>VXAC01004737.1:236494-341523 GCA_013399225.1 Rhipidura dahli | reverse complement strand
ATATATATATATATATAAAAAATTAGTGTACTCATCATCATGTAATAATAAGTTCGCCCTGAGTCCCCTCTTCTCCTGGCTAAACAGTCCCACATGTGTAAGCCTATCATCAATAGCTACTCCAGTATCTCATCATCTTCATGGCCCTTCATTGGACCCTCCAGTATGTTCATGTTTGTCCTGTAGAGGAGCTCAGAACTGGACATAGAGCCCATGTGTGGGCTCACCAGTGCTGAGCAGATGGGAAGGATCACTTCCCTTGACCATATGTTGGGCAATACTTTGTCTAATGTGGGCCAGTATACAAATGCATTGGCCTTGTTTGTGGCAAGGGCACATCCTTGGCTCGAGTTCAACTTCCACATTGCCAGCTGTCCTCCTGTTACTGTAAAGCTCCTTATTTTCTCATGTCCTGTTCCCAAACCACACACATGTCCAGATGTCCCAGGCTGTGTCCAGGTGCTGATGGCACCAGCAGGTTTTGCAGCCTCCCCACCTGGGGGCTGTCAGCTGGTGTGCAAAATCAGCTCCATTACTGTGCAGCTGTGACCCTGGATGAGGCTGCTGTGAAAACAGCTACATTGTCAGAAGGAGCTGTTGGAAGCTCTTCCAGCACCTCCCCACCTGTCTTGGGGGCTGGTCAAATCCTTGTCCTCGCCCTCTGCCTGAATTCTCCTTGCTGACTTGGTCTTGGGTTTATATGGAGATCTGGGCTGTGCCTGATACTGACAAAGCCAAAACTCCTGTGCTCTCCTTGTACCTAGGGACTGCATCCCATGTGGGTGAGGGCACTGCTCTGTCAGTGATTCTTCCAGGTCCTCAAACCCTGCACTAACTACCCTGCAGTTCCCTGGCTCTAGGTTAGACTTCTTGGGGCCAGAGAGATGATGTGCCACATTCAGGGGGCCTCTGTGCTTCCTGCCTTCTTTCCTCACACCTCTAATACAAAAGATAGGGACTGCTGGGTCTGCATCATGTTTAACATACAAATTCTGAATGGTTTTGTCATGGACTGCTCATATGCTATAACACAGGAAGAGCTTCAAGTGAACTAGGTTCTTTTAGGGAATAAAATGATGAAATAGAAGAATATTTAATTTATTTTCATATATGTATGTCACTACTATGATCACTACTGTGAGAATGGCTACTGGTCTTTGTGAGAATGATTGAATCTTTAAAAATAGCATTTGCAAATGAGAATGTGCCAAAATGTGCCTGAAACAGTACTAAATGTAGCAGATTGCCTGTAAGAATAAATGTGACCTGACAGTTTTATTGAAGTCAAACCGGTATTCAGCAATCTTGTCTAGATTTCCCTTTTCCAGTTGGATTTACTATATGTTATGTGCTTAAACACCTATAATATTAATCTGTAATACTGGCTACAAACAGAGTCCTTTTTCATGTCAGCATTCAAACTACCTCTACTCTGAAGATATTTTTATGAGTAAAGGAATCAGAGTTTATTGACAGAAATATTATTTTTTTCCTAGTTAAGCAGATGGCAAACCTAGACACAGCCAGTAAGTGTCTCTAAGGCAGTCAGACAAAATCAGCTCTTGTCATTTTGGCATATCACTCAACTTTCTTTGGCTGAGTATCTAATTCTGTTGTATGGTCATAACAACTTGTTTAAAAAGACATAGGCATTGCTACCCTTTCTTTGATGTGGAGAAAAAAGATTGCATTACTTTTTTCTACTGAGTGAAAGCAAACACTTTTCTGATCAGATTTTAATAAATTTTAATAGACCATTGAAATCAGTATTGTATGGTATTATTCAATTCTGTGTGAATGGCATGCAGTTTCATCAATGCAATGCATATTATTCTGGCCTAGCATCAGTTATCCCCTTAAAATGAAGCTGCCTTTTGCACTAGCAGATCTAAGATTCACTGGACGGATTCTGAAACAACAGTCAAGAGGCACTATTTCAGTGGCTTCAGTGGGGTCAGCATTTCACCACTTTTTTTTAAAGGATGCTCTGTAATGCAAAGACCTTCCTCTCCTATGAGCAGGCAAACTTCTCATGCCTACCTTTAGCACAGCTTTATTCATATGTGCTATTTCTCTCTGTGTCTCTGTGAATCCTGCCAGCATGGTGACAGGGTTAATGTACCTTTTTACATTGAAACAAACAGCAGAATCTGCTGTAGATGAAAGAAGAACAAAGATTAGCACTGCAGGGTTTTTTTCTACAGAACTTCTTAACTGTTATACCAGAAATACTCCCCTGATTTATTTGACTATCATGCTTCTAACGTCCAAATGTCAAAAAAATAATACTGGACTGATGTCACTCCCCTGGTGAATATGACAGAAATCTTAGCTGTGAAAATTCCTATGGTTTCATATTTGCATTTAGGGAACCTTTGTAAAATGGAACCAACTTAGGTTTCAGGGTATAAAATCAAAGAGAGATTTATATTTCATCTTTGGTTATTGTCTCTTCCAACTGAATATTTAGCCAAGGTTTTAGAAAAATTATCCTGCAGTTTATATCAAACAAAAGTCAGTATCTTGATAGGTTTTAGACAGAGCCTAGACAGGTTCACATATTGGTTCAAGCTGTTCCTTACCTAAAGAAAAAGACAGTTGGGATGTATGAGAATTTTTATTGATCTATTAATGTCTTATTAAATCAGTACTCCCTTTTTATAACACCTTTTGAAGTTTCAGAGACTGTCACTGAGCAAACTGGCAAGTCTCCCGAGTTGTGACTAGGCAATGAAGTATCAGGACTGTTTTTTTTCAAGAATGTAGGGATTATATCAGAAATTTTGAAGTTAGAAAGTTGTATTGGGTTTGCATGGACAGGTTTTGGTAGTGGGAGGCTACAGGGGTGACCTCTGTGAGAATCTGGTAGAAGTTTCCCCTATGTCTGACAAAATCAATGCCAGCAGATTCCAAAATAGATCCACCGCTGTCCAAGGTTGAGACCACCCACAGTGGTGGGAGCATCTGAGGGCTTAACAAAGCCAAAGACAGAAAAATAAAAAAACAACCCTGCAAAAAAGCAAATTGAGGATTGAGAAAGGGGTGAGAATATGTAAAAGAAACAGCCCCGAAGATACCAAAGTCAGTGAAGGAGGGGGATGAGGTGCTCCAGGCACTGGAGCAGAGGGAACCCACACTGAAGCAGCCTGTTCCTGAAGGACTGTACCCTGTGGAAGGGACTCATGCTGGAGCATGAAGAGTTGCAGCCTGTGGGAAGGACTCATGTTGGAGAAGTTCACAGAGAACTGTCACCCATCAGAGGGGCTCCATGTTGGAAAAGGAGAAGAGTGTGAGGAGTCCTACCCCTGTCCTTCCATGCTGCTGGAGGGAAGGAGGTCGAGAAAATCAACAATGTAATTGAGCTCAGAAAGATGGGAAGGGTTGGCAGAAGATGTCTGAAGACTTGGTTTTATTTATTATCCTACACTGCTCTGATTGGTTTTCCTAAGTCAAGTCATTTTTGCCCATGACAGTGATTGGTGAGGGATCTCTCCCTGCCCTTATCTTGGCAGATGAGCCTTTTGTTAAGTTCTCTCTCCCATTTCCAGCTGAGAAGGGGAGTGATAGAGCAACACCAGGTATTCAGCCAGGGTCCACCCATCATGGAAGGACACAGTCCCATTTCAGTTTAGGCTACATAATTATGTTCAGAGCTTGAATGGAAATACAGATGAGGATTGCAGTTCTAGATCTTCACAGAAATCCAAGTATTCTTCAAAAGAGTACCAGCATCTGTGGCAATGAAGGGCCTCACTGCAGCATTAAAAGCAGAAAGCTATTCCAGTAGCAGTTCATTCATAAATGTTATTGCCAGTTGTTGAATATCAATAGACGAAATGATCAGTTACATAGCTTCATATAAGAATATGGCCCTCCTAATTTATCAGCGTAAAACTAATGGAATGGCCTTCAAAGGCACCATTTTAATGAAAAAAAAAAGCAAATGAAGCAAAAAACCCATCCTAAACTTCTGCTAAAAAATGTCAAGAAAAAAGTTTTACCTTGTTATTCTTTTAAGAATTTTATTTATAGTATACTGTTTGGAGCTTAGGTCAACTATCTATTAAAAAAAAATCAATTTCACATTAGGAATCATTTAAATTAAACACATTTTTCAATGTCTACTAGCTTTTATTTCCAAATGTCACAGTCAAAATCAAACACTGAGGACAAAAGGTCCATGCCTACAAATTAATGGATTTTTCATGTATATTTCCAATAACATTTAATAGAAATCAATGTTAATGGTGATTGTTTGGAGATTGACAAAAATAATACATTGTTCATATTTCAGTAATCAAAATTATTCTCTTAAAAATCAAAAGAATTCTACATTTTTTTCCTTTTGCTTACAACACAGTTTTATTCTTAGTTTTATGATGAAAAGAAAATTAAAATGTAAGGTATATATGTACTGCTGCCAGAAGATATCTGAATCTGGGGAAATGAATTGCTTATGCTAACAGTCAGTTAAAAGGAACATAAATCTAAATTTACAGTGGCTGACACCTGAGCCTTGGTGAAGGATTCAATTTATGCATACTCACTATGCATTTCATTACTGTAAGTTTTCTTTATAAAAGACCTCACCAAACAAAAGGCAATCCTTTTTCTGACTTAGTAAACAGCAACACCTAACTCCTCCTTTCAAAAGCACTGGCCATGCCCATGGAAATTGCTGTTCTCTGTATAACCACTGGCTCATGCTAAAAACCCATGCTGCTTTGTAATAATACTTCTTGGGTTATCAAACCATGTGATAAGACAGGATATGTGTCATCTTGCCTCAGGTGGCCTGTTAGGTTTGAAGCTGAAGGCCAAGCAACACAGCCATCTGCACATTGGTACTGCTTCTGTCAGATCCTTTCCCCCATGCCTCTAGTTTAAGGACTTATCTTGGTTACCAAATGTCCCTGAATAATATACATATAATTAAAAATAAAATGGAAAGTGATGTATTAAACTTACCGCAGCAGCTCTCAGAGGGTGAACAGACTTGGTGTCTATACACAAACTCGCAGTTTTCTTAAACTGTGCATAGCCTCAAGGCCTTCAGGCCTTAAATGCAAACTGTAACATTTAATACATATGTAACAGAAAGTGTAACATCTAATTAGTTTTGTTTACATTATATAGTTTATGTACATATACAAGTATAGTTTTGGGGTTTTGATAATCAAGCAGAGAAACAGAGAAACAAAGGTCAGATGGATGAGACAGAAGAAATTTCTTGTATTTGTTATTTTATTTGTTCCTTTTATAAATCTTTTTTTATCCATAATTTCCCATCCTCATTACCAAAATACAACACCAGCATGGAGTGCATCAAATGCAGGTTATAGTGAATGAACTCCTCAGGAGGAAGCATAAACCTTCAATGACTGAATCTCATGCATCCCTTTGCTCCCAATGGGAATATATTAGCCATGCATGCAAGATTATGTGTGCTGTTACTCCAGGCAAGAATGAAAACATACCACAAGCATCATTCATCCACCCATCCCAGTGCACATTCTATCCAGCCTGATGGCTAAAACAGTCAGGTAAATGTTTTGGGGTTTTTTTCACAGGGACCCAAATCTCTCTAGGAGAATGAGTGAACTGAATGTGAATCACCCACAGGGCTACTGTAAAAGGAATCAATTCTGAAAAATGGGACTGCCTCTTGGTCTTTCCCAAGTACAAGTTGACAAGTAGAATTTCCCAACATCCAGACATTGGTGAAATGCCAAAATGTTTTTCTGGTATATGCATACTGAACAGTGTCAACCTTTGAGGTAAAACTAAAGTTCTGTTCAGCACACCAGCATCTCGTTCATGTGCCTGCTTACCCTATCAAAAATGTACACATTGGCCTACTCACTGGGAAAGGGAAAATGTAGTATTGCTTTACTGTGTGGGTGAACACTTTAAAAGCACTTTGTCAGCTTTCTGTAGTATCTAAGTTATTCTTAGAGTAAGTCAGAGGACCTAATCTTTAACCAGCCAGACTTTGGACCAGTACAATAGGCACAGAGCAACCCTTTTGTTTCTTTGGCCCTTGTGATCCAAGGGGAGTCGCAAAATCTGGTTGAGTTCCTCCTTAGCAATCCTTTGAGTGATCTCCTTTTTGCTTTTTACCTTGATTATTAAGTTCCTTGTTCATCAAAATTAATTTATCAGGCACTTTTTTCAAATGTGTGCTTCTTACCACCAGAAAATACATTTCTTTGGGAGAACAGATGTCTTTTTTTTGTTACAGTTTTCATTTTTATACTCTTTTTAGTCTTCTGTTATCTTCATTCATAGAATGTGTTATCTGGAAAATTTAGAGTTAGACAGAAAAAAACCTTCCAACATTGTATGATGAAATGCTTATTTAAAAACTTACAGTAATCTCTGTATTCTGTTGTGATACTGTGGGTTTCAGTCTTCAACATTGACAAAAACATTTAAACAGCCCTTAGAAGAGAGAACTGCTGTCACATATGCTTCCCTGACATATTTCTCTCTTTTTTTTCCTTGTAGAAATAGCACCCAATCTCAAGTCAAATTTAATGACAAAATGTCATACATGAAGCCATAAAAACTTAGCCAAAGGGATTTCTTTCTTTGCAAAATGTCAGAAATGAAAGTCTGTAGCCTCAAATCTGATTTCCCATTCATACCACCTGTCTCGTTCTACTGACATAAAGTTCCCCAGCTAACAGAAACATGACGAAACTTTTTTTGTGTGTGCTTTGGGAATAGAAGACTCATAAAGACTGATAGAAAGAGCTAATATCATCAACGTTTTTATTCAGGACACCAAGGAATATGTTCTGAAGCACTTGCTGTTTTGTTTATTGGGGAGGAGTGTAGTACGGTACAAAATGTTACCTGCTACAGTTCCTTCCCCAGCTGCAGATCTCCCCAGGCATCAGAGAGCATGTGCTGAAAAGAGAAAATCTGAAGCTTTGCTGATTGCCACTGGAAAGCAGTGCTGTAAATCACAGTCCTAATGTTTCCTTTCTCTGCCTTGACCACATAACCTCAAAGAAACAGTCTGAAAAAGAGCTGAAGGATTTTTTTTAAGAGATATGCCTTAAGAAATAGTCAGTAAAAAGAAAAAGAAAGGCCCTCAAAAATAAGAATTGCATACAAGAAGTGAGGGCTGTTTGTAATGGGCATATAATAGGCTCATTAAGCTGCACCTCTACAGCAGGAAGACAGGTAAGACCCTTTTTCCCCCAGGCCATCACTAATAGAGAACAGAGAGGAAGCCCCAGAGAACTTCAGCAATTGCAGAAGAACAACAATTTAGGGAAGAAAGAAAATAAGGACATGACGGTGTCATAAAAGGCTAACAAAGGTACATGGTGCAGGTTGCAGGAAGGTAATAGACCCAGATAATTTGATTTGAGAAGGGTATATATCCATCTTACAGCCAAAGTGAGAGAAATCCTGGAATATTTGTTGTTGTCCTATCCATTCACTGTGTTTATATTGTAACTGCAATTTGTACATTTAGGGTTTTTTTTATTTTTTTTATTTTTTTATTTTTTTTGTTCAGACCATTCATATCATAGCAAAGTCATGTACTCAGTTCCTGTTGCTATATTGCTAGGACTTAATGGCTACATCTGCAGACATAGAATGAAGTCTCCCTTTTACACAATCACAATCTTTAAGGCTGGAATAGACCTCCAAGATCATCGAGTTTGACCTTTCACCAAGCAGCACCTTGTCAACAAGCCCACAGCACTAAGAACCATATCCAGTCATTTCTTGAACACCTCCATGGATGATGATTCTACCATCTACCTGGGCAGTCCATTCCAATGCTTGACCACCCTTTCAGTGAAAAAATTCTTTCTGATGTCCAGTCTGAACCTTCTCCAGTGGAGGCTGAGGCCATGTCCTCATGTCCTGTTGCTGGTTGCCTGGGAGAAGAGACCAAACCCTACCTGGTGACACCCTCCTTTCAGGGAGTTCTACAGAATGATAAGGTTTCCCCTGAGACTCCTTTTCTCCAAGCTAAATAATTTCTGTTCTCTCAACTGCTTCTCACAGGACTTAGTTTCTATACCCTTCACCAGCTCCACTTCTCTTCTCTAGACATACTCCAGCCCCTTAATGTCCTCTTGAAGTGAAGGGTCCAGAACTGAACACAGCCCTTGAGGTGCAGCCTCACCAGTGCCAAGTACATGGGAGGAGAACTGCCCTGGTCCTGCTGGCCACACTACTCTGGACACAGGCCAGGACGCCATTGGCCTTCTTGGCCAGCTGGGAACACATCTGATTCACGTTCAGCCAGCCATCAACCAACACCCCCAGCTCCTTTTCCAGGGCCCATCTTTCCAGCCACTATTCCCCCTACCTGTAGCTAGGCATGAGGTTACTTTGACTCAAGTGCAGGACACAGCACTTGGCCTTGCTGAACCACATACTGCTGGCCATATCTTATCAATCCATATTTCTTTGTCTCTTCCCCAGTATTTCTTCTTTTTTCAATACTCTTTATGAAGGATTCATCTCACTTACATTTAATTATCTTAAATTAATTGCTTAGGCACTTCTACAGCCAAGAAGGGAAAGGGGAGAGTGAGGAAAGGAAGAGGCAAACAACTATTCTTATCCTAAAAATGTGCACAAAATGGGTATCATGAGTCATTCTCTAATGGATCTTTTCTATGTTAAGTATTCTATGTCTTATGAATTACCTATGGATTATTTGCATGTCCTACTGGTCTTTGATACTTTCAGCCAGCCAAAAAAAAAAAAAATTGCCCACCATGAAACAGGCGTGGTGACATTTGGAAGACCTAATTCACTATGAATGCTGGTATTTTTAACAGATCGTCTAGGAAGTGAATGTCATGTGAGTCAGAGCCCGTGCATGGGTGAGCAAAGATTTTGCAGTCATACTGATATGCAACAGGATGGTGTTGATAGGTTGGCTGTTCAGATGTGGGTAGATCTCTAAAGATTATTTCAAGATTAATTCTAATTATCTACCCAGTGTTGAAATATCTCCAGAGAACCAAAAGCAAGTGATTTGCAGGTGTTAACAGCATAGAACTGCAATGCAAATGCACTCAAACTGTGTTACAATCATTTTACTTTTCTACATGAATCAGAAGAATGGAAAACGGGAAAATAGAGCACATTAGCAATTTGGGTTTGGAGATTAGAATGATCTTTAAAGCTTCACAGTGTGATAAAAAAAAATATCACAAACAACTTACCATTATAGCACATCTGTATCTTGATTCACTAAGGAACTTTATCAGATCCTTATTTTGGTAACCAAACAATATTATTTGTGCACCTTGTTATTCTGGTGCTGCTCTTTGCCTCCTGTGCTACTTACAACTCAAGCAGTAAAGCTAAAAATTGTGTATTTGGAAAAAATGAATCTCTGAGTCACTCCAAGGTACTACAGCAAATTAAATGAAAATTGGAAGAGCTAGAATTTTCTTCACATGAGTGAATAGTTTCTTACAGAATAAATAAAAGGCTGTTTGAGTGGAAAAAGCCCTGATTGCCAAAAGACAGGAGAAAAGCTGTTCTATTTTACATATAAATGAAACAGAGTAAATAAAAAAAAAAAAATTTAAGTCCCAGAAACAAATTGAAATCTGGTCAAAAAAATGCAAACAAACATAAACAACAAAACCCTCAAAAGCAACTTTTGTTGTAAATAACCTGTGTCCTGTTCAGTTTGTTACAGTGAAGGATTCTGTATAAAGACCATGTAATTTGTATCCAATCAAACTTCCTCTCAAATTATTAGAAAGATTTCCAGTTTCACTTGCTTTTGTTTAAGACTAAATCTTTAGGGTTTTAGCTATGACCTTATTCAAACTCTTCTAAAGAGCATTAGAATCTGCTTTGAGGTAAAGGTCTTTAGATTATATCTTCTAAAATACTGAGGTGATCTAAAATAGGAAGTGGTGAAATTACATTTCTAAATGTCATAAATGTTTTATCTGTGATATGCATTTTACTCCTACCAACACCTTTTTTCCTTGACATTGATTGAAATCTTATTTCTACACTATTTTGTAAGTTTTTATTCAGCACCTGTAGCAAATCAGTTACAACATGCTGCCATTTTCCCTGG
This sequence comes from Rhipidura dahli, assembly GCA_013399225.1. NCBI lineage: Eukaryota > Metazoa > Chordata > Aves > Passeriformes > Rhipiduridae > Rhipidura > Rhipidura dahli. The sequence goes on along the minus strand of VXAC01004737.1, from coordinate 331,439 downwards.
ACCAGTGCATTTGTCTCAGAGCATCTTTGTGACAGTTACATGTTTCTTTTGATCCATAAAAATAATGTTAGGAACATTCAAGTGTGTGATTGTATTTGAGTTGTGAGACTGATGCAGAGCTATGTGCTTCTCTTTTACATTCTTTGCTCTTTTTGAGTTGAGGGTGATGTCCAGCTGAGTTTTTGTGATTATGATTATATTATCAGTATGCTGTAATTCTTCATTGGTTTGAAAAGTTAGCAACATAGTGAGTGATTTAGAAGGAAGAAGAAGGAGGTGGTCCATTATGTCCAAGGCAGAGCAGTTTCTGAAGTAATTATTTTTTTTTCTATATTTCCACCATGCCAAAAACCTTTTAAATCATTTTTTGATGAATTATACTAGTATATGTCAAGTCATATGATACAAAATACAACTGAATGCGGCAATTCATGGGGTAGCAGAATAAAACTTCCCAGAGTTTTGAGTCACAATTTATTAACTTTTAATCCACTGCCCCAAAACAAAGGCTGGTCAAAACCACCTTGCCATAGTCTAAGTCTGATGCACATATAAATTTTTGCAAAATTTGCAAAGTTTCACTTGTCAATTCTTGCATGCTTTTTCATTGGAACTTTATCCCCCTCTCATACTTCAAGATATTTACCTTTCATTAAAAAGTAAAAATGGAAGATTTAATCTTCCAGTTTTAAAACTGTACTGCAGAAATAATTTTTCTCATTCTGCCTCTTAGACCTTTCTGCCAGAATTTGCATTTAGATTCAACAGTCAGTGAAATGAATCCAGAGCCTCCACATCTCCAAATAGCATTTCCTATTGCTATTAAGGCTCTTACTGGTTTTGGGGCAAATTTTTTATTTCATCTGCACTTTTGAAGGGATCTTTGGCTTCTATCAGGTGATATTTTGAAAGAGATTTTTTTTTTATAATTAATTTAATGATGTCTTCGTAACATATATTGAAATGGTAGAGACCAAACAGTAATTAACCTGTGAATACATTTTATTCCAACTTCACAGAGGGTCCAAGATGCTTGCCATCACCCACATTCCTATGTTTTTTTCTAGGAAGCAGCTACAGATTTGTCACACTTCTCAGGCAGAAGGCAGTATTTCCTTCTTTTCTGCAATACTTTTTATACTTCCCTATGTCTGAAGATACAACTTCCTCCTGAAATAACTGCAATTAAAGTTATCTAGAAGATGTCAGCAAAAGTGAACTAAGGAGACTTGAGCTAAACTAATGCATTTTTATAAACGGATAATGATGAAAAGAAGTTTATGAGAAAACAGAAGCTTAAGACTTTTTTGAAGCATGCTGAATGAGAACAAGTTAAGTCTTTTCACAAACATAGTTCCTCAGACTTGTTCAGATGAGGCATCTGAAATTTCTTTTTCAACCCCCTCAATCATAGAAGGTTTAGATTAGATATTAGGAAAAAGTTCTTCTTTGGAAGGGTAGTCAGGCATTGGAACAGACTGGCTAGAGAAGTGGTAGAATCACCATACCTGGAAGTACTCAAAAAAACGTGGATGTGGCAAATGGTTGGACTCATTAGTGTCTGAATTCCCTTCAGCCAGTCAGAACACTGGATATCATGTATTTCCCTCACAGATCTGATTTTTCAGCACAATTAAAATATTGGACAATCACTTAAAATAAGCCAAAATTACCCCCAAAACCTTCTCTCCTCCCCCACCAAGTCTGGATGCTTCAGTGAGCTAATTATTATAATGTTTCAAATAGAAGGCCAGACATTTCCATTTTTATGAACTGTCTTGCTGCTGCTACTCAAGGTGTGTAATCTTCAAAGCTCTTTGTCTGTGAGATCAAAATGACCAATTTTCACTCCTCAAAAGTTGTAGTTGTTGGGTTTTGAAACAGAAAAAAATCAGTGTCTAACAGTGTTTTGACCATCTGTAACAATGGATATAATGAAGGGAGGCTGGGTGGGGAGATAAATATGGCTGCTTAGGTTTAGGTTGAGCACTTGGGCCATGAAGCTTGAAGAAATCCAATTTTTCAGTTCATCTCTTCCCATTATTCAAAGGTCTCCTAGCTCTGCAATCTCTTTGGTTCATACTCCAGTGAAACTATGTTAAACTAGAAAATGCAAAGGCCAGAAACCAAAACAGGAGTTAGAGAAAAGGTTTATGAAAGCAGTCCGTGTTCTCAGGCATTGGCTTGGACTGCACTCCTCTCCACTGGTTTTAGTCTGCAATCTGCAGTGGCATAGTAGGTGTTCCTACAGAAGTGACACAATGAAAATTTCATACTGAAGTACTTTGTGTACATTTGTATGCTTCTGAAGCCTATCCATGGGAAACACATAAATTAGGTTTTTTGTCTGTGCTTGTCAACCATTAATGTAGGAACAGGCAACAAAGCAATATTAAGAAAACTTGGAAATGGTTATGTTAATCTGTATGTGCCACAAGTTTAGACACCAGTATTGCCCCCTGCATAGTTGTGTTTTTCCAACTTTGCAGGCTATGATATCAAGACCATCTTAAAAACACTCCCACAATCCAAGAAAAAGGCAGAGGAAAGGGTGACCTCCACCCTTTATGAATGTGCAATGTGTTAGAGGGTATAAGGGTTAAATGGGTGTTAGAGGGTGTAATGGGTTAAAGGGTGTAAGTCCCTTTTGGGATATTACTAGACTGTCCCTGCACCTGCACAACTCTTCATAGTGTACAACTGTTTCTTTAAATTTCCTGATTAGGTTTTTTAATATATCATAAGACCTCGTTGCTCTCCAATGAAATCAGTGAAAATATTGATATTGGTCCCACTGGAGCCATGTCAAGCTCATACACAGTTTCTCCTTCAAGACCTAGAGAAATTTAATTAAAGGGCAAGTTAGCAGCAAGGAAACTTGGGAGGAAAAGCAGACTTGATGAGCTTAGGGATGGAGATCAAATGGGTTTGCTCCAGTAGCACAATAATTTCTACAAGTAAATTATAATATACTTCCTACGTTCAGCTCTGGGGGAGATGATGGCACCTTTTTTCCCTCCTGGATGTGAACTTTGCAATCAATGTTCTGGTTCTGTGTAAGAGTAAAAATATTTCAAGGTAATACCTCAATATAACATTAATTTCTACTGATTTGCTTAGTTTTGGTGAGAGTTTAAGTCTTACAGAATAAAGTTGTTAGAAACTTTTAATGGCTTTTACAGGACTTAATAAACTGCTTGGTTTTTACTTTTTTTTAAGGGTCTGGGTTTTTTTGTGTTTTTTTTTTCTTTTTTTTTGCATTTCTATATTCTATCTAAATGCAGCAAGGTAAGCCTGCTTCTTAGCCATTCAACTTGCTACATATCAGCCTGTGGATTCAAACAGCAGGAGTAGCAACGCTGTTAGAAATAGCAGCACAAATTCTTTCTGTGAAGGAGATTTTTTCAATACAGATTTAATGAAATGCCTACTTTGAACAGGGATTTGCAAGGAATGTACAAATGGCTTGAGCAACCTTCATCTGCACACTCTTATGCTTGCCAGGCTTGTAGGTGACTTGCCTGTAAGCATATGTGTGTGTGTGTAGCTTTAAGTGTACAGGGGTAATTTAGCAGGCAAAGAATTTAAAAATGTAAGTGCTTATCAGCTGGGCTGGCAGAACTGCTCCATTAGCACATCCGGTAGAGCTGCTGCTTTGAGATGTGACGTGGAGATGGATGAGCTCCAGAGTAACCCCACTTCCCACAGGCTGCACGAGCCAGCAGGACTGCCTGCCAAGCCCACTAGGTTCATTAAGCTCAGTAGAACTCTGCAGAAAAAAAACAATTTTAAAAATAGTTTCCAAAGGCTCCCTGGGTTTAAACATTCTGGATGCTTTTCCATTGCACCATGCAGAGAAATCTTTGCCTCTGAAGCACAATTTACAACCCCTGAGTAAAGTAAGAGAAAATACCTTTTTGGTCTATTTGATGCACATGACCCGGCACTTCTGTTGGAAGTAATTTAGCCTATTTTTCAGCTTTGGTCACCTAATCCTTGATGGGAGACTTACGAGCGACTGAAAGGTGGTCACTTTGTTGAAAAAAATCTCTTTCCCTCTGCAGTTCCAGAAATGCTTGATTTCCACATCTTAAAATGCCAGGCTGGATTTCCAGGGGTATGCTTTCTCACCACAATATTTTTGGAGGTGCTGAGAGCTCAGGATTTTATAGTTGTGGATGCTGTGGTGTTGGGGATGGGAAAGAGATTTTCACCCTGGTGACAGGAAGAATATATCTCTCTTCAAATTCACAAAATGCATCATCTAAGGTATGAAGATCTTTTCTGCTTTCTTACTCTATTATCCACGCTGACTACTAAATTTTTCCTGTTCTTCCCCTGCAATGAGGTAAATATTTAGACTTTCTTTGACAAAGTATAGATGTGTTTTTGTTGTGTTGAATACTCTTTTAGTTTTACTTCCAGGAGGATGCAATTCCATAAATTGCCCAGCTTCTTCACAGCAAAGCAAAATGTCATCAAACACCTCAGGTAATGAAAGATTAAAATCTTATTAATAGTTCTAGACTTCACTCTCACTACTACATTGACAGTCTGTGCAATAGGAATTGTTCATGCATATCAGAAAAATGATGGGTGTAATTTTTTAAATCAACACATTCTGCTAAAACTCAGTCAATAATATTCCAGTATGTAAACTCAGTATTTTAACACTGGGATGTTGCTGTATGCTGGTATGCTGTCGCTAACCACCCCCCACTAATTTCCTTTAGAAAAACTATCTTGTGTTATATCTTTTAGAAGATGGTTTATTTTCTTCTTAGCATTCGAGTTTGCTAAAAAGGGAAAAAGTTGATTTTTAAAATCTTATTGATTTTAAGATAAAGTTTTCCTCTAACACATTGCATATTCATAAAATTACGCAATGCAAGTTTTTTATGAACTTCAGTGAAAAGATGTATATCTGGCCAATGAAACACTATGGAAGTAATGGAAATAACAAATTTAGATGACCTATGACACAGCTGTCATAGGAAATCATAAAACCTGATAATCTGAGGAGTTTAAAGGAATTGTTAAAAAGATATGTATGGTAATATTACACCTTGTCAGGCAACAAAGATCCTTGGGTTTATTGACCTCAAGAGCAGCAAAAGGAGTTGCTGACCAGAAACACCATATACAGGGTTTAGAAAATTGCTCACTTGTAAATTTCAGTCCTTTACTCAAAGTTTCTGTGAACAACTGTGAATAAAAAGTTTGGTTCTTTTAAAGGTAATTTGATTTTCAGAGAAAGAAAGAAAGAAAAAGAAAGAAAAAGAAAGAAAGAAAGAAAGAAAGAAAGAAAGAAAGAAAGAAAGAAAGAAAGAAAGAAAGAAAGAAAGAAAGAAAAAGAAAGAAAAAGAAAGAGAAAGAAAGAAAGAAGAGAAAGAATGAGCTACTTTCAGGCAAGCATAACTGTATTAAAACCCTTAATTTATAAAGAAAAGAATTAAAAATTAAGAGCATATGTAAAAGAACAAGTGACTCGTGAAAAATATGACTCACAGATTTTGCAGCACTACTGGAAGGTGCTGAGATGTTGTAATGATGACTCTGGCAGAAGAAAATGCATAGGACAGAACAGAATGGATGTTCAAAGCTTTGTCTGGGAAATAAATCACGTGATGCCCATTAGTGTCACTGAGAATTTTGCTGTGAAAGCCCCATGCATTTTTGAAAGTGTACTTATAAATTTTTAATACAACACTTGTAAGCAAAATTTAGCAAAGGCACAGGGAATCTATGCTAATCCTCTGTACCTTCTCTGTCCTTACACTTTTGTTAGTAGGAATTAAGGCTTCAACACCAGGCCGGATCTTTTGTCTCATCACACTTGTTTAAGGTTGACGGATTTGTCTGAACTTTGGATACTTTAAAATAGCATTGAATGACAGGACAAGTGTGTGCTAGCAAAGTTATTGTTTCATCCCTGGGAGCTTCTGCTAAAATATCAAATTTCAAGTGTTCCAGTCTTATAAAAAGTTTGACAGCTGTCAGGTCAGACACTGGGAGTGCGAGGAGTGAAATCAAAGCTATCTTCCTGTTCTTCTTTCTCCATAGATTCTGTCTGATTGAATGACTCTACCCAGATATGCCAGTAGTACACAGAAGAATCTCTTCTTGTAGCACATTTTTTTTAGTCAAAGTGAAAAAATAATTGGACTTGCAGGATTCTCAGTTTTATGCTATAAACCAAATCCCACTTCTTAGCTCAGCATGATGTGAGGGACAATGTCATCTGAGGTAAGCACAAGTCTTCACCAAACTCCATGAAATTTGATACTTACATTTGTGAAATGTATACCTCACTGGAATCAGCTGGGCTTGTTAAGGATAACACGATTTACTGAAATGCTGCACCTTGCAGGATTAAAGTCAGTTTATAGGTAAAAAATACTGGATGAGATACATTCCTCTTTATTGACAGGAAAGGAAATGTTTAAGCAGACTGGAAGTACTAAGAGATATGCGGCTGACAAGGCTTGAATTAATTAACTTGCCCTACCTGGAAAGAAGAGAGGGGGGAGGCAGCAACCATGAGAGAGGGGTTTATCTTGCAGATTTGGAGCATAGGAGTGATCCAAAAAGAAAAAAATGTATCAGCAAGGGTCTCTCATTAAATAGACAAACCCAGTATTGTATCACCTGTAAAGGCCAAGAAAGGTAAAACACTGAAGATAAAGAGTCCTGTTAAAAGAATTAGCATTATGATTTCTCAGGTAGGATTCCTTGGTTCTGCCTGAACATTCTGGGAGAATGGACACTGGTGACAAGTTGTTTCCTGTGTGCCAAGATAAAACCAGGCATATGAAATTACTTCTAATAGTCAAACTGTAGAGGAAATTTTGTTACTTATGGCACATTGTGAAGTAGTTCAGATGAGAACAATGAACAGATTTGACACTAGAGGAAGAAGATTTCTGTCAGACACCTTTGCTGTAGAGGAGAAGGATGGGGGGATATTTTATTCTGAAGAGCATAGTGGGTTTAATAATTTTCGTTCAACTCTGGCAGAAAGGATAAATATAAACAGATTGCAAATAATTATGAAAGAAATTAATACCATATATTGATGAAATATAAACATAGAGGTAGAAATGGAATGGAATGGTGACTGTAAGCAGAAAAAGTTGCTGTTATGGTAAGTAGAAAGTTTAGTGTTGAACAGAAAATTTGTTTAGTCTTTAAAGTTATAAAATCAGTCTTAAAATCTTGCAAGAATAAGGATACCACACAAAGATACCCTGTAATCATTGAGATCCCGGGCTACGTGTCACAGGTTGTTGGAAAGACACAGAATTAAAAATTAATAGATGATTTTCAAATTCTTGAGAAAAAAAGACCACCAGACTTCTGCCTGAAGTATTAAGGGAGAGAAGAAATGGTCTTTTTACAGTTGATGCAACCAGTAACATAAAGGGACTAAAACAGCCAGGAAAGTGGGGGTCTGAGTGTGAGCCAATGTGACACCACGTAAGTTCATCTGCTGTGGCCATTCTCAAAAGGTAAGTGGCTCTCTGACATCTGGGAAAGTTAAAAAAAAAATAAATAAAGGCTGCAAGAAGATCCATCAAAAGCAAAACTGAGCGGGAGCTGTCACATGCAGAAAACTGTGCACGGTATGGAGAGAGGATTGATAACAGCATGATTAGCACAGAGAAATTTTTCATGGAACAAGTGGAAAGCATTGCAGCTAAAGATGAATGGGTTACTACTCTGGAAACAAATGGAGCATTAATTAATTAAGTGAGAAACAGGTGCAGTGGAAAGTATGGTAGTCAAAACCACAATTAGCATTGGCAGAACAGCCAGACACACTATTTAAGACACTCTGGATAGAAGAATAGCTTCTGCCCCAAAGCCAAACACATCAGGCAAAGGTACCAATAGTTAATAAACTGGGATGGCAAGAGGAAGAGAAGAATGTCTTTCGAGTGTAATAGAAGGAGGAAGAAAGCACAAATGAATCAAAATGTGTCAAATCTTCAGACTCACCAGGAACGACACTGAACTGAAATAGTTAAGAAAATGTTAGGAGATCTCTTCCAGGGAAAAGAAAGATTCCTAAAAGAGCAAAGAATTGATCTGGAAAAAAAATCCCAGTTATCCCAAATTATTCCTATCCTTAGGATTATAGAGTAGGAAAGAGAGAGAACACAAAAATGAACACAGGTAATGCCTGAGAGTAGGAAGACAAATTTGGCCAACAAACTGTCAATATCCCTTTCTTTTAGGAAAAAAAAGGAAACAGGCTTAATTTATTTATGTCAGAAAAAAACCTCAAACCCAAAACAATAAAAGATAACCAGAGAATCCAAGCAGTTCTGAAAACTGCTAGAACTCCAATTAAAATGTAAAAAATTAATTGGAATTGTGTCCCACATTATCTGAGGAAGATGGTCAACCAGACCAGAGGCTGCTTGCACAGGGAATAAACAAAAAAAGTTAAAATATCCATAAAGGGTAGGCTGACCTACACTCATAGCTGACGAAATGGAGAAGGTAAAATGATGCTTCACAAATATGTTCAGCAAATGTGTGATTCAAATCTTATTACAGAGTTGAAAGAACTTCTTTCTTTAATCCAAAGAAACACTGTAAGACTCCAGAATACCTTGTCATCAAATATTTTCATTTCTGAAATCTTCAACAGACTTCCTTCTGAAGTCTTCTTTAGCTATTCTTTACAGAAAAACTTAATCTGTTCTTTTCTCACTTCTTATAGTATTTTTGATATGACAGCAGCTTCCATTAGTCATCAAATCCAGATAATCCAGATTAGAAATGATATTTTTGTGTTGTATTTTATGTTTGCATCAATGTTGACTCAGGATGCTTATTAAAATTTTTAAAGAAACATCTTTTTCAAAGACAAAATAGCACGTTATTGCTTCAAAAGGTGTGTAGGTATATTTGCATATATGTATAATTACTAAAGTTTTAAGGAGAAATACTTTATCTGCAGTCAGGTCAAAAGATAAAAATAGGTATACTGTGTGTTTTGTTGACAAAATAAGTGGGAAAATTTGAAGAAGCACATCATAAATGTCATAAGATCTGATTTAAAACTATCATATTAAAACTATCTTATTTTAGCAAGAATATTCTTAAGATTCTATTTATTTTCCTTTTTTTTTTTTTTCAGCATTAAGACTTTGGATGGAGGACTTATAATGAAAAGGTTTTTCCAGGAATTCAATTAATAGAAAGGTATCAAAATGATAATATAATATTAAACATTGATATGAAATACATTTCCAGAGTCAAAAGCATCCAACCTGAGTCTTCAGGCTAGGGTCAGTAAATTTTTCTGACAATTTTTAAGGCTGATTTAATGTTCCTTCAAGAAGGAATAACAATGAATGCTTGTGTTAACATCTAATATAACTCTAAGCATGTCTGTTTGTGAGGTGAGATGCTTCCATAAGCTTCAGCAAACTCCAACAGTTGACTTTATCTGTTTATGTAGTCAACAGTGAGCTCTATTCCCTTCCTTCCTGCCAAACTTGACTACTAATTGCTTTCTGAACATTTACACATTGTCAGAAGTTGTATGAGACCAAAGATGGAGCAATTATTTTCTACAGGTTATTTTCGAAGAAAACTTACAGAGAAATGTCACCCATTAAAGCAGCACGGAAAATATTTTCAGAACCACAGAGACTGCTGAAAAAATCCCCTGAAAGGCACACAGTTATGTCAAGCCCAGAAACTCAAAGGCTTTGGATAATATTTAAAAACGAGAAAAAAGTAAATAAAAAGCTTTTGGGACTCTTGGAATACACACATGAGAAATACAGTGACCACATAAAATGCTATTTATAAAAGTAGATTCATCTTGTGAATGAGCCGGTCAAACTGTGGTATGTGGTACTGAAGTTATGTTAAAGAGCCATTTGCTATTTTAACTCCATAATTTATTGTGAGCCCATAATCCATTCTTAATCCAGTCTGAGATCAATAAAAATGAGTAACAGAACCTGAACAAGAAAGCACACCAGCAGTAATTTATGAGTCAAGTATCTTCAGTCGACAGAAGCCACTGCAGACCTGCAATGGGTTTTTGTGGTCCCCACAACATACTGGGTACCTGTGGTACCCACAGGGAGAGATTAGAGCAGATGCTGGGTGATGTAATCCAAAAGAAAAAACAAGTCAACAGGATTAAGTGGATACATAGTTTCCTAACTGTTTTGGAAGAAAAAAAGATGCCCTTTCTTCAAATAAAAATTATACATCCAAATAATTTCCCTGTTCTAGGGAAGACAGAAAATCTCTGTCAAGAGAAACCCTAATATAGAAATTTTGTTAGTAACCCTATCATAGTTATTTTGAACTAAATCTAATCTCTTGTAACTTATTTAGTTTTATTTTAATTATTTAATTAACATAAAAAATTTAAATTGCTATTGATATTTAAAAAGAGGACCAGGGACTTGCTTAGATTATTTTCTAAGAGCTTATATAGTATCCATTCTGAATTTCCATCTGAACCACAACTGCAAAATAAAAGACCATTTGTGTGCACTTCATGCCTGTGTTTTCAAAGGCAATTTCAGTGCATTATGTGAACAAGAAGTCCTGCAGTTCCCCAGGTTTCTTATGTTGCCAGCAGAGCAAAATGTATTGAAAAGAGATGTGAATCATAACTCCCTGGTGAATGAAATTCAAACACTGGCACCATTTATGAAATGATGACTGTAAGTTTCAACACTTTTTTAACCACAGGAGCCTGGCCTTTATCACTTTCATAAATGTGTAGTATGTCCATACCATTAATATTTCACAAAGAGGGATTTTTCACTCAAACATACTCATTCTGATTTTGAAGGAAGATGGGCATTCAAGATTTCACACAGTGAAACAAAACTTAAAATATTTAATCAATTGATATCAAACTTTATTTTGCTGTATTTAAAGAATTCAGAGGGCAATTAATCACGGAGAAAACTGCTGATCATTGTGATAACTTTCTCGTAGCTGAAAATATCCTCCATCTTTGCTTACATCTTAATTGAAAAAAGAGGGTTCAAACACAGATGGACTAACAAAAGAGGTGGGTCAACTAAATAATGAAGAATATTTATCTGTGGAATTACTGTGAATGGATAACAACAAAATGAGAATTTATGTTTTGTGTTTCACATCAGTTTTCACACTACACATATAAAGGTAAGAGGTGAGGGAAAATGCTTTATGTTCGGTAATGCCTTTCTCAGTCAAACTATTACCAGAAGAAATTAGAAGTCAGACTTCAAGTTTCATCACTATAAATCAAAGGTAGGTCTAATGTTCTTATAAAATACAACTAAAAAAACTATGAGTGACTGGAATTTGGGTTACTGTAATTGTGATGAAAACTCTTTTTTTTTTTTTCTGAAGTTATTTGGCAGTGCACATAAACTTGACTAAGAGTCCCACCCCTTTTCCTTTGGGGTGGAACTCCTGCAGCCTGCATAAAGAGCATTAACAAATTAGTGCTGCTCTGGGAAGTCTCAGCCTAAAGTCCAACAACAGAGAACTTTTTAAAAAAAATGTTAGGGCTGAAGCATCATAGTACAGCTCTGGAAGAAAATCAGGGCGGTTGGCGGTGATGCTAGCAATTGGACTAGTGCTGGTTTTTTTTCTTCTTGCCATTCAAGAGCTGTAGAAACTTTTCACTCACCCCAACCTGACCAAGAAGGCCAGTGATATCCTGCCTGACATGTATTAGGAGCAGCATTGCCAGAAGGCTGAGGAGGTGAGCCTTTCCTTCTGCTGATGGGGCCTCACCTGGAGTATTGTGTCCAGTTCTGGGTTTCTCAGTGCGAGACACATGGAGTTTCTTGATCCTCTGACACAGGTGTACAAAGATGATTTATGAGGAAAATCTGAGGGAACTTCTCCTTTTTAGCCTGGAGAAGACTGAGAGAAGAGGATGGAGAAAGACCCTTCTCAGTGGTGCCAAGTAATAGGACAGAGGCAACAGGCAGAAAATGATGCTCAGGAAGTTCCACTTGAATATGAAGAAGAACTTCTTTACTGTGCTGGTGACAGTGCACTGGAACAGACTGACCAGAGAGGTTGTGAAAGTCTTGCTTGCTGGAGATATTCAAAAGCTGCCTGGACAAAATCCTGAGTATTCTCTATGGGATTTTGCTTGAGCAAGAATTTGGACCAGATGACCTCCAGTGGTCCCTTCCAACCTTACCTGTTCTGGGATTCTGTGAATTCTATGATTGTCATACACACAAATCCCTTTAAACTTAAATGTCAGCTAAAAGACTGACAGGATATTGAAAGCATTTTGACCTGGGATGGGAATTAGGTAACTGTATAACAACTTTTTTTAAAGCCTGTCACTAGACTTCACTCAATCTATGCTCTTTCCCAAGGCACTAGTGGAGCTGGAGAGGGGTAAATAAGCATAAAAGAGACAAGAACTGGTTTGCTTCATTATAAAATATGGCACAGACTGGCAGGATAATGAATATGTTATTGTTTCATCAAGAACAACCAAATGTACCTGATTTAAAGGGGATGGAGGGGAATAGGGGAAGAAGCAGCTTTTTATAATATTAAACCCATGAGAGTTTTTCCTTGTAAAAGTCATTTCTTCATTAAAACTGTAATTGAAATGGGACGTGCTGTTCAACAAGTTCAGTGTTTTATATATGCCATAGAAATCCCACGTCGTGTCTAAAAATGAAATTCATATTAATCACTGACGTCCTAATCCTCTTGATATAAGATCTATATTCAGGGATATTTTCTCTTCTGAAACACCAGAATCAATTCTGAAAATGAGATTTTAGATTAGCTCTTTAGATAGTCTACTCATAGGCTCATCCATATGAAATTTGTTATGTGCTTTCACAGCATCTGGGGATAAAGAGCTTCTCACAGTGCTCACATTTGTCATACATAGTTAGAAACCTAAGGTACCATTCATACACTTCACTTTGTAGTTCTTCTGAAAACATCAATCACAATCTGCCACCCTTTCCTACAGAGATTGGACAAGTCACTCTTCTGAACACAGCATAAACCTCAAGGTCATTTTTCCCTAATTATTTTGGTCTACACTAGAAACTTCATAAAAAGTTCATGAAAAGGCTTGTGGAAAAGACAGGCTTTTAAAAAGAGACATTTTACTATCTGACATCTTTACTTCCTACGCATTGCTCTTTATTTGTTCTTTTGACTGCATTTTACAACAAGGTGCCGATTCCAGTTTGCATTAGAATTCCAACAAGCTACCATGCATATGTGTTTCACTATAAGCAGTAAGGGTACCAGAGCCTACCTTATTTTCTAATTCCTTTCTCTTTCAGTCCACATTCTTCTGAAAGGAATTTTTGATAAAGCATATCTCCTCACAATTCACAGTGACAATACAGGTAATAAGAATGTGTAAAGTCTGAAAGGTTCGTTCACTAGGTAATCTGCAATACTGGGGGAACATTTCAAATACATGCAAGAGGTAATCAAAGCAATGAATTTCGTTTCTTTTCAAAGTAACAAGTTAGGCTAGTAAAATCCAGATCTTTCAATCCATAGAAACTCATGAGGTGTAGTTTATTGAACAGAAAATTCATAGCATTCCAAACTTCTTAAAGTCATGTCAAAATAATTTTATCCAAGTTTTACAAAGCTGAAATAGGTATAATAGCATTTCTGTTGTTGTTTTCATATTTCTTTTAAAAGTGAATTCTTCTGCACTCTTTGCAGAAAATGCAGAAATGTGAATAATATGATTCAAATGTACTTCCAAGATGTTTTAGCACCTTCAGTATTATATTTGCAAAACCTCTATTGTCTTAATCACTTTCTTTATAGGCTTGTAAAAAGCACCAAATTCCATGCTTTTCACAAATACAGAGAACTAATCAAATACAAAACCACACTATGCACTGTATGGATCCCATCTTATTTGTAGTTTAAAGGATCAACTTGAACAAATATCAGCCCCATTTGGGCAGGATTTAGAAGCTAACTTTCTCATGCATCTTTTTGGAAACTTAATAGCATGTGGATTTACAGATATTCCAGGTAAACTGCCAACATCTGTGAATGAAGAGATGTTTCTTTGTTAACTATAATAGTCACTATGTACAAATATAGTCTTTACATCCCTCCAGAGACACAAATTAGAGAAAATATACTTATTCCATAAAACTGAGGTTTTTCTAATAAATTGTAAAGTATTTTTTATTCTTCACTTGCCTTCAGTTTATCATAAAATTACAACTTATTATTATGAGATCTTTACCTGAATGAAATAAATCCTTGAACTGGAGATAGAACTGCAACCTCAGATGTTGAAAAAAAACCTCAAAAATGTTAAAGCAAAACAAACAAAAAAACCCCAAATAAAATTCCACTGGCCAAATTGCTTTAATTTCTTTTTCTTTTCCTTTACTGAAAATTATAGTTACATTCCTCAATTTTACATCATTTCTCAGGAGCAGTGGCTAGAAATTTTCAGGAGATCTATTTGTTTGCATCAGAGGTAGTACATGCTAAACAGAGTGTCTCATTCATATTCCTACCATCAAGAAATCTTTTCTTTTGTGCTTGAAAAAAAAGCAATGTGCTATTTTTTCTGGGTGGCCTTTCTAAAATGGAAACAGAAAGATGCACAGTACAAAAAATAATAGACCTGATCTCCAGGGTGATTTCAGAGAAGCATGGTGGGCATTTAAAGTCAAAAACTTTTAGACCAGCAAAAAGTCATCTTTTGCCCCATGCTGCTCAATTAAAGAATAATGAAGCAATGTCAGTTTATTCTAGGCCACAAAATCCAAGCTAACATTCCATTCAACCATGAATTTCCTTCTCTCCACATAGCTAAGTTAATTTATCCAGAATTTCTGAGAACTTCTACTCTGTCATTCTACTTTCCTTTTCCATTTACAACATCATGGGTATTTAGCACCTCCACTGCAGAGTGTCAGAAGATATAAGAGCAGAAGATGAGTATAGCATAGAGAAGGGAACTGAGTTAAACAGAAGGCCAGAGTCTTATTGAGGGACTAGCAATCCATCTTGCTTCACAAACCACAGCCAGGGGCAGATATTTTTCTCTTGGAAAGACGTGTATGTGTCTGAAATAACTCTTTCGAAAGCTGCTCCCCCTGAACTAATCTTAATTGGAAAAGAGCATTGTTCAGTCTGCTTCCACACAAAACACACCAACAGAATCCCTCTTGGTTCAGACTGCCTTTGCCATCTCTTGGTCTGTGCTTCAGTTTTGTCTGTGGAAGAGTCTTCCTAAAAGAAATGCATTCAAGAGCATACTTAAGTTTTCACACCCTCTTAAACCATAATGGGAAAGCTTAAAATTAAGCTCTAAAGGTCAGATTTTCAAAGGAATCAATATGAGTTAGGCACCTCACCTTATTAAGCATTATTTGAAAATTCCATCTGTGCATTTTGGCAGCTAATTTTTTGTCTGTGAGGATCTAGACCTAATTACTTTCCTGCTCATAGATGACCTCAAAAAGTCTAGTGGTTAATTGTTTTCCTGATTTAGGGCATGAGCACTGTGACCCCTACACGATACTGAAACATTCTAGCAGAGTTAAGGACACTTTTGTGGATTTATGATGGTTAAAATGTAAATGTCAAATCTATTACAGAGATCTAGGGGCTGCAAAGAGGGTAAATAGTCATAGTTCCTTCAGTTGTGGTAGAAATGCATTGATTTTCATAAGTTGAAGTTCTGACTCAAAACCTTTAAAGCTGAATTAGTTGTCATTGTATTTTCTAGCTGTGAGAATGTCACACAACTGACTATACAACTGCAGCACATCTCGACATTCAGTTCTGCCAGAAGTGTTGCTCTTAAAAAGTATGCATGCACGGTAGACCTGTTTCCCTGATGGCTCATGTGAAATAAGACATTCTGAAGGCAGAGGAAGGAACATGAGGGACATCAACAATCATAATTTCACAAGGAAGAGAAGGAACTGAGTTAAATTAGCCTCCAACCAAGCATTTTAAATATATTAATTATTATTAGTTGCAGAGAGGGAATACTAATTCAACTCACAATAATCTAGCTGTTACACTTTCTGCACAAGACATATTTTGTGGTGACTTTGCACAGATATGCAAATGCAAGAAGGTCCCCAGGCTTTCTGCATGCAGCTCTGAATTCTGTCAGAAGTGGTTGGTTTGTTGGTAAGCTGTGGTGTAGTCCTCTCTTCATGCCTCCCTCTCTTGGGTGGAAGCAGTCTGAGTTTTCATGATGCTTTTGCATCTGCACATCTTGAGTGGAATTTGATTTTTCAAACCCCTGAGTGTGTGAGAACCTGAGAGGATCCGATAACCTATGCAAAAGGTAGCTGAGCACTGTGTGAAGTCAGGAGACCTTTAAAAAAATAAAAAAGGTGTGTTACCCTACATGGTATAAATGAATAGACATCTCTCTGAACCCAGGAAGTACATACTACTACCAAAAGCCTTTGCAGCGGTGATCATGTGCAAAAAAAAAGGGGGATGATTGCCAACTGATGCTGGTAAAGTCTAACATAAGGTGATTGAATCTCTGAAGGACGTAGAGCTATTAGTTTTATACCACCTTATCCACATCCTCAGAAAGTTAAGAGATCATGAAAGCAGAGATGGACTCTCAGTCATACAGCCTCTCCTGGCAAAGCCCTGGCCCAGGGATGTAGAACCAGCCCTTAAAAAGCACCTCCCATTCCTAGGCTGTCTCTGAAGAACACATACAGGAAGTTGTTCATCACTGCATGCTAAGCCAACTCGCCACCTCCACTTGGTTCAAATGCAGTCATTGCCATCCTTAGAGGGGGAGTGAGTGCACAGGTGAGACTTTTAGCACTATGCCCCTCCCCTGCCTCAGAAAGTCATACAGGATGACTCAGGGTACCTACTTTTAGAAGAACTGTTAAGTTTTCCTAACAATCTGTTCTCAAATAAGTATTTTCTATTAAAAGTCTTAAAAAATTTAAACAAGACTAAACCCTATTTTTCTCTTCTTGTTAAGACAGCAGTCACTGCACAACTGAGCACTTCTCTGTTGAGTTACAATTTTAATTCTGAGAAATTCTGTGACAATTAATGACAATAAAATGAAAAGAACACTAGCATATTTATATGATTATGAACAAACAATAACAGAGAAGTTTTAAAGAATCAGCAATGCAGCCAAATAGGTTGAAGGAAATATTCACACATCAAAAGGATTGATCTAATTTTTCAAGATGCTCTGAAGACCCAGTATAAAAGAAATAAATGTAAATTCCCCTCTAATATACTCTGGTTAAGATAATGGAAAAGTAATCAAGAACATGAACCTCGTTGGGTGATCTGGTATATTGGGAATATAAAACTAACCACATGAAATCATGAGGTAGAGCATGTGAAAATTCTCAGCAGCTTCTTCCTTCTATTTACAGACTTCTTACAGCTTGGTCACTTCTCCAGCTCCTTCAAAATGAAAATTATTCAAAATCTCAGCTTTTCCTTTTGAAAGATATTGCCACAGAAAACTTCAAACCAAGACTTGCAAACCAGAAGACAAATGATGCTTGTCCAAATATATCATTAAATAGGATAACTCTGAGACTTCTATAAGCTCCTTTTTCCTAGTAGAGAAAAAAGAGATAATTTGTTCATTATGATTCTTACAGGGTTTGCAATTAGAAGGGCTGCATAAATTCAGCAAAGCAGTGAAGGAAATATGCCCAGTATTGAAGGACTTTAATGGATGTATTCATACCTCTTGCTGCTCTTTACCTAGAAAATCATATGAATGAGAGCAGAAGGAAAAAGATTTGGGCAGTTGAGTCACTCGATGCTAGACTGATCCCATGACTCACTCTCAGCCTTTATGTTCTCTTTTTTAAGACTGTTCATCGGGTCTATTAAAACTCTTTTCTTCAAGGGAATGGTCTCATTGGCTTCCAAGAAGCTAGGGATGAAACATGAAAAAAATGTTCACAAAAGCATTCTGATCCGAATGCTAAACATGCCTATAGTTATTCTAGGTATTAATATTTTAAGATTTGTTTTCCTAGTAGAGTATTAATTAATTAGTTCCTTGACAAGACTTTTGATATCAGATAATGGTGATATGTCTGGCTCCAACTGATGCAGTAAGGCATTGTTAGTCTCCATTATAAAGGTCTGGGGTTTGTGAAGGGTTTTCTCCCTATTTCACTTCTGCAGTATTGAGCCAGGTTATTGATAGAACATAGTCAGCTGCTAAAGGAATGCATTTTCCCAGGTCGTCTAAGCAGCATCACTATTAGCATAATGGGGCTGGCCCAGTGCTTTGGCATAAAAATGAGTCATTTTCCATTTCGGAAAACATGCAAGAAAAGTACTAATAATGCCCTGCAGAAATGCATAATGTGATTTTTATGAAACACACCAAGAAACCTATTGCGAGTTTGTACCAGATGGATTTCTGTTTAGGTTTCATCTGGTTTAGGAAACTCTCTACACTAAGAGATGTCAGTTTAAAGCCTGATGAAAAATGCATGGGATGATCATGTGCCAGGTGATACCAACAGCACTTGTAATTTGTCAAGTATTTAGATGACCCAGAAGCAAGACCTTCACAGAAAGTGCCTTCTTTCTGCTTTCGAAATTTTACACTACTTTTCTGTTTTACAAGCTTCCCTGCTGGTGGCACCACTAACCAAAGATAAATTCCTAAAGTCTTACCACAGAGGTGTCTGTTGTCTTCCCCACAGAAGGATAAAATCTTTTCAATAAATTGACTCGGTACAGATTGCAGAGGGATAGATAAGCCACATCATCTTTATTCCAAGAAAAATTGATGGAGTATGAAAAAAATCAAATAAGTCACCCGTTTCGAGTCGGTGGTGTCCTTTCAGAGCACAGGACCAAACCATCTTAAAAGCATTTAAAAATTACTGTATGCTTCCAGGGTTTCCACATGGGGTTTGCAAGAGCATTTTCCAGTTTTCTAATGGTAGCAAATTTAGCAGCTTTTTTTTGTCTTTTTGCCTCACATCATGATAAAACTTTCTATTTTTAACTTTGGATAATTTCTCATCTAGTCTGGTTTTTTATATGCACTCCTATTTTAATCTATTACTCTGATACTTTCTAAATTACTATTAAATCCCAATATACAATTCACATACTTCTAAGTAAATTACTTGCCTTAAAAATACATATTTCCCTTGGTGTTTCCACACAGGAGCATCTTAAATGTATAAAGATGACAAAGAACTCCAGTGCCCAAATTACCAGACTACAGTTGATATGCACAGCATTAAAAGTCTTGAATTTGTAGTTATATTTTATTCTGAATAGAGCAATAAAAACTGGCTGGCATCATGAAGCCTGAGAGTTATTGTGAGCATGAAGTGAGTTTTGAAACCTCGAGACAGAGGGTAACCACAATTCCATTAAACCGGGGAATTGAGTCAAAGATGTTCCCACTACTACTGCACTGATACAACAAAATGAAATATGAAGTTGTTTCCACATATCTCTGCCATGATGAATGACAATATAAACACAGATGTACCTAGAAAAACACAAAGTGCTTGAGTTATATGCTGGATAGTAGTTATGGGAAAACTCTGATTCTTTTAGATAAGAAGTTTAAAAAATACAAAGTGAAGAAATAATTATTCACCAGAATGTTCTTAATAAATTCCAGGGGATAGAAGATTGAAGCTGAAGATGTGTATTGCTCTACAAAGACTCATAGTACAGATAAAGAAGTCTGGGTGAAATTGCAATAAGTCATTGACTTAACCATTTCACTTCCCAACTGGAATTGGTTAAGCATTCTCAATATACCAAAGAATGCCCTATTAAAACTGAGATGTTACATTTATTGAGGGGACTGGTTACGCAGATAAATGTTGATTGGTTTAAGAACAGAAAAAATGGCACAAAAGCTCAAGTTAATTTAATGTTAAACATGAAAAATTGAGCTGAGGGAAATGATCTTTTAAAGAAAGAGATTTCTCCTCAGGCATTAGCATGGCCATATTGCGAGCAATATCATATTAAGATTGCATTTATGATATTAAAAAAAATCTAAAGCAATTTGAATTTAATTTGAAACATAAGAAATAAAGCCCATCACATTACTATTCATTGATTCCTTGATTTTAATGCCTGAAGAAAAATTTCCAATCACTTGTACTAACATCACAGGACATAGAATGGTGCACAATAATTTCTGCATCAAGTTTGTAATTTATAATAGAGCATTATAGGTATTAATCTGTAAAAATCTGTGTTATTCTGTGCCTTCTAAAAGGGCCTCTAAACTTCTCAAATGATGAAGATGTATTCCAAATAATTGATGTGATCCTAATATTATTATTCATGCAGCACTCAGAGGCCTGGGCTGAACTCATAGCTTGACTGTGGCCAGCACAGTGCAAACATTTCATAAAACCAATTTCTTTTTCAAAGAGAAGATTGGTATCTAGTGACAGACAAAATAGAGGCACATGGTATGCCTGAAGGTCAGAGGCAGAACTGGAGACCTGCTCTTGTGTCCTAGATACAGAATTAGACTGCCAAGAAGCAGAGTCATCTTCTCTCAAATGTTATCCATGTTTTCTTCAATTTACTGACTCTTCAGGGCATTTTTCCATGCACTGAATGTTTGTTGCTGCTAATTTTTATCTCTCCCAAAAATCGTTGTTATGGTTTTTAAAAGAAAAATGAAAATAACAAAAATATGCAAATTACGGGCAGTTTGAAAGGGCAGGCTGGACAAATGCTACCCTTGAAGGTACATTATGAGAGACCCAGCCTCCCCTATTAATATTGCTTGGAGAGCTCTGTTCCAATGCTGACAAGAGAAGTGCAGTGTGGCACTTTTTGTGCCTTCATCAGATTTGTGGTTGTATCAATTACTGTTGTGGAAGTAGCTGGTAAATTAGCTATACTGGTTTTCTTCTTGTCATGAGTGTTATTGTTCTGCCTATTGCACACTATCTTTCAACAAAATTTTCAAAATCTTGGATATCGTACATCCACCTCATGAATCAGTCACCCTGAACCAGCCTGCAACAGTTCTCTCAGCAAGAAATAGTTCAGCCTAAATTGTATTTTTATAACAAAAAAATCATTAATAAGTCATTATATACACTGAGCAAGAAATAAAGGGAGAGAAGAATAATCACATTTGTTTCAATTATTCATATTTGTATGACATGAAAAGATTGTGCACTCCTGAAACATAATAAGGCCTGAGAAAAGGCAGCCTAATGCAAAGGCAGCAGGTTTCTAATCAGGAGAGTACATCCAGATCTCACTGTTGGCTACAGACACAAGTTGTACCAGTTTTGTTTCTGTATATCTGTGACAACTGCCACTGTGTGCAGTGTGTGTGCACTTACGTGGTTCCCTCTGGAGCCATTTGTTTGGGGACACTTGAGTGAAAGGACAAGGGGTAATGGCTTAAAACTGAAAAAGGGCAGCTCTAGATTAGGTATTAGAAAGAAATTCTTTACTGTGAGGGTTGTGAGATGCCGAAACAGGTTGTTCAGAGAAGCTGTGGATGCCCCAACCCTGGAAGTGTTTAAGGCTTGTCTGGCTGGGTTTCTGAGCAACTGGAAGGTGCTCCTGCCTATGTCAGGGAATTGGAACTAGATGACCTTTAAGGTTCCTTCCATGATTCCATTCCATGATTCTATGAAAGGTGACCAAAAGAATGTTAAAATCGCAACAGAAATTTGTACTTCGACATTTCTACAGAGCAGTATGTAAGAGACTACTGTAATGGGTTAAATTAATTATTTTAACAATTAATTAAATTAATAACCACAGGAAAATGCAGAATGAACTTTCTATATTTCAGCCTATTAAATAAGTGACCATGGCAGACTAAAACTAGGTAATATGTCACACTGAATTATTTTGTTATTATTATATCATAAGAGAAGAGAACAGAAACATATTATTACCTAATATAGGCTCAATAAATTATTTTTAAAGGCCCCGAGGTTAGTAAGTAAGTAAAAGAATTTGCAGAAATTGTATATTTTGTCAAAATTAGTTTGCAGAAATACTATGAACAATTCAAGAGGGCATCGTGGTTGCAAATTTAGGAAACTTGGGGGTTTGAGGGCACTTCATGTAGTATATTTCTGTATGTGTGTTTACACCACCAAGTTCTGCGCATTTATGTGTGTGGACACACTTTATAAATGAGTGATTTCAGTTTTCTTCTTAGTATACAACCCATATTTGCAAAGAGTGATCAATTCATATACAAGAAGGTTCATTCATCTATAGCACTAACACAAAAGTTGTTAATTTCTTCAATTTCTAGCACAATAAAATTCTGAGCCTGGAACTTCCAGAGTCTCAGTTCAGATGGAAAATGGATGTCCAGTTTTGGGGTAAAGTTGAGGCTCTGAAATCAGTGGGCCTAAGAGTTCCTTATTGTATTCAGGTCTACCTCAGGCTGGTACTTACAGCAGTTAAGGTCTAAGATGATTGAATTGAAAAGCAATTCTCCTTTAACACATAATTCCTGTGGGATTTTGTACACATTGGTTTTTAACAAATGGAAACCAATTACTGAGTGAATTATTATTTTGTAAAGCATAGCATGTATTAGGAGAGAAGCTAAACAGTTTTATTATGCTTTGGATGGGAAAAAACGTGATTATTAGTGAGTGATTTCAAAACTTTCCCATTGCTTTTCTTCATAGTCCAGTTAAACTCAGTGGAAAGAAATGAACTGATCTTCATGGCAACTGACTGTGAGAAGAATATGTTCCTTAACTCTTTAGAGTATTGGCAGTTTTAAATTTGTTTCTTTCTTCAAACTAAATATAAAAATTATAAAATAATTATAAAATTTTATATAAAATATAAAAATTCCTCTCCCTTTCTCTTTCTGTCTCCCTATAACACAGTGAATATAATGAAAACTGAGTTTACATGGTTTCTTGTTTTCCACATCTGTGGGAGAGGGAATGCAAATTGATCATTGACAGCAGGTGCAGTGGAAGTGGGCTGGGTTTTGAGGAAATATAAACCAGGTGCAAATCAATTTAAATCAATAAAGATATGCCAATTTATACCAGTTGAAAAGCATTACTGTCTTTTGAAATTATTACAAAGAAATCAAAAGTCATTTCTGAAAAAATGAGTAAACAATAATTACACTATGCTCAGATTTCAATTAATGTAAAAATCCGGCTTGCAGATTAATTTAATTAATGTTTTCCTTTGACATTGTAGTGTTTTGGGATATACTAGCTGATTTCCTGTCAGTTCTTATGTAAAGTTACCAGGCAGGCTACAAGAGAACCTCAGAATGGAATGATTCAAAAATACATAATCCCCATAATCTACATGATAATAATGTTGACACCTTATTGCCCATTAATAAAAATTAGAAAAAAAAAAGTTTATTTGTATTGAAATGTTATCTCTAAAATGGTTTGTAAATGTATTACCAAAGAAAATGGATCTTTCTCTTCCTGTTAATTCTAGTTTTTGAGACCGAATTCTCCTCCAGGTAACCACAGCTACTTTAATAATGGCGACCTTCTTTTTATATCACAATAAAACAATAACACTTCTCATAATGAAAAGTTCATTTCAGATAAGTTGTTCATTATAAAACTCAGAAAAACATGTTACTGAGAAAGTGAGAGCATAAAATAGTTGCCCAATGTAAAACCTTGTAAATTTTCTTTTGGGAAAAAAGTATATAAAGGATTGTCTGCATGTTGTATTCTTAGCTGTAGGCAAAAAAAGGAGCTCATTCTGTTTTAAGAGTGGTGGCATACACTGAATAGACAATCAATTGTAATTGACATTTGGTTAGGAGTATCCACTGAGTAGAAGATGAGCATTTTCCATTGTCAGTTGCTGATCAATTCCCTCTGTGAATGTAACTCAAAGATTGTATTTTTGTTCTAATTTCCTTCTAGATGTAAGCAGCTAACTATAATTAGAATGAACCAGCAATCCTAATCATTGTCCCCTATTATTAATGCAGTAGATTTACTTGGCTCACTTTCATGTCAGTGGCTGTGCTCTCAATGGTTTGATGAAAGTGTAGACTTCTACAAGTACATAAAAACTTTCAGAATGTGTAATGACACAGTGCATCTCCTATGAAATGACAAAAAATCAAAGTTTTTCAGCTATGTTTCAGATCAGTAGTGTCAGTATGAACAATATGAACAAGTCACACAGAGGAAAATAATCTAACTTAAATGTCAACAAAGTAATGCTGGCCACTGCTGTAACTTTCTGTTAGGTACTTTGGTACTTGGATTTAGACATTCTGGTTTGAAAAGGTTGTCTTTAACCTCCAGCTATTGTAAATTCACCTTTCATGTGAGTTTGCCTTCACAGAAGTAAATAAGAATGTTTCTGTTGATATAAGGACATTAAGAGCAGCCCATGTATAAGATAGATTTCATAACAGCTTTTTAATTTTTGCCTGAAATTGTTTCCAATTAATAATATTGGAAGAGGAAGAGTAACATTTTCCTGCCTTTCATTAAAATATATGAACTGACAGAGAAATCCAAAAGAAGCATTACAAATCTATTAATAATAAAACTTTGGTGTTTTGAACTCTGACTGTGGTCTTAATGAACTTCATCAACCTCTGTCTTAAAACAAATGACGTTTTATACACATTGTTTTGATGTGTATCCTGATAGAACACAGCTCCAGCTGGTTTCTTCCAGCTTGCAGAAACTGGTTTTACCTATATTTTTTTTACCACAGCATAGCCCATTTTCCTTATCTGATATTGATCTTCTTTATGCCTGCTCAAGATTCATTTTGCTCCTTTTTCTATCACAAGATCAACTTTCCTTCTTGTGTTATATCTTTAAAATCATGCACAAAACTGCTGATGAAGTCTTAGCACATCTTTGCACAAGGCAGTATGCTTGTTGTGTTAGAAACATTAACACATTACATCACAGATTTCCATTTGTCTGTTTCACCTTTGGAACATATGGACTGCTTTGATTCAACATATTGTAATGAAGAACTTCAACCCTAGAAAAACAAAATTTTAGCATAAAAAAAAAATGTTGATACAGAACTACTATACTAAATTATTTTGATTGAAAAATTATATTCTTGAATAAGAGAAAGGTCAATATTTTTAGTCTGTTTTATACAGGAAGATCACATATGCTGCAACATTACCCCCCTCCAGTCAGAGAATATTATTTTTCATTAAGCTTACTCTAAAGATTGCAATCTTTTTCAACATTGGTTTCCCATTATAACCAGCCAACAAAGTAGAGTTTAAAAGGAAATCAGAAGAAATTATTCTTTCCTACAAACCACAGGATTTTGTCATCAAAAGACAGCAATAGTTGTATCCCATGAGTGGATGTTATAGCAGGACTGGAATATGCAGGCACTCCAGTGAACAATGCAAAAGAAAGATATTCTTTCTCAGACCAGTTTGTTAGCTGCTATTCCCTTCCATGAAAAGGCAGACCTAGCCTGGAAAGAAACACAACTTAAGTGGAAAGGACTTTAGTCTGAGAGCAGAGTAGAAGGGGAGAATCACCTCTCTCAACCTGCTGGCCACACTTTAGATGCAGGACACAGATGGCTTTCTGGGCTACCAGCACACATTTCTGGCTCATGTCAAGTTCCTTTTCCACCAACTCCCTTAAGTCTTTTACCTCAGGGCTTCTCTCATCAACATACTAAAATCCTTTGTACTCAAAAGCAGTAACATTCCTAGATGCTTTATATACTTTGCTGAATAAGAGATCTAACAGAGTAGATTCTCAGCACCACACCTGAGAAGACAGAAAGCTATTTGATATTGCTTTCTGTCTCTTCTAAAAAATGGCAAGCTTGGGTTTGAGATAGGAGTTTGTGTAACATGAAGGTAATTGGAGGTAGTAAGCAAAGATTACTTCATGATTAAAATATTCAGTGAATGTGTTTATTTTTAGTCTTCGGCACAGACTGTGACTAGAGTGTTAAATTAAACATGTTTGGGATCATTTCCTAACACTGAAGACAGCTGGTATGGAATAGCCTCAGTCTATATTATTAAATTCTCTTTTCCTTACCGTTTTCCAGCCATTCCCAGGATTTGCACAGAACGTGTTAACTGGCCCAAGACAGAGCCATACAGGGGATTTTTCCAACAGGTAAACAGTATAAACAATCAAGTTCCATTGTCCAAGAACTATTCACTTTCTTAGCACTTTACCATATTAGTTTGATTTTATTGTGTATATTTAATATAAAGGGTCAAATTTCTGTTCTGTTCCTGCTCTCCATTGGAGCTGAGAACAGGAGCTGACAATTATGGGGGGGAGAGGTTTGTTTAGGTAAGGAAGCCAATATTGTTTGTTTTTCCAGTTTGGTTTTTTTTTTTTTTTTTTTGCAAAGGTGACAAAGGAATGGTAACAGAAACACAGGGATTTAGCCTCTTTCACGCATGAGTGAAAATAACAACACATAAAATTTAGGCCAGACCAAAAGTTGATATAGCCCAGTATCCTTCCTGTGACAATGAATAACAGATGACATCTGCAAAATGGTAAGAGAAGAAAATAATGACGGTTGTTTTTGGCATATGTTTTCATATTCTGCTACCAAAAACAAAAGTCAGATATGGTATGGGAAGTAAAAGAGTTGTTACTTGAATAGTTAAATAAATAAAAAAAAAAATTCTTAATGAATGTTGTATATTATGCCTTAATTTTTAATATCCCAAACTATGGAGGGACTAAGACCCTCTCATATAGAAATTTTATATATTTCCCAGATTCTCCAACTCATTATCCTGTTATGTGCTTTGTCTCTTTCTAAGCTATGTGCTTATCAGTTGATTGGTGCATGGTGAGCCAGCCTTGCGAGACAGAGGTGTTCTCTGTCAATGAGGATACTAATTTCTTTTTTCAATACCACTTTTTACTAATCTTGCAATTTGCTTGACACCACTGTTAAATTACATTGGGATTTAACCCTAAATTCAAAAGGTCTTTGGAAAAGATTGATTGGTAGAGGAACAGATGGACTGCAATTCAGGCAAAAGTATCATCTTCAAAAAAGTTAATGGAACATTACCAGCTAGATATAGTCATAATCTGTTCCCTTTATAAATGCATATCCAGAAATAATTTTGTAGGTGCTTCTATTGCATACAATCCATTAGGTTAGTATCTTAAATAAGGATTCTTCATAGCTTTGAAAATAGCATATGTGACTTCAAGCTAATAAATAATCAATTTAGCAAAAAACTAAAATAGCAAAACAGACATTATTTTCTCTGTGTATGACAGGCTGCAAACAGTTAGTAGGCTGCCATGCTTGATATTTTGAGAGAAGGCAATAGGGTCACATATGTCCTATCAAGCAAGTTTTCCTGCAGTTGCAGTCGATATTCCTAGCAGTCTTGGTAAATTAAAGCAACTGTCATCCCCCTGATACCTGCTTCAACATGGCTGAAGTGAGTGGGAAGACTCCTACTACCCTCAAAATTATCTGAATTTTGGCATATTTTCAAGGATGTTGTTTTCCATCAAATAGTAAATTTGTAGGGTTAAGCTAGCTCTTACTCCTTCTCAAGACTTACCCCTCCAAGTCCTGGATTGCTCCCTCAGTGAGTTTCCTAGTCACATCCTTCCTAGTGTGGCAATGAGATCTCAGTGGAAATCCTCCTTCCACATACATCCTTGGAAAGGAGTACAAGAGCTGGGAGCTTACTGGGGTGTGCTCTAGTATGTCTGGATGACTGAAGAATAATGACTGGCATATGCACTGAAGAAAGCAGAGAATTGATGCCAGCTGCTGTAGACACAGCCTGGGAATGCATTTTCACCTTGCTTACTCTTAGAGGCACAGGCTGGATCTTTGCACTGAAAAACATTTCAAATGATCTACTCATTAAAAATACCATTTATATTACCTGTTTACTGTTTCCTATTTTACATCCATGTGTAGCTAATACATTAGAGTATTGAATTCTTATTGATCACAACACAGCTACCTAACTTAAATGGATACCCAATCAACAGCTGCACCTACTGTTTTATTCCTAAAAGCAAAATATCCAGAATACATGATACACAATCTGCATGTTCAAACCTAATGAATGGTCGCTATTTTCCCAGCTAATAAAACAGTGCTATGGTGTCTATGGGTTTACCATACAAAACCAGAGAATCTTTCACTCAAATACTGACTTTAGTCACAGTTCATTCATTAGGCAACTTTCTAAGGCAATTTTTTTTTCCTGTATGCAGTTCCAGAAAGCAACACCTTAATTTAGTCAACACCATGGATTTTGAGGAAGGGGGATTACACTTAAGAGAAGAAACCATTCATACTTACATGGGAAAACATTGCAAGAGACCATTAGTTATGTATTCCTTCAAAGAAATACATTTTGCATAAAATTACAAAACATAAGACATTAAAAGACAAGACATTGCAAACATGAATACATGAGACTGAAAAACTTTTTCAGAAATGTTTGTTGCACTTCTCACATTTTACGTTAGCTGCACAATGATTTTTTCCATCTGGATAAACTCTCTTTAATAGACTGCAATGTTCCCACCTCATTTACTTATCTTTTCAACTGAACTGGAGAAGAAAAATAATTTAAAGGCCATTAAACTTTCAAAATATGCTTTATGGAATTTACTGCCACTTTAAATAGAAATTAAGGTAGTATGTGTCCTGGCTAGATTGCTAATCACCATGAGAACGTACATATAAGTACAGGCAGAACTTTTCCTGTCAGGGGTGTTATCACAAGGACATTAGATTACCTCTCTTTCAGCCCTCCTGGAAATAAATCATCAGAGCCAGGTACCACTACTTTATTGCTCAGTGTGTCCTGAGAAGCAGATGCATAAATTCCACTTCTGTGACCTTTTCAGTATTCTTTGTTTTGACTGAGTGTCCATTCTAGTCACAGGTTGCTGAGGTCACAAACAGAAGAAGATAGGAATGGCAAGTGAATCAAATTACAGAATACTAAAAAGGTCAGAGTAGTACCATTTATACTACCCTTCACAGAACAGATGAGGCAGAAAAAGCTGTACCTCTGTCTCATAACAAAAATTATAATGATTCAGTAAATAGCACCAGTGAAAATTTCTCATTTGTGCCATGGAGTTGCACTGTAAAGAAATAGCTATAATATCCAATGTTCACATTTGGAAGTATTTTCCTGTTATATTTAAAAACTGAGTCTTTTGGAAGTTCTGTTTTGCCATAGCATCCTTCATTTCAGAAATAAATATGAAGAAGATTCTTCTGAAAAAAATTTTAAAATTACATTCAACTAAACTAAATAAATTGGTGTTTCTATACCCATATCATGAGTTTTTCTAACTGTATTTTATACACACTTGGATGCACTATATTTTGTAAAAGGTTGTGGATTTTGATTGAAATCCTCAGGTAACAAATAGCCCTCTTAGAATTAAAAAAAAAAATCACTGCAAAACATAAATTTTGCTAGTGTACTGTTGGATTTACGTCAATCAGTACATATAATTAGGGTTTTGTAAGCAGTTGGCAAATCTCTTCTCTTTTAATTCAAAACCGTTCTTCCTTATCCTATCACTACTGGCCCATGCTTAAAGTTATTCTTCTTTTTTATAAGTCCCATTTAATTATGGGAAGACCATAATCTCTTCTCCAGACTAACAACCCCAACTCCCTCAGCTTGCCATTGTAGGAGAGGTGTACCATCCCTCTCATCATCTTCATGGCCCTAATCTAGGTCTGCTTCAAGTGGTCCACATCTCTTTTTTGCTGATGACCCCAGACTTGGTCACAATAGTCCAGGTGGGGTCTCACAAGGGCAGAGTAAAGTGGAAGAATCACCTTCATCGTCCTGCTGGTCACTCCTCTTTTAATGCAGCCCAGGATGTAGTTGGCCTTTTGGACTGCAAGTGCACACAATTATTATGTTTCCTGTTTACCATCTAGACTCTTAAAAGTAGCTTTTAAGTTAGATGTGGCAAGAAAAACAATCAAAAAACCTCAAACCTGCTGTCAGCATTCAGTGAGCATCTGCTATGAAGGTTTAAAAGACTTAATGTCCAGGTAGTCTTACTTAAAAGATTACACTTTAAACTGTGATAGTAATTAGTATCCAAAAAATGATAATGAAAAACAAACTTCCCTTACCAGGATAGTAAATTTTGCTTAAACATTCTCAAGAATTTACTCAGCCACTTTGACTTAGTCTGCATCATTTGCCATCCACTTAGAAATTTAACAAAGTTAATGTAAAAAGTAGTTCTCTACATTAAGCAGTTCACTGCTTGACATAATGATAATATGTAAGTCAAAAACAAAAATCCTCATGTTTTTGATTCTTATTGTTTGACATATACATCCACCACTGCTTTTCAACCAGCAAGTCTTGGCACTCAGGAGATTTAGGAAAAAAAAAAAAGCAAAAAACAAAAAAAAACAAAACAAAAAAAAAACAAAACAAAAAAAAACAATCAGTAGGATCCCAAGAGGTTGAGAATGTTATTATAAACCATGACAAAGAAAAATCTCGCACCACAATCCCCATATAGCCCCATTCTTCAAGGTCAAATAATCTCTGCCATAAATAAATTATAAAGGCTTCTCAGAAATTCTGGTTTTGCCCATAGTTTTTTTGCAAAAGTAGGAATGTCAGGAACACTTTATTTATTTCTTTTTCATTTTGAATGGAGAAGATATTACTTTACTTAAGTTTCAGTTTATCTAAAGTCCTACACTGTCACAATATTACTCGGGGCATACCCACAGGGTGAGATGATCCTGGAAGAAATTTCAGTCTTCTAAAAGCTAAACATCTATGAACACATTGCCCACTCTTTCTCAGTAATGCCTGTCAATGCTTTTTTTATCTCTGTCTATGCTGTTTTTTATTTTCCCTTGTTTCATCCTTATGTAGTCCCCAGTTAAGGTTGGAACATCTCATATGTAGTAAAAGGATTTCATTTTTTCATGAGGGATAGTAAGTCTTTTTTTTCTTTTTTCATGCAAAATAACCATCTCTTTCATTGTTTTTTGGTTCATGTTACTTCTAACAAATAAATAGCATTTTTTTTCCTAACTATGTTTATCACTTTGTTTTATAATTTTTATGAACACATATTTTTCAGTCTGTATTACTCTACAACTGTATATAGGGAAAGTTTCTTTCAAAGGGAAAGAAAGGAATTTTCCTCTACAAGAGCTTCCATGTTAAGTGATTCATAAACATATCCCATAGCAACTGACATCAAGATTTATCACAGCCAAATGAAATACGGCTAGATGTGCCAAATCTTTCTTTGGGCTTTACTCAGAATTTTCAAATAAATAAGCAAAATAATGCACTTATATTGGAGAATTCCTGACATATGTGCATATATCCAAACTGAATTAGTGAGTAGTTGCAAGAGCAGTTCCTGAAAAACCCCATGAAATCACACATATAGGCAGTTTGCTTGCACCTCAGTTTGGAAATCTAGTCACATACCTTGATAAAATACTGAATAAATATCACAATGGTTTTGGATTCTGAAGATGCTATAGATCAATTTTACCAGCTTTCATTGGTTTAACAATGACTAGAGAAAAAAAAGCTTAAAAAAATAAAAGTCTTCCAGACTATTTACTGTGTATGTGTGTGGGTGTATTTGACATCTGTACACTGAAATACAGATCCTGAAGAACAATTTATAGCACAGCAATTCCAATTTCCCACTACCCAGGAGATAAATCACTGCTATAAAAACATATTCACCTGCAAGTCTGAAGTTCATTACCTTTACAAATATAAACTAGAAAAAAACCCAGTTAATTATACTGGTTTTGCTTTGCACCCTGATCACTCAGCAATGTTTGAAATCATGTAGAAGTTCAGGGTGGATACACAAAAAAAGACATCTGAATGTTGACTGTGCCTGGCTTTTAAAATGCCACAGTCCAGCAGTTTTAGAATTCGTAAAACAAAGCTAATCTGGGGAGATATTTTCTCCTGATTATCCTACAATCCTCTTAAAGTCAAATCCTCTCTCAGGTAAAATGTTACTGAAAGTAACATCATTATAACATGAATTGTAATTTCATGGAAAGTCTCTGATTTTATATTTAAAGAGGTTTAATAAACTAAATTAATGCTGAGGTCACAGTACATACCTGTGCTGGAATCGAGGCAAGGAGAAATAGAATATGATCCAAAACACTACATGACAATTGGACTGTGCAAGAAATCTAAGGTCACAAATCAACACCTGGTGTTTCCGGTGCAAATATACCTGAGGTGTATTTGAAACTCCCCTGAACTGAGCTGGAATTAGAATATTGTAGTTTTCTCTGGTTTCACCACTCTGCATTGAGTTGCCTTCACCACTGATCTATATTTCTACACCCCAGTTGCAATCAGCAGGTTAAGGAAGGCTAGTATCCACCCTGACAGGAATAGCATCTCTAGATATACAACCATGATTTTACATGGCCAGCTTCCCAAATTACTACTGGTAAAGGAGACGTTTGAAAGCAGATACCACCATAGTCTTATGTTCCTCCCAGTGGTGACATGTCTTGAGCAACGTGTGGTCTTCAGAAACAAATACCAGTCTTCCAGCTCTGGAGGAGCAGAGATATAGCAATCTGAGGACTACTGGCTGGGGATCAGAAGCTGACAGTGAAACACCTGCAGGGATGTGAAACAGTGGAACATGCTTTTCTCTAGTTATCCAGTGTCAAATATTTTTGCTCCGTGTTAAGGATTCTTCTCCCTCCCTCCAGCATTCTCTGGAGTAACATAAGATTGATTCTTATTGAAGAATATATATGGAAAGTCAAGGTATTATTTTGACAAAGGAATACAAAGTAATATTATACCTAGTTGAACAATTTAATTGAAGTGAGTTTCTTTTAAGGATTACATTGTTCATGTGGGAGAAATGCCTGAGATTTAGAGACTGACATCCACACTGCCCTGTTATACTATGCTGATATTTATGTCTCTTGTTAAAATCCAGTGAAGCTGGAAAATGAGAGAAATAAAAGAAAATGACAACATACTGTAAAATTCCTTACTGATTTCAGAGGCCATTTGAAGTTATGTTGTGTAGCTTATATGTATATTTAAAAGCCCCACAGTCATTTCTTAAAAGAAAATATGAGGTAAAACGGGGAGAAAAGGAAAAGCAGATACAGCTTTTTAAGGCTTCTATTTTATGGATTCAGATGCATTTATCCTTTAAGGAAAACATAAAAATAAATTCTCCAGACTGACATTTTGCTATTCTCAGCTTCATATGAATTTCTGTAAATCCAGAGTAGTAGCACTCCTACTGTTTTTTCTTGGCTATTTTCCTTTTACTCATGACTTTTGGTATTCAATTGACTTTAGTCTTCTCTTCAGTCTTGCTTATGCCCATTGTCCAGGTTCACTGGACACACATTTCTTCACTGATGTAGTCACTCCACCATGGTTTCCTACAATGGAGTGCCTATATCAGTGGACAAAGGAAGGACTGCAGAAGACTTTTATCTGGACTTCTGTAAAGATTTTTACATGGTTCTCCACATCATCCTTCTCTCTAGATTAGAGAGAGATGGATTTGATGGGTGGGCTGTTAGATGAGTAATAAAATGGTTGGATGATCA
Organism: Rhipidura dahli; assembly: GCA_013399225.1. Lineage (NCBI taxonomy): Eukaryota > Metazoa > Chordata > Aves > Passeriformes > Rhipiduridae > Rhipidura > Rhipidura dahli. The sequence goes on along the minus strand of VXAC01004737.1, from coordinate 297,833 downwards.
AGTTCAGGGGGCAATGGTCAATGGCTCAGAGTCCCAGTGGACATCAGTGACAAGTGGTGTCCCTCAGGGGTCTGTACTGGGACCAGTGTTATTTAATCTTCATTAATGACATACATGATTGAGGGCACTCTCAACAAATTTCAAGATAATATCAAGCTAAGTTGTCCAGTTGACACACCTGAAGGGCAGAAAGCCATCCCGAGGGACCTGGACAAGCTTGAGAAGAGGGCCCATGGGAATCTCGTGAGGTTTAATTACACCAAATGTAACATCTTGCACCTGGGTCAGGGCAACCCCCAGTACTAGTAAAGGTTGGGGGATGGAAAGATTGAAAGCAACTTGGCTGAGAAGGACTTGGGCGTGCTGATGCATGAGAGGCTGGACGTGACCAGGCAACATGCACTTGCAGCCAAAAAAGCCAAAAGTGTCCTGGGCTGCATCAAAAGCAACAGGGACAACAGGGTGAAGGAGGGGATTCTGCCCCTCTTCTCTGCTCTGGTGAGATCTTAATTTTTGTTCTTGTTTTCTCACTCTTCTCCTTTTCAAAAACTTTTATTCTTACACCCTTTCTCTCCATTTTGCCCTCCACTTCTTCATTACCCATGTCTTTTCTGCCACTTTTCTTACATCTTTTGTTCTTTCTACCTACCAGCTTTTCTTCTTTATGTCTTTCATTTAAAAGGTCAGTTTAAAGCATTATTTTTACATTTTGATAAGAAGCTCTTTTCACAGTGTTATGTGGTCCCATAAAAGGGTGCTGTGGATTTTCATGTTATCTATTCCATGGGTTCCAATTTAGAATTGTTCCTCCTACAATTTAAAAACAGTAATTTAAAATTGACAAATGCAAAAATAAATTACTTTTTTCTTCATTAGGAAATACTGCCATAACAAATTGTGACTTAAAGGACAAAGAAGGAAGAAANTGGTGTGGAACGTGTTATTTACGTTCCCCTTGTCAAAAAAAAAAAAAAAAAAAAAAAAAAAAAAAAAATCTAAAAATCCCTTCAAATTTTTATCTGGTCTCCTATATCAGCTGCTATATTTTTTTGCCACAAGGATCAAACTCTCAACATTTTAATTCTTAATAAGACGTTAGAATGTTAGCCTGACTGAGACCTTGATCTCTTTACAGCTGTCTCTAAATTGGTGGGAATATTTTTCAAGATGTAGACGTTTTTTCCCCTCAGACCCCAGGACCCAGTAATTTGTTTGCAGTTGTATAAACATAAATAATGACTTCATAAACAATAAGTGATCTTCTCTTCCACACTTTCACATCAGACTCTGCAAGTGAGTGCTTTAGTCCTTTAGCTTTGGTAGCAAAATATTACCCTGAAATTGGCATTATAAAATGTTGGCAGATACATTCTGATCTGGGGAAAATTCATAACTAACAGTTATCTTTCATCCAGCTCCACTATACTAGAGATAGCTTTAACAAAGTAAACCATAGCACACATAAAAGGAGATAGGACTGCAATAATGATTTAAAAAGTGACTGGAGCATGGACCATACAGAAACTTTCCATCCTTCTTGAATGTCAACACTGTGTTGAAGTCATGCTTAGTACCACAATAATATTACAGCACTCTACAAAAAGTATTACCTTTACATAAAAATATCATGATGCATGAGAGATCAGGAAAAGTTACAGACAGTCTAGGTGTAGCCTGCAGTGGTTGTGAAGACAACTTTAGGCAGATTTGTAAATAGGAAAAGAAAAATAACCAGATCCATGCCTTCTTATTAAAAATAATGTGGTGTCTTTTGCAGGAAAAATCAAGTACAATACAGGTAATTTGTGATTATATAGGGTAGAAAGTTAAAAAAAAATTAAACAATAACAACAAAAAATGCCCTAAACAAACACCAAAAAGCCCCCAAAACCAGAAAAACAAATAAACAAACCAAAACCCCAAAAACAAACAGAAGAGCAAGAAACCCCCTTTGCCAAGAATCACAATGAGAGTAGGTCACGAGTACTGAATGTTTCTTCTCATTTGTGTTAATTTAATTGGGTTTTTCCTCAACGAATTTCTAGTTATAGGGAGATCACAAACCGGTTCAAGTACTGGTTATATCATACAGTGTAATTTAATCTAGTTCACATACACTAATGTAAAAGGTAAAATTTGTGCTTTAAAATATGGCATCCTGAAATAGAGAGGTACTAATCCATCCCTCTTTTTCCACCAATGTATGCTGTGGGCAGGGGTTGTGTAAATTCATGTCACATTGGCACCATTTTGTTTCTGTAAAAGCTGACAGAAAAAGCTTAGTCAGAAGGGGAAAGAACCCTGCTTTAGCTGAATTGACTACAGGGAGCTTGCACTGAGGAAGAATTTGAAGTTAATAAGAGATACATGCACATATCAAAGACAGACCCCCTTAAGCATACTGCTAAGGCAGGAGTGTGCTCAACTATAATGGCATTATAAAGCTAAGCTGTAAAAGCAGTCACCCCACTGACTAACATGAAATATTAGGTTGGTGGGATAAATCACATCTTATGCTTAATTCACTGGTAAATTGCATTAGAGGTATAGAGTGTGGGAGCAGAGAATGCACACTGAGTATAAAGCCTTGTTCTATCACTTAATTTCCTGGAATACTGGAAACAGTTCTTTGAAATTTGCTGATGTGTGAAACCCTCATACCTATACAACACTATGGCCTATTACAAAAAGAGCACCTCATTATCACATCACAAAGTGTCCTAGCAGAAGAAAACCATTGTGCTGCCTTTCATGCAGCCACCTGATTTGTTTAGACATATTCAATGCCAACATTTCTGAGTCAATGTCTGGAAATATTTCTAATTGAATGACCACCAATTTTGTACAAAGGGTTCTGAGAGGGCAGCTGTGTTGGGATAAAACAGTGTTTAGAACAGTGTTCAGAAATCTGTCAAGCCAGTGTTCTCAGTTTAGCTAAGGTCAGTTGTATTTTGTTGCCTCCACCTGCCCCTCTTTTTTTCCTCTTCCATCTCTCACTGATAAGGTCTGAGCACCCTGGCAATGGTTCAGAAACCAAAACTGAGGGCCCCACCATGTCTGCTCTGGAGTGAAATAAGAATCTATTCCAGCTCTAAATGGCTTTCAAATGCATCAGTGATTAAAGTCCATGTTATCTATAACTTTGTCATCTAATGGGTATTTTATCTAGAGTTCTAAGAATAGCAAAAAGCGAGTAATGTTCAGGGCAGAGCAGGTCCTAAAATGTAAGTTGTAAACCCCACACCTTGGCAATGCACGTAGTGATAACGCTGCGACCCTGAGATCATCAACATTCACATCAAAAAGTGAATGGTGTCATTAAAATTCAGACTCTCAGTTTCTGTGAGGTTTAAAAACCTTGTATGTCTTCCTTTTTATTTCTTTGTTTGCTGTTGCTCCAACTCTGCTTTTTTGCTTCTTTCAGTAAATACCAGGACCAGCAGCGTGGGATACTTCAAATTCTGCTCTGTAAATTTTATGCTTTGTATAGGACAATGACTGAAGATGACAAATATTTTCTAAGTTGTCACATACAATCACCCATCTTCATACACTGATTTTATATTTTTCTAAGGACTGTGGCAACAGATGTTAATGTGGTTTAAATGAACACATCCATTTTCTCACACCTGTGATGACAAGCATTAGGGAAGTTTACTTGCATTTGGCTTGATACCTGACCTCTACCTGTCATTCTCTATTACATCAAGTTACTGTACTTCCACATCAGTGTTCCTAGGTCCTATTATAATCTAATGTATGGCATTGTGAAAGATTAAAAACTTCTCTTTTATGCTTAGCTTTATTTTAAAATGATGCTACCAATTTGATGTTTCAGAAACACTTAATAATACTTTGTTTTATGAGCAGGAAGATGCAAACACCCAACTGGTTTTACCTTAAAAGATATTTGCATATCATCTATTTTAAAGCAAAGACACTATTAATGGTGTTGAAACATCAACTTTACCATTGGAATACTAGCTAAGTCAACAAATAGTGTTTAAATTTACTATTCTAGATTTAATACACTGACTTCTCAACATATTAGTATAATGTTAGCACAGATTTATAACAATCCTTCCCATTGCTTGCTACATCACCTTTGCATAAACTCGGCTGATCAGAACAATGATGCTTAGTGAAAAAAGGCATATTTTGTGAGTGAGTTTGTTGGGTTCCTCCCCCACCCACCTTCCCAAATTTTTTTCTTCATTGACCTGTTCCTGGCAGTTGACATCTCTTCACAGGGGTGAGGTCTTCTGTGCATTCCTTGATAACCCTAACACAGTCAGTGAACTTGTGGAGATGGTTGTGTGGCTTGATGGGTAAAAGGCTCGGAACCTCTTCATATTTCCTAAAAGCTAAAACACAGCAGCACTAAGAGGTTTCCTCAGAAGCAGTTTGGCCAATCAATATGTGTGTATGAGCCAGCTAATCAGCTCAGGTGTAGCTCCAAACCAGTCTCAGCATTTTACATCTCCTTATTGATACGTGCCATGTGGAAGGAGAAGAACCTGGTTATTTCATTGTCTGATTCAGTTAGAGACAGAATTTCACTTTATACACTGCTAGAAAGCAGACTCTTTTTAAGAATGAGACAGCAAACTGTAGGCCTCAAACTGCATCATCCAGTAGCTCTTTTAGGAATAAATAATGAAGACACCCTCGAGAATATCAGACAGTAAATTATTGCCAGGTCTTTGAAAGATACTGTTTTCAGCATGCCTTCCATGTATGTCACAGCCCTGCTGATCCACTACAATACAAGTGCACAACTTTATCCTGTGCAAATTTTTGAAAATGCATGTTAGTGTGTACTCTGCTATATGCAGTGGTAACACCATATTGAGACTGGACTGCCTAACAGGCTTTCCTAAGTTTATAAGACATTATGGGTTTTCTTGCTCAGATCCCAAGGTTTGGAGCTCCTCAGTAGAATCGAAGGCAATGCCTTACACAAAGCTAAATACAGCGGTCATTTCTACCTCTAGAAGCCTCCACACTGCTGTTGAGGTTAGAGTCATCAAGGAGTGCAGGACACACTGGGCAGTTAGCAGGTCCCTTTCTCCAGCAGTTGGGTAATTATCCTATCAACTCAGAAAAGCCTGCCAAAGACTCTGCAATAATAATAAAATTACCTGGGAAAAAGTTTTTTCTCAGATTCTGGATGAATGTTTCAGTATCCCAAATTATTATAATTTTTTTTTTCAGTTTCTTTTTTATGTTACACTAAAACTGATGTGCTGTTTGGAGGGGGAAAAAAGGAATAATAATTTAAAATAGAATCTCCCACTGAGCTTGTCACCTTGGTCCCCCAACATCTCCTTGAAATACATCAAGTAATAGCACTGGCAGTCTTAACTTTATGTCTCTCCTTTGAGATTCTTTTAAATGTTAGTTTGCTGGTTTACAATTCCTCTGCTGAATCTGTTGTTTGTAGCCAACTTCTTCTGTCTTCTGTTTGGCGCTCTCTGCTTAGTTTTGCATCTAAATTTCACTTCTAATTTATTTCTATATAGCTCTAACTCCCCAGTGCTGCCTGAGGACATGAAAAGATGATGCAGTACCATTAGTGCATTAATGTACAATAATACTGAGCTTACGGTATCAAAGTAATCCTCATTGATTGGTGTCTCCAAAGACATGAAACAGAGAATAACTACATTAAGCAGTACAGTTTGCCTCCAGCAGGAGCTTTAGCTGCAATTACACTGCCAGGGACCACCTCAGTAGCTGCATTTGGGAGGGCAAGGGATGTCAGAGTAGCCTTCTTGTTCAGGGAAAAGTTGGCAAGTTTTATTCTGTGTCTATGTAAGTGTTTGCCATGAGAGCTCACAGAATGTATTCATCACATTAACACAGCTCACTGACCTGGGCTAGAGGGTTTTTTGGTTTGTTTTTGTTTTTTTCTCCTGTGGTCATTCATTTATATTTTTCTCATCTATTTTCATCTATTTTCTATTTATATTTGCCCTTTGTCCCTCCCCTTTTTTCCTCCTCTCAGCCTACAAGAAACACTTTAATTACAGCTGCAATAAAAGCACAGAAATATCAACCATATCTTCAATCTCTTGGTCATCTATAGATTTTGATCACAGACTCAAAATTAGCCAGAAAAAATAATTCCAAACTAGTCCCACTCTTATTACTACTGGATAAGGTATGGAACTGAAAGAAGTTTTTGCAAGAAATGCAACATTTTTAATGAAAAGGAGACACCTTTAAAATCTATACAATTTTAGAGAAAGGAGAAAACTTTAGTCTCCGGAGCAGCACCATGTCAGGAGAAAATCCCTAGGGAATGTGGTTGACAACAATTTGTACATCACACCAGAGAGCAGTAGGACTGGCTGTGTCATGATCATTAATCTTCCATTACTGATGTCAATATACAGAGCTGTGGGTCACCCCTTTTGCCAATCTAATATTAGAATTATGTTGAATGTCCTCTAAAACCCTTAGATTTTGACAGTTTTCCAGGATTTTTGTAGGTACCAGTAGGAAGACCTTCTGTGCAAGAGTCATCTTGTTTTCTGGAATGAAAAAAAACCTGGTATTTTTCCCCACACAGTGCTTACAGGTGTATGTTCCCACATTACATGCCGCATCTTATGCTGCAGCTGGTCAGCTTAAATCTTTCAAACATTCCTTCCCTTTATCCACTGTTTTCTCCTCTGATAAGGGGAATCTTACCAGTGTCTTCTATAGAGACAAGTTCTAATATTGACTTCTACCACCTGCCTTTCAGTCTGCACTCTGGAAAGTTATTAGTTGTTGATTAGATACCCAGTCCATTGAAGGTGGAATCCTTTCCACAGGATCCCAAAAATGCTGATCATGATTAACAGAGTTAGTTCTTCTACACTGTGATGCTGTATTTTGAGAAGTTTTCTTTGCCGCCTTTCTCTTCAAGCATGTTTACTTGTCTCTGCATGAGTGCCAGGACTTCTAAATTCATATTTAAAAATTATCAAATTGCAGCCTCTGCACAAAACCAATGCTCTGTCCAGTACTCAAATCTATCATCATTGCTCTAGACATTCTTTTAAGAATCAGCAGATTCTTTGTTTCCTCTTTCTCTCACAACCTATCTTGAAGCATGTTTTGTGCTTCAGTAGCCTGCAATACTCATTCTTTTTTCAGATCTACTGGAAAGAGACTAGCATACTTCTGTTGTTACAGAGGTCTTACTTATTTCAATCTTTCAGAAATACAGCTGGTTTCTAGAACTTCACATGGCTATCATTAGGTGTACTAGACCAGATCACAGTTACCTGTATCTGTGTGAGCTGCTGCGAGCAGCCCTTCACAAAGTTGAAAAAAGCCCTGCAGTGATAAAGGAGGAAGGAATTACTGCATTTTTCCTTTGTGCAACCTTGTTTAGCAGTGCTCTAAAACCTGACATCTGTTACCTCAGGTAATTTCATAACCTTGATGTCCTGATTATTTCTGGAACAGATCTTTTATCCTGTTATTCTTCTCACAACACTGTCAAGAATTGTACTCATCTGCCTCATGCCTGAATTGGTGCTGGATGATTCCTTTTTTATCTTTTGTGAGGTTCATCTTTTATCTCAGTCCATTCAAATAATTCATCTTCATGACTTCATGAAGTACTGGGAGATGATTCAGAACCGAGAGGTCTGAGTTTCCCAGTGAAGGAGCTGCTCTTACTTCAGAGTCTGATTGTATCTTTAAGACTATACACTTGAGATGTAACTTGCCAAGAGACAAATGTATTTGTTGATTAAGTAACAGTAACAAGAAGCAAATAAACCAACCCTAAAATCAATAATAATAAAATTAATTCACTAATAAATACATTACTATTTTAAAATTATAGTTAGTAAATTTTTTTCATACCGCAAGACACAATTTTAAATCTATGAATTATTGTTAGGAATCATAATTACTACTGAATGAAAAACTTTCATCAGCTTCCCCTTTTACACCTCTCTGTACTGGGGTTCAAGTCTATCCATCTTTACTTTGCCCTTCCCCTCCAAGTTGCTTGGGCATGAGCTTAATGGAGTGGATTGTCCAAGGAGTTTCCCCTTTGGTACCCCAAAGGCCTTGGGTTCACAACTCCATTCCCAGCCACAAGTGTCCACAATCATACTTGCTAAAGATTCAGCCTCCATTGTCCTTTACATGACTTTTTATGTTATTTACCATTTCCTCAGTTTCTGAGCTGATCTTTTTCCCTGTTGACACCTCCATTATTATGTCCATCTCCTTCCCAAAAGACAGAATACCATAAATTGGTTTTTTCTTATATGTGTAGTACCTGTTCAAATCACTGAACAGGTTAAGCCTAACAAGTGCCCTTCAATGACTCCAAAGGAACTGTTTTCATCTTCGGCTTTCAGCAGCTGTTCTTTGCTGCTGCTCAACAATTTTGATCTGTTTCTGTGATAGAAGTCTGAACTTCTCAGTCATGTTTAAGATGTGGAGTGGAAGTGGCTAATGGGATCAAATTGCCTTCTTTTTTTTATCAGTCAGTCTGCATCAGCTGTCTCAAGAGGAGCCTTATCTGAAAGATTCCATGTTCCTTCACTAATCTCAGCCTTTGTTTATTACTGTAGGAAAGGTGCCAGTTTAAAGCGCTCCATTTATCAGTTGACTCAAACAACCCATACCAGCACCTCCTAAAACAATTTGTAAACACATTTTCCTTCTCATTCACATTGTCTGGAAAGGATGTTTCCTTACCTCTTTCCTCCATGCACTTTTGTCCTCAGGAGGATGGTCCTTCTACAGCTACTCCCTAATTGCTGCCTCTATGAGCCATGGGGCTTTGCTGGTCCATGGAGCTTTAAACCACATGAGACAATTCAGTTTTGACATTTGCTTCCAGGGAACCTCACCTCATACAAGTAATCTGAAATGGGAGACCTAAAATCAACACTGACAAATTAATTGATAATTTGTACTGTCAGTGAAATTTTCACCTTTCAGGTACCTCTAACAGTTTTCTGAGAGCATTTGATAGAAGCAAAATGTAAGCACACCTACATGAGTACCAGAAAACAAATAATAGAGATAAGCAAAAGAGATTTTTTTTTTTAAATCCAAGCCCAGGAGACAGAAGATGGCATTACAGAATCTATAAAATAATGTCCCCTCTAAATTGCACTGAACTATGAACAGTTTTAATAATCTAAAATGCTCCCATTTTATTGCATGGACTGGAACTATCAGCTTACTTCACAGAAAATGATGTGTATTTTTCTCAGGTCACGACTGTACACTACAGACACAGGCAGCAGAATCTTGTCCGTATATTATTTCCTGTATGCATATTGATTTATCTATCTTTAGTACCTGATTACCAAACCATTCGCTGAAATCTATTCAGGAAAAATCTGACATATCTGATAACATAAAGTACCTGAAAGAGTTGACAGGAATGATATCAATTTCCTTGTCTGCATTACCTCAGGGAATTAACTAAACTATGCTCTGGAAGCACCTGTGGTCACAACTGCCTTTCACATGCATTTTTCAAGGTGGATTTCACTAGGATTAAGAGCAAGGAGAAAGTCTTTTGGGAGTTTATCGATTCTTCTCAGTTGACCCAGTTCCTATTTTTCTTGCACAATCATATCATATAAAGATATTTTATCTCACTTAAAAAGTTATGTTTCCTGACCTTACCTATTCTATGGAGAGCTTGATTTGGACATAGCTTGTTGTGGCACAGGTAGTCTTCTCTTTTCATTCTGTGTCTACTCAGCGTTACCATGTGCAAAACTGTATTGTTTCAACGTGGCAAGGAGATGCTGGTAGATACTGTGTGAGCTGAATTATTTTTGGTGAGGAGTACCCGTGCTCTTCTGTACAAAGAACAGTATTCAAAAACAGCTCCAGCAGTTCTAATATAAAAAAAAGATTCTGCAGTAAGCAGAATTTAGAGTCCATAAATATGTAGAATAATAAATATCTCATCAGAATTAAACCTCCATTGCCTTAATCAAATTTTAAGAGGAGTGTTAATGGTGACCGATGTTAACTTTAGAGTCTGAGATTATAAAAGAGAAGAATACAGGCTATTACATAAAGAAGTAAACTGTTTGAAACCACAAAAGAAAATACCTAAATTAAACAATATATTACTGTATAATATTTTATATACTTACACTTCACCATAAATTGCTTGTTATTTAAATTTGTGTTCACAAACTTCAACAGTGAACAATTCTCTTAGTAAGACATATGATAATGTGTATCAATAACTTATGTGAAATCTTCCCTGCCCTGTAATAACATTGGTGTCCATGAACATCTCACTGAAACTGCTATGCCTTTTGACACCAGATGCTCAGACAGGGATACATGTAGGACTGGATTCAACAGGCCTACCAGGCCCATGGCACCTTGTCATGTTTCCACTACAGCAGAAACAAGGAATATATCTTTGGAATTGACCTATTAAGGTTCATTCAGAGCTATATGCAGGAACTAAAGGGAATTTGGTTGAAACTGCCCAAGCAAAAAGGAAATATATAGAAACTCCAATAAGTTTATATTCTTTCTTCATCATAGGAAAGAGAGAAACATGAGAAGCATAAAAAAAGTAGATTTTTTTCTAGTATGTTTTACTTCAGAATGTTTACACAAATCCAAATAAAAGTAATTTTTTCATAGAGGGATGATTTTCTGTGTGATCACTAATTCTCTGTGCTGATTTACAGGACAGAAAATGTCAATCCAATCAGCAAGTCACTTTGGTGTGTGTGTACTGTTCAAGCTGTCTGTGAAGTGCTGCTTCTGTCACTGGATTTAAAAGGCAGAGCAGCTTCAGGAGTTTTTATCTCTGCATGACTGCTGGCTAGGGATTTGAACAGAAAATAAAACTGCAAGAAGAAATTGGTTTGGACAAGAGCTTCTGTACATAATTCTTACTAATTTGAAGATGAAATATAGTCTCTTAGAAACAGAAAAAATGATACTGTGTGATGGCTCACTCAATATGGTTATTGCTGCGGCATTCAACCCCATTTTCTAAGGATTAGAACTGACTTCCCAGCATTGCCTATTTACTGGGAACAGCATTACTGGAATTCTTCCTTTTAGAAAGAAGACGCATAAAGAACAAAAGGAATCTCAGAAGAGTGAAGTTCTCTGTTTCCGAGTACACAGAAGAGATGTGTGACATCTCCAAGGGTGGGAGAGTGGCTCATTTTCAATGTTGTTGAAATTTACTTTGCCTTTGAATGGGGTTTTGGTCAGGAAATCTAAACTTTATATTAAAGGAAAGAGGTATTGACACATTTAGTACAGGACATATGATTTTACTTAAGTAAAAATAACTGCTAAAACCACCAGAATAAAATTTGTACTCTGGGCAGTGTTCAAAGCTTTTGTTTTCTTTTTTTCTTAGTTAATAAACCACAGTACGTGTTTGCCTCCATATCTCAGTAAAATCTCATGGTTTCTAAACTCAGGGTTCAGAAAGGCCTCATTGCCACTTTCTGTGTCAGAGGAAAGCAAGAAATATTTATATGTCATAGACTTTGTGACAACTCTTCTATACCATTAATGTATATTTTCTCTTGATTTCTTTGACCCAGCTTGTCAGTAGCTTTTGCAAGTGACTGGGTGAGAACAGTTTCCAAGACTTTGATTCTATAATTTAATGCTGTGAGGGGTTTTCTTTTAAAAGTGAAAATTTCCTCTCTCGTTCTCTTATTTTGCTTTCTCTTCCTCAGTAATATAAAACACTTTTATAAGTAGCAAAACTTAGCACAATATACAAATAGGTTTCCTTTGCCTGGTCATAAATATATTACTTTTGGATTAAAATACTTCCTTTTAGTTGTATAGTGTCAGTTTTACTCTTATGGGTGATTAATTCTTTTCAAGTGCAATGAGCTACTACTCAAATGCAAAGGTCTTAAAAGAGTGGAAACATAACTGTAGCAGACAATACAGGAAAGCAGTAAGTATCCCATTTTTAGACCTGGAGGTTGTCTAAGTGTGAATGTACATGGCTTCACAAGCAGGAAAGCCACACAGTCCAGTCTTATTCAGTACAAAATTTTAATCACCTTCACAGTAATTTCTGAAGCTTCTGAAAGACCAAAAAAGAAATGCCATTTTAAGATATATAGAGATAAATCAGAAAGGTGCAAAAATCACTAAATAGTCTCATTCACATGGCAAGCATCATATAGATTGCATGAAATTTGGGGCAAAGGTGGGTACAGCTCCTCAGCATAAATTATAAGGGTTATTTTAATTATATTAAGCTTACTGTGTTGTGTACAGGTCTACATTTCCAGTAGTACAATTCTGTTCACTCAGAGAAAACTGCTAAAAAAATTATTAGATATTTACTAAATACAGACTGATTTTAAATACAAGCAGGTAATTCATGTGATCTGGTAAGAATGAAACCTGATAACTACAGAGAATAAAAAAAAAACCCCGTAGTTTTTTGATAAAAGTACAAATTGTCTTTTTTAAAATTTCAGTTATAAATTATTTTATCTAGTGTAACTAATGGGAAAACATGAGTCATCTAAGATTGCTATATTAGCAATATTCTAAATATTTCATGTTCAATGTTTTGATTATTTTCACAATTAATGTTTGATGTTGACCTAAAGTCTCATGAGTGATAGTTAGCAAATTTTATGATGACCAAAAAAATGTTCAGAAGGAAAAAGAATCTATAGCTTCCTTAAAGAAACACATCATAAACTGATGCAAATTATTTGACAAAGAAAATAATGTAAAAATACCATGAAAATAAGTGAAAAAATGCTTCTCTAAAGAACTTCAAGATCTTCTTGAAGAAATTTTTTTATAGAGGCTATGTTCCACAGAAGTTTGAGGAGATATCTTGTTAATATATCTATATTTGCTTGCAATGAAACCATAAACTTTATTTCAAAACAGGAACTACTGTTCTTAAAAAGATATGTAATTCATCCCTCAAGTTCCATAAGACATCTGACAGCAGCAAGCCACAGTGTTCTCCTTGTTTTGTACACATGCTTTTGGGGAAAGACCAATAAATAATTTTTCTAAATATTCATATCCCCATATTTCTCTCTGGATATTCCTCTGTCAAGTACCTTTGGAACTATATTTTCTCCATTATTTCTAGGAGGTTCATGGACCATGTTACTAGCTAAGGCAGCCAAAACAGTATTCAAATGTTTCAGTCAGATTCTTCAAATTTTTTTTGGCACATACTTGTCATGGTACAAGATGGACGCGTACAGAAAACCACACAAGTCAATGAATAGAAAACGGCAGAGAGAGATTTTAATTTTCCCAAGTTCTTATAAATTAGTTCTCAAGGTGTGCTAGGTGTCACAAAGTAATTGGTTCCTTGGGCCAGCCACCCCCCGAGGGGCTGGTCCAAATTCTGAGAACATAACAGACAGTTGTTTTCCTAACCAAAAAATCATTATCTGTGAAAACACCTGCAAGGGCAGAAAAGTTAACAGAACAGTGACATTGTTTTGACTAGCATGTATGGAGAAGACAGAGTTCACACACAAACACTAGAGAGCTGAAGGATTTCTCTGCAAAAATACTCTAGCAGCATCCACACATACTTTATTAAATTATTGATGATAGAAAGGTTCAGTGTAATAAAAATGTTTCAAAAATGTTTCCCTACTTTATTTACTTGGGAAGAAGCAGATCAGTCATTCCTCAACTTTGAGGCTCTCTTTTTTTTTAACCCTATCTTCTGCCTAATGTTATGACTACCTTTACATGTACATATAACATGCAACAGCCTTTCTTCATAGAATGCTTTGAGTTGGAAGGGACCTTAAAGACCATCTGGTTCCAACCCACCCTGCTGCCTTCTTTCCCCAGTGGGCCAGGGTACCTATCACTAGACCAGATTCCTCAGAGCCTCATGTGATGTGTAGTCCTTTTCATGAACATGTGCCAAAAATCCATATCAGATCTATCTCTCCATTATGATGAAAAAGCTAGAAGAGAATTCCTCCAGTCACATCCTCCTGTTAACCATGCTCCGTGCTATTTTTCTTAGCCCTGTTATAACTTTGTCTTTTCCAGGTGCCTACCTGCTCCTCAGTCTGGCCTTTGTTGTATGTGGATGAAAGTTCTGACATTCAGGAGAAAATAAAACATTGGAATCTGTAAAAAATTTAATTTCCCTGTATGGATGGAAACGCTTCCTGATTAGCAGCTCCAACAAAAGAACAACTGCAAAAGTGTTGCTAAACTTGTTTCCTGTCACCTTTTTTTTTTCTAGTCTTATAATTCACCAGTGACATTTCTTCATAGAAGGAATGAGAAGGGACTTCCACCAAAATCTGCTATTAGCAAGTAGATTATTATGTCTTGCAGCACAATTTCTTCATTATGAAGCACCTGGAATCACCTACTACAATCAATGGTTGACCAACTGTCTTAGAGAATGCTACCCATAATTCCACCTTCCAAATTAATTTGAAAATATTTTGACCATCAGAAAAGTCTGGGGCATTTACACTTTCTGCCTGACATCACTCAGATTAAAAAAATTGTCACTGAACAAAATGAAATTAATTTTCCCATGTCTGAGAAAGGACTTCTCAACTTTTATCTTGGATCATCCAAAAACCCAGGGTTGGGAGAGGACAGCATCACACAGGTAGCTTTTAAATGAGTTCTTGCCAAGGATGCAATTAGAAATATGCCTAACAGGTAAGAATTGAATTATGGTTTATTTGAGACTGCCACTTGAGAGCTACAATTTTTTTCACAGAATAACTGTTGGCATGTAAAAACAGGGATGTCCCCATTTTTTTTTTTTTTTTTTGAAAAGTCACAGAGAAGTTCTGTACTGCTTTGAGAGGAAAGCTATTGAAAGAGAAATAAGGTTCATTTTAAAACTTTGTGGAAAACCATAGGCCATTTCTCCATGGATGTTATCAGTCTTTCTCACTGCTTTCATATCAGGGATCAATGCTTTTGAGCTTCTCTTCCCTTTCAGTGAAAAATTGTGGTTGTTTAACAGCTGAAAAGTGTGGTGATTTGCTGAAAAATGTAGTGATGAAGGTGAGTTAACCAGGAAGATGAAAAGAAACAGGCAGGGCCTTCTTGAATCATAAAGTGTGGTTCAAGACCCAGTTTTGAGTATCTAGCTTTTCTTCCAGTGAGCTCATAAGTCTCAGTATTTGTAGGAACTATTGAATATCTGTCAGGTTCACTACTATTCTTACCTACACCTTCCAGGATTACCACCTGGGGGAATTATATCTAATTTGAAAACATCTGCAGTAAAGGTTTGTACAGAAAAACTTGATACAAGCTTACCCTCAAAATCCATGTATTAAAAAAAAATCTCTAACTGAAAAGTACTTGTCAGTGTTTCATCCTGGCAGTACAGTAATCCTGAATCTAGCAAGACTCCATTTATTTTGGAGAAGGTTTTGTATGTATAAAAATTAGGAAAAAGCATTAAGGAAAAGTGCAAGGAATATTCCTACTTAATATGCCTACTTCTCACAATTAATCATGTTGATAGATTGGAGAATAAGGTTATTACTAGAGACATTAGCAAAACACTGTGAAAATGATATGTTAACAGACAAACTTAATTTCTTCTTTCTATGAAAATTAAGATATTAAACTATGGAAAAAAGTTTTGTGGATTATTTAATTTTCCATCATTTTAAAAAGATATTGAATTTTATATCCAAAGAAAAAATGGGGAAAAAAACTCTTTCTGAAGTAATTAGTACAAGAAATAATCCAGTTGTATCCTGTTGTTTTATGTTGCTGAAAAAAAAATTCTTTCAGCTGACATCTTATTATTAATAATTTACAAATAAAATTTAAAAAATGAACAGCTCTGTTCCAAAAATGTCAGATAGAATATTTAATTAGTCACAAAATACTTTATACATTTTTAAATGTAGTTTTCATAAACCAGCATGTTTTCACAAATATCCCTTTGTGAGCTCCATATTCTTTGTCAAAAAGTGATGTCTTGGATAAGATCTGACCATATCCAGAGAGACAGATTTGGAATGAAAGTAAACAATATTTTGCAACAGTCTCAAAACTCTTGCTTTAAAATTTATTTAAGTTGTATTAAATTATGAACTCTATTCCCAGTGGATTGCACAGACTGAAAAACCACAAACAAAAGGAAAAATTTGTTCCACCAAAATCATGTTTTATTCATCTTTTATTAATTATCCTGGAAACAGGATAGACATTACATTTGTAGGTGAAAAAACAATGCAAAAATGTGTGCCTTAATCAGTTTCCTTACATACTTTCCCACATCCATAACTTACATTAGTTTTTGCATACTTATGAGCGGTTTGCAAATACAAGGTTGCAAGTACATAAACACCAGGAAACTCCAGTGAAATGGTGGAGTTTTCTGATTTGTCTTTCAAGTTATATCTTCCTTTGGGCAAATTTTTATTTGTTGATGTTTATGAATGTATGCATGCTAGTCTATCTGGAGCAGAGTAAACATAGGTTAGAGCTCTTCCATATACAACAGCATCAAAAACAACATCAACTAATAACAGCAATAATAATAATAAAAATTTCAAGGAGTTCAATTCGAGAAAAACATTCATCATACCACTCATATAAATGAAATAACTTGTTTTTAAAACATTTCTCTTTCTAATGATGACAGATCTGAAAGTTCAATCTCTCAGCAGATAGCCACTGTGCACAAAGATTTTCAAAATGGAATTTTCTACCTCCTAGTATTCTCAGAGTAGGTGTTCAGTGCAGGCACTTCAGATCAAGCAAGCACACCCAAGCTAGCTTTGCACTAAGTAGTAAGTGCTCTGGCTGCTAACACATCTCTGCTGCAGATCAGAGATGAGCTCTGGCTATGCAGCATGTTGCTATGGCTACACTGATAGCAATACCCAACCTAGTAAGTGTAAATCTAACATATGTCTCCTGCTATGAGACAGAGCCTCGGTGACTGCCCTGAAGCCATGCCTGAGTACCTGCTCTGTAGGAATTCAATTTTGCAGAGCCATTGCAATGCGATTCAGAATCAATGGTCCCACATGTGCTCCTAGGAGTACTATTCCCTGATTTCATCAAGGCACTGTGGTATGGTAGGTCGAATATATTTGGGTTGTTTTCTCAGCAGTTTAATAAGAGAAAACGAGATTCTTCATGACTAGTCTTTCTAGCTGTCTTGAGCCTCAGAGTATAACTGATTAATGGCTATGCCATCCAGTCTCCTGATTTTGGATATAACAACAAAACTATACAGTGCTCTCCATGGCTCTCCACACCTGCAGGGAAAATTGAGGCTGTTGTCTGCCATTTTCCAACAAACAAATAAAAAGTTACTTTAGTAGGAGTGAAAGAGCCCAGGGAAAATCCTGATTTTCTCTTTTCCTTCTTAAAGGAAAAAATAAGTTTTGTAAAGTACATCATCTGCCTCTGCTCTGCTGTTGAAATGGCTTAGCAAACCCATTTCACCCACAGCTTTAAACTGTTATTTTTAAAAGTCTTACCAGGTGTGAACTGTCCACTTGGAAAAAACCACACTGATTTCTGTGCAGAAAATGAAAATCCCCTGAGGGGTGCAAATATTGAAATCTTTGGGCCAAGCCCTAAGCATGTCAAGGCTGATACTAAGATCTATATATATGACTAGTGAACTATTAAGATGGTTTGAGTACACTAAAATACATCTTTTTAATCCTTTCTCTTATATTAAGTCCACAAAACTATGGTTGGCAAAGTGGAAAACTCAATAATCAAAGACTAGCTAGCAACTAGTAGCAATTTAAACCTTTATTCTTTTTCCTTCTACTACTTTTTTTAAGTTGTGTTTGTTCTTTTGTTAAATTTCTTGTGCAAAATAAAAGATTCATGATGGTTTTTTTTCCATTTAGTATACTCAATGAAACATCAGTTTGCAAGCATTAAATTAAATGGGCAGAAATTACTTTATCTAGAATATCCTCTACTTTTCCAATGAAAGAGAAGAATAATTTACAATGTAAAATATTAAGACATGTATTCAACTTACTACTTTTCAAATTATCTCTATAAAGACTTAGAGGAAAGAAGCATCTATTTAATAGTGTTTTTTAGACTGTTAAATAGGGTAATGCCTGTCCTTCCAAAAGAAAAGAACAGAAATTAGTTGGAGCTTTCTGGAGGAGTAATTTCTTTTTCAGTCCTAGCTCCCTGAAAACAGGAAAGGACAAAAAATGCCCATGAGGAAGGAGAAGTACGCTTTTCATGGTGCTTGCTTCACTTGCAGTTTATCTGTTAAAAAAAAAAAAAAAAAAAAAAAAAAAAAAAAAAAAAAAAACAAAAAACCACCCACAAAACACACAAACAAACAAAAAAAATCCCTAAACCAAAACAACAGCATTTTTAGCTTTTCAAAAATCTGTAAATTTGAGCCAGTATGATGATAGTGAAGCAATTGATTAGGAGTTTGGCTTTTTTGTTATTCTGTGTTTTGTTTTAAAAATCTTTTTATCTATCATTATGATCACAGATTCACAGCAATGTTATTACAGTTGAAATCTGGCTCAGGTAAGCCTTATTAAGCACAAGGAAAAACACACAACAAGATGATGTGAGAGACGAAATAAGAAAGGGAAGGAACTAGACACACAAACAAGAGTGTCAGCAAGAATCAGTGTTTTATATTAACATCATGCTCAGGATTTGGTTTTAATTTGTATGTAGGAATTAAATTGTACAAATAGTTGTTTTCATTTGAAAAAAAAATTAACCTTAAAACCAAAAGGGCCTTTTATTTGAGGGATCCAGCTACTAGATTAAGCACATCCTTCCCCTGTACGAAGAAGGGTTACATATTTAAGCTTCTGCTTTACCTGATCCTGGCAAAAACCTTGATTATATCAACCCTGCATCATAGATAAGTCCTTCATATTTGACAACTGATGTAAATTTTCTCCTGTCTCCTGTCAGAATCTTTCTATTTAAATAAATGAATACTCACTGATGTAGAGAATCCTGAACTCTCACACCCTAATTAAGTGGCTCACATTATCTGTCTGTTACATGTCCACAAAGCTATACTGTCTGTCTCTTTTTTCTGGCTCAAGAGAGACTTAACAGAAATGACAGAAACCTGTAAAGTGTAAGATCCTGATTCTGCAGACCCACGGTGAGATTACACTCCGGGAATGTAAAATACCTCTTTTCAAAGGGACACTGGACTATTAGACTTGGTCCGCTATTTCCAAGGTTGGTACCGTTCACAACAATGAACATTCCATATCTTAAGAAGCATTTTCTCTGTCATCTTAAGAAAACAAGACTTTAAAATCTTTCTTTCTGAACACAGATGAGAGTTGTCATTAAATATTCTGATTTCAGTAATTCATCCCTTTCCAACAAGAACTCACAGAAAGTTTTGTGACTCGTTTTAGTGGCATCCGATTTACAGATCTAGTCAAGAGATATTTTAGGATCAGTTATGCAATCTCACAGCTGCTGCAGTGTATTCCTGTAAATATGTGATAGAAGAAATGATGTTCATTACTGATTATCTTTCTCCACCACCTCCAGCAAAAACTTCAGAAACTTATTCTGTGTTAATGAAGCTAGATTTCTGTAGCTTCAGGAATACACCACTTCAGTTTGTAGGAAGGCCCAGTTTATTTTCTTATCAAGTGATATTTTTGAAACAAGATAAAAAAACTGCAACCTAAAAATAAAAAAGTCAAATCCTGTTTGTTTCAAACTTTGCAGTTTCAAAATAATATTTAGCAAGAGAATGAGCTGGATTCTGATAACCTTGAGCAATTTAAAATCAGCTTGCATTTGGAAACTTGCTTGTGGGATTCCTTAGGTGGGTCTGAAAAGAAAAAATTGTAATGAAAGATTGGAATAGTATAGAGCTTCAGGAGCAGAAGAACATGCAAATTATTTGGAGGGGGATAAAGACCAGTTGTAAGTGTTGGAGAAAGCAGATGTGGGAGAGCAGAATGAATGGATGGATGACTGACAGGCAAGAATGAACAGCATTTCAAATTATGGAAGAAAAGTTCATATGAAAGAAGAATGTCGCTTCACTTTATTCACATGGTGTTAAATAAATCATTCATTGCTATAAACAATATAGAAGAGCAAGTGGTGTAAAGTATCAAATATCCCGAATCACTTTTCTTTTTGAAATACAAATTAATAATTCAGAGATGCTTCTCATAATATATCTCCAAAGTGGTGGTTCTATGAAGACGGTCCTGCAAAACTGAAGATATAAGTGGTAATCTCTGAGCTTTTTTTTCTTTCTACATGAATATTGACTTTTTAATGCCATACTACAAGTTAAAGGTATTTTGGGAAATGTGGTATAGGAAATATGGCCATTAGAAGTCTTGTGACTACAGGGTTGTAAAAGACTTGCATCTGTGTGGGTTCATAAACTTAGAGTTGAGTTGAGGGGAGAAGGAGATGAGACTGGGATGAGTTGGAAAGAATTTTGTCAGGTAATGTGAGAAGCTTTGAAGTGATCTGATCAGAATATGCATCCAGAATGACCTTGATGAATAAAGTGCAAAGGTGATATTTTTCTTCTGGGAAATAATTTTTTTGCTCTTTCCAGAAAAGCTAGTAGAGCATCTCTGTTAGTACTTCTAACCCAAGCAAAAAGCAAAATTATCTTTAAGAAAGCCAAGTACTTTTGAATTATTTAAAATTAACTTTTGAATGAATATGTCCTAAAGCCACCAAATTAAGAAAATTAAAGACTGGATTAAGCAGAGAGTCTTGAAATATGTTCACTGGTCTAACAGCAATAATAAGAATGGCTATGATCTGAGAGAACAACCCCTTACCTTGTGGGAGGTCAACATGGTGCTTCAGGTGAACAGTCACAGGCATTAGTGATCTGAAAGAGGGGTGAAGTATTTTTATATGAATTATATTGGAACCATTTCTTCCTCTTTTAATCCTAGAGGGGGGCTGATCGTACGTTCTGCACTAAAAAGCCCATCAAAACATGAGTTATTTTTCAGACAGAAAACTGAAACAAGGATTACCACATTAAAAAAGCGAAGTCATCTGAAGTTGGAAAACAGTGGGGAATTAATGAACATGTAAAGCAGCAATTCCAGAATGTTTCAGTGAGAACCTGTTGCTCACCCACTGAGAGCTGTAGCACAATTACTTGTTCTCCCAAGACAGACCTTGAAAAACTTGAGGGCATCTCTGAAATCTGTCTCATTATGTGTTATTTTCAGATGTAGGACTGCATTTTCAAATTATATAGTAAATAGCAGCTGTAGTGAATCCTGGGAGGAACTGCTCTAAGTGCATACAGCATGAACAAAATCCTGAGGGAGTTAGACGCCACTGTGTGGAAGCAGGAAAACAATGCTATAGTTGCCATCATGAAAACTTTTGTTGACTTACACAAGTGCTGCAATGGATGGCTATAAACTCTCCAGAAGGGATAGACAAGGAAGAAGGGTTTTGATTTTCTGGATCTGAGTGATGGTAATGATATGGTTGAGTGCTCATGAATAAGAATGAGGGGGAAGGCCAACAAGGCAGGTGTCATGGTGGGAGTCTGATAGAAATAACTCAATCAGGGTGAAGAGGAAGACAAAATATTCTAAAAGTAGCTGTGAGAAGTCTCACATTCACTAGCTCTTGTTCTTATTGGGTATTTCTATTTACCAGATGACTGCTGAAAATGCAATACAGTAGAAAGGAAAGAGTCTAGGAGGTTTCTGCAGTGTGGAGAAGAGACTTTTCTGGCACAGTTGGTGATTGATCCCCACTAAACCTGTACTTTTCAAACATAAAAAGACTTGTGGGTTGGAGGCCAACCTGGGCACAACATGATAGATTTAGATGTCAGAGAAGTAAAGAGGGGAGTTCAGCAGAACTGTTACCTTAACATTCCAGAGGGCAGCCTTTGACCTTTTCAGGAGACAGTCTGACAGGGCCCTTGAGAGACACTTCTGAAGGGCAAAGGAGTTCAAGAAAGCTGGACATGCTTCAAAAAGGAATTCTTAAAAGTGCATCCAGGACATCCCCATGTACCAAAAGCCAAGCCAGTGGGGAAGGCCACTGGCCAAGCTGAACAGAGAACTTTGGCTGTAATCTGGGAAAACTGAAAGAATTTATGACCTTTGAAAGAAGCAGTAGGCATATTCAGGAGGACTATGAGGATATTGTGAGGTTATGCAAGGAGAAAATTGGAAGGCCAAAGCCCAGCTATAGTTTAATCTGGTTGCTGCCTTAAATGACAATAAAAAATGTTTTTATAAATGTATTAGCAATGAAAGAAGGGCTGATGTGGTGAGGAAAGGATGAGGAAAAGACTTGTACTTAATGCTATCTTTGATCAGTTTTTAGTGGACAGACCAACTGTTCTCAGGGTACCCAGTCCCTGAGCTGGAAGACAGCGACAGGTAGCAGAGTTAAATCTTAATAGTCCAAGTGGAAATGGTCAGTAACCATTCCAGTGCTACACCACTGAGAGACACACGACTATATGAAGCAGAATGAGATCTACTCAAGGGAACTGAGGAAGCTGGACGTACTCACTGAGCCACTCTCCATCCTTTTTCAGCAGTCTTGGATGACTGGGGAGTTGCCAGTTGACTGGAGATTAGGAAATGTGACAACTAGTTGGTGGACAGTCACAAGTGGTGTTTCCCTGGGCTTATTATTGGGCGAGTTCTGTTTAATGTCTTTATCAATGATCTGGATGTGGGGATTGAGTGCACACTCAGTCAGTTTGCAGTCAGCTCCCTGTTTGGTAATACAGTTGATCTGATGAAGGACAGGAAAGCTTTGCAGAGAGATTTGGACAGGCTGGATTGATGGTCTGAGGCCAATTATATGACACTGAAAAAGGCAAAGTGCTGGGGTCCTGCACATGGGTCACAACAACCCTAGACAGCTCCACAGGCTGGGGTAGAGCATCTGGAAAGCTGCCAGATAGAAAAGAATCTGGGGGTGCTGGTCAACAGCATCTGAACATGAGCCAGCTTGTACCCAAGAGGCCAAAAAAGCCAAGGGCATCCTGGCCTGTATCAGAAATAAGTGTGGCCAGCAGGTTTTGGGAGAGGATCATCCCGCTCTACGCAGCACTGGGAAGGCCTCACCTTGAATCCTGTGTTCAGCTGTGGGCCCCACACAACAAGAAAGGCTTTGGTGTACTGGAGCAAGTCCAGAGAAGGGCAGTGGAGATGGTGAAAAGTCCAGGGCACAAGTCTTATGAGGAGTGGCTGGGGGAGCTGGTATTGCTTAGCCTGGAGAAATGGATGCTTGGACAAAATCTGAGGGAAATTGATAGCCAAGCCAAATTGCTGCAGAAAGTGTGTTTGTCAGTGATGAAGGTAAAAAAAAAAAAAACAAAAACAGGGATAAGAAGCTAACTGAGTGGTGAGGGTGTAGAGCAAAATTAGTATCATTAAGATGTTTATTTTCGTTTTCATTTCTGTGGGCTATGAACAAATTTACAGGTGATTATGTGTTTCCAGTGATGCATCTCCTGGGTAGCAGCAGAGTCAAATTGGCATTCCACAAATTACTCTCTATGATCTGTATTTCAGTGAACAGTTGTCAAATACAACCTTCATGCATATATAGGGGTAAATAGTTGGGATTTTTTTTAAATTTGGCAATCTTTAAAACAACTAATACAGATTAAATTGATCTGTACCACCTCCAGAAACATAAACAAGGGCTGCTTGCAAGAACAGTAGGAATATGTTATCTGTAATTGTCTCATTTGGACAGTAAATCTGAAAGGTAATATTTGCAAAAAGAGCCCTGCAAGGGCTGTTATCTTCTATGGGTGGTGTTGCTTATGGGGTTAGAGAGATGTCAGGGATTACTGGAAGTTTCAAATTAGGGAAAAAGTGGAGAATGATTCTGAATCTTGGGGATTACTTTTCTCTCAATAAACTCACAGTTGTAAAAAAGAAGTAGTAAAATAATTTGAATTGTATCAATTACAGTGACTACAAGAAACTGTCAAAGTTTTGGAGGGACATGTTGTCCCTTTGATGAATGTTTCTTAAATTTCCTTAATTTAAAACACCTATTTTTACTACTAAAATAAAAAAGTGTGCTGAAGTGCTGAAGTTCCTATGCCCTGTTGCCTGACTGGTGTAATACACATCACAAACAAGTACTTATTTTCCAGAAAAAATAGCTTCTCTGAAGGTAGAAGTGGCCCAGCACTCAGGATGAAAATCTGTGGGATATCTCAAACTCTGTGGTTTCTGAAGATTGTTTGCCACAAGCTAGCTGTTCTAATAAGAAGAGTACTCTGATCTTTTGAGTCAGATGGTACATCCAGATTGCAGAGGATGACAGGATAGCTAAATAAGACTGTCAAGTATTGTCCTCTGAAATTTGATCTATATTGTGTTTGTTTACATTGTGTGATGCTTGGTTTTTTGACTCTAAAGATTAAGAGGCAAGCATAGACAAATTTCCAGGTGGATGGTTTGCCACAAGCCAAAGCAAAGGCTTATCTTGATAGGAATATATGGTGTGGATTTTTTATTTGGTTGTGTTTTTTGTTTGATTGTTTTTTTCTCCCAAGACACTGTTTATGCCTGCATTCCTGCAAATATAGATGTCCAGAATCCTTATTCTCTTTGGCTGGAATCATGATTCTTGACTACACACGAATATTTTAAATTAGTCTACTACATAAGAAGCAAAATAAAACATTAACTTCAGGTACCTCTAAAAAAAGGACTTTTTTCCCCAGATTCTCATAATTTTCCAGACCTGTTTTCCACTTCCAGGAAGCTAGAGTCTAGAGTATCAATTCAGGCAAATTCACGTCAATTACCACTGATTTTTCTTCTCTGATGTTTCTCATTAAGGATTGCGCTTTCAGTTGAGACTGAAATGATTCATTTGAAGTGTCTTGGTTTTAAAATTTCCCACCAAACCCATGCATTTATTCCTGCAACCTAAAGAATTCCTGACCTAAGTATCCTAAGATATTCCTTCAGTGGCTAAAAAGTGGCATCCTAGATGCAAAGTTTTTATTTGGCTTTTATGAAATTGGCAGTCTTCATTGAACACCTTTAATGACACAACTGAAGTATATTGGTATTTCTAGACATTTTCAAGGTCTTGAGAATTTACTTTTCCTCAAGGTTTTTGCTTTTATTTTCCTTTTTTTTTCTTTCCTTTTCTTTTTCTTTTCTTTTACTTTTTTTCATTTTTTCTTCTTTTTTTTTTTTTAATGAGGAGAGGATGCAAAATGTAAAGTAATGGAATTGATTTCTTCCTTGTTGTATTTAAAGGCAAACTGAAAAAAGAAATCAAAGAAAAAAAATGCAAGGATTTTGCCTGAAGTAGTGTCATACCTCATGGAAAAATGCAAATATAAACAGGGTTACATTCTGACACCTCTAAATTCACCAGAGAGAAGACATTCCTGTATATTTAAATGAGTTAAGAATCTTTTTCTCATCATGTTGAATTCATTGCTATTCAAGGCAACAATGTAATAGGGTATGAACTATTATTATTTAGAATGGTAAATGCTGCCTTCCATAGTATTCGATGTAATATGAAGTTAATTTTGTTGAAATAGATGTATAAAATATTTTAGTCTGTTTTACCTTCTCTGAAGTCAAGGAGTTTACTCCAGCTAAGAACTAGGGTTTTGTAAAAATAGCTTTCATAAAAAGATATGGTGTCTTGTATCTCCTCCTGTCTTTTACAGTGTAATGAGATTTCCATTTTGTCTTGCCTGATCTTTTCTTTTCTCTGACCTGAGTTCTGTTCAGATAAAGTTGTTTTCTCATTTTAAATTCAGTATCAGTCTGGATTTGTTACTCCTGCATGTCTGATGTTCATTTTCACTTTGTACTTACACATCTTTCTCAGTACTAAAATGAATTTTTATTTCCTCTCAACTAATGTCAATTTTCAGGTGACCTGATACTGATCTAAAATATTTGCTCAGAAATGTGTATGTATCTGATCTTTAAGGCAAGCCAGCCAAATATATTTGAAAGAAAAATCAGCTGAGAATCCTTTCTGACCCTGTTTTAGTTTCTTGCTTACTTATATATATATTTCTTGTATGTTTATACTCTGTTAATGCATAATGATTGTGTACACTTATATATTCCCCTTCTCAAGAATGGAAACACAAATGAATTCCAACCTTCGTCTTTATCATGGTCCAATACTTGCTGTCCTGGTACTGAATTTATTACTACTTTATACATTGTGTCTTATATATAGCTGTTGTTTTCATGTAGTTCATCCATCAGAGTTCTTTACTCTCTTTCTGAATATCTTTCAATGTATGTGCTCTCCCAGTTGAGCATTGTATGCACTATACAATATGAATAGGAAAATTTTTCTTCAGTGCTGAGATGAGTAAACACTAACTCATTTCTTTGCCTTTTATTTTTATATCTAACTTTAAACCATGCTTGGTTTTCCTTTAGATAAACTGCACAGGTATTTTTCCACTTTTTCTGGAATACAGAGGTTTGTCATGCACTATGTGATGCTCCAGAAGATGACAAATATGAATATATGTGGAGTTGCAGCGGCTTGATTAATATTGCATCAACATCTTGTTTAGGAAATAATATTCTTATGCTCCTTTTAGAATATTTTCAGGATAATTATTTTTCGATTGCAGATGTATTTTTTAGAGCTAAAATTTGTATTACAAGAGCTAATACAGCCATGGGATAGAAATATGTCATCCGTGTAAGATATTGCCCCAAAATAGCTTCTGACTGCCATTTACTTCAAAGCTGATAATCAGACATGACAACTTCCTATACCTGATTGTTCTAAAATGTTTTAAATGTTGCATTCACTTAAGAAATTTAAGGGGAAAAAAATAAGGAAAATTTTATTCTTCCAGAAGAGGAAGTGATTTTAAATGAGATGATATTGCATCTGCTTACCTGACTAGGCTCCTGCTCTACCGTGAGTCTAATCCTATTTCAACACTTCGTGTCAGTGTGATATTGTGATTTCTCTCCTGCTTTGTAGTTCATACAGCATCTAAATACATTATTATTAACATATGTCCTGTTCTATTATTTATTGCTATAGTCCTAGCCAGAAATAGATTATTGTGCTTGAATTTATTGAATTCTCACAACTATTCAAAAATATTATTTTTCTTAAAAAATTCTACCTCAGGAGCAGGAGTACACTACCGCTGAAGTCAGTTGCATGAAGATTTTTAGATAAACAGTAAATAGATTGGGAAACTGATTAAACTCTCACATTTAGGGTTTTTTTCATTCAAACAGACATTAGTAATATTTATAAATTATATGAGACACAACCTCTACACTTGGAAATGTTGGAAAATACCTAGACTTGTATGAAGATTGAAAAGGAATAAAAATATCTGTAAAGAAATATTTAAATAATAATTACTAGCATTTAGCAATTGACTGGCTATGACCGAATGACCGAACTGAAAAGACTGTGCTTTTTTTATACATACATTTTGATAAATCTGTCATTTATTTGTGGTTAGTGACCAATTTCATGCACTTCTGAATGCAGAAAATATTCCATTAAGTTATAAATTCATTAAAGTCCCTGTACATAAATGACATAATACAAGAAATGTTTGAAACACTCCATAATTAAAGCTTCTAACATGTAATAACCTAGCTGTGTGTTTGACAGTTTTTTACATACATTAAAGTTCAGAGTACTGCAAAGTGTTGTGTAAATAAAAAAATTATTTCTAATGCCTTGGATTTAGTGTCATTCAGATAGAAAGGATCATGACTGCAACAAATTTATATTCTAATTCTTGAGTTCAGTGCCTTCCTCTTATTTTGAAGGACGAAGGTCATAATGCATTTTCGGTGTCTATTAAATCATCAGGAATTTACTGAATTAACTATATACAGATGTTATTTGTAGTGTTACAGAAGTGTTATACATATGGGCAAAGTACAGAGAAATGGCTCTTTTTGGTGCAATTCTTTTGGGGTTCTCTTTTCTACAGTGGTTTTAGGATTATATGGTCAAAGTACAGAGAAATGGCTCTTTTTGGTGCAATTCTTTTGAGGTTCTCTTTTCTACAGTGGTCTTAGGACTATATGGTCATAAGATTTTTCTGCTTTGTGCTTTTTAACACTTCTGGGGGGTGCAGTTCACTCTGTAAATAACAAAAGCTCATCTGACTGGGATAGACCACATGAGCTATGGCAGGATGGTGCCTGTTCTCTGTTTCTGGATCAGTCAGCTTTCAGAGCAGCTTCAGTGGAGACCAAAGGTGCCAAGCCTTCCTGTTGAAACACACAGGAAAACTTCACTGACTCCTCCCATTCATTGCCTGTTTGAGCAGCCAAACAAAAGAAAGCTGAAAACTTGATTTGTATTCTAGGTTTTTATTCTGTTTTTTTTTTTTTTTCTCAAGAAAAATTTGCTACAGAATAATCACTTTACAATTTAATGTGTTAACTCTTGGAAATTACCAGTTAAAAAATTTACAGCTTCCTCCATCAGGCTTTCTCTAAGGCAGGTTTGCATTTGCACTGCTAACTCAGCTTTTTTCCTCACTTTGTTTTTCTGAAGTTTTCATTAATGTGTCACCAATGCTTCATGAAAATTGGAGGCAAATATACAACCTTTCTAATACTGCTGAATCTTCATTATCCCATTCAAGATTTTAGGTCATCTTTTTGGAAGAGCTGAACAGATGAAAGTGACAAAACCCCAGACATGTTATAGTAAAATTATAGGGTTGAATGAGTGACTTAAAGGGTGACATCAGCATTTAGCTCCATGGTACCGAAAGACAGTGGTCTTGCATCTGCCTACATGGTCACTGGTATTCCTGGACCATGGGAGATTTTCAGTCATAGGTAAGCCAAGGAAAATGGTCAGTCTGAAATTGAAATATACCATCTAATACATATTCTTCGCTCTGTTTATCTCTCTGAAGTAGTAAGACCATTACACAAAACACTGCAACAGAAAAAGTGAGTTTTAGTTCATTGACTCAATTAGTTTAGCAGCTGGGCAAGAGCAGGGTGATCCAGTATAGAGAAAAGGTCCAGATGAAATTCCTATTTCATAAGCATTGTCATATATTTCTTCTTCTCAGCATTTTTTCATTACACATTTTCATAGAAATTTTCCATGACACTTTCCTTTATAAAATATTCTTTATATTGACAACTGCTGGTAAAAAAATACTTGAAGATGATGCTATGTGGTTATATTTTAATATAGCATTTAAATTTGACTTTTTAATTACTCTGCTCTGTTTACATGAATACACTCATTCAAAATACATGAGAACTCTGAAAACGTTTTTTGAAAGCAAATGCAGTATATTTATAACATATTTATTATAAAACATAGTGATCTATTTATTCTAAAAGTTAATACAAAGTTCACCTGTTTTCTAAATTTTCAGTATACATAGGCATGCATTTTTATGGTACAATTTTTTTCTCTATTCTTAATTAATCAAAACAGGCATTGGGAAAATTAAAGTAGGGAATGGTCTTTATTCAAATACCTATGACCCATTTTTCTTTTAAATCTGAGTCTATTTGATATTAATAAAAACATTCTGAACTATTATGGAATAGAGGCTACTCAATAAGTAATCAGATTGATTTTGAAAATCAGGAAATTTTAAGATAATGACCTTTGACCTAGATTATACTTTTCATTTCAATCTTTCCAAAGTGTTTGAAAGCTCTTTTAAGTGCAGGAAGAAGGTTCCCTAATTTATAGTGCTTCTTACTGGTGCTGATATTGGAATTTGGTTGTTGTGGATGCTGAAAAGCTTGTAGCAGAGAAATGTTTCAGCTTTCTGCACCATTTTGTGAGAGCCCTGTCTTTCCCACGCAAGCTATCTAAAACAAAGTTATTGTTTTGTAAACACTGGCACCTGCAGATTGTTTTGCCGGATTGTTATATCTCTAACTAGCAAAATATTTGGAATGGGTGTCTTAGAATTTGGCCAGTCCCCTCAAGGGGTGGATGGCCAGAGGACCAATTACCTTATGCCATTTAACACACTTTTTGTGAACATATAAAAGCCTCGGGACGAAAACATTAAAGGGCTTGCTGCCATTGATACAAAACCCTGGACTTAGTGTGGTTTTTCTACCTGTCCACATTGTGACAGCGAAAGACTATCTTCATCAATACCTGCTCTCTTTTCCACCTAGTTGAGAAGAATTAGTTGGTGATTTCTAGAAGTGACTATTCTAGAAGTGATTTGCTGCTTTAGGATACCCTTTGAGGTTTTGCGTAACTGTTTCATTCATAACTATGTACTTTCTTAAGCAAAGATTTTGTAAGGTCTTAAGTTAAAGATTCCTATGCCACTTAAATGTCATAGGCATAGAATAAAAAAAGGTATAAACCTGCTTAAACTATTTTTTCATGATATATTTAAAGATCAAGATTTTATGGAATTAATATAATTAGACAAAATATATGTATTAATGTTATTTTACATTGATTTTCTTGTATCATAAATATCAAGGGAAAATTTAAAAAGGACTAGTTAATCATAAATTAATCTTTTATTGGTACATATGCTTAATATATATATATTTATATATTTACAAACACTTAATATAAATAAATTACATAATGGTAAGTTACTTAATAGTAACTTAAGCTATTTGAATATGTTATAAGTGTGCAAGCCAGAAGTTTAATAATGTTTGAGAAGATATTTCCCTATCAGTTGAGATTGATATTAAGTGCAAACACCCTAAAAAAACTTAAAGAGAGTTTATCAAGTCATGATTATTTCTTAACCTTTATGGATATTTCATTCTTATTACAAAAAATAAGAAAATCATAATAACAAACCATAATAATTTTGACCATATTATTCTTTGAAAATATCTTAAGCTACCTAGATATCTTAAAATCCTTAAATGTACCTTCTATAAACAAGAAGGAACATGAAAAAGACATTAAAAAATATATATTCTCTTTTACTTACCACAAGAAGAATTGATTAACAGTGCTGAAGAGTGACATACCACAAAACTTAAGAAAAACATCTTTCCCATTCCAAAGAAGTTACTCTACAGATCACTGCACAGACCAGAGGCACAACAATTTTTATTTTAAAATGATATTCAGTGTTAACTATTATACTAAAAGAGATGTAAAATCTCTTCTTTCCGGAAATGAGCTAACATTTAGGTACAGTCTTGAGGGCAAAACCATCATGTGGGGAAAGAATTGTCCCATATGTCCCTATCACTTGCTAATCTCTTCACATCTTCATTGGAAGCATTTGGCACAAGACCAGCAAGATCTGCTGAGAACCATTTCAGACTCCAGAGCAAAGAATATGTTTAGGCTTTTATAGCCGTTTTATAACGTCATTTTCACTCTTCCACCCTCAAATAAAATCTTTGTGTAATGGGATGTATCAAAATAGCTCCTGTCTTCTACCTTATTCAGGGCTATCTGTCTTTTGCCTTTTAAAGCCAAAAGGATGTCATTGTCATCATTAGTTAGATCCAGGCAGAACCTGTATACTGTAGTGATTTTTAATATATGGACATGCAACCTCCTAGAAAGATTTACAAGGTTGTTGAACAATATCAGACTTGCAGAGATTATTAGATTTCTCATATATCTGAAAAAAATAGGGAAGTTGAGAAGCTGAGTTTAAGGAAAAAATAGCTCTATATTTGTCAGAATTTTTCCCTAACATGGCATTGAATTGAGATCCAGAGCCTCAAATCACAAATTTCTTTTTAATACATTTACTTGTTGTAGGAGGCTACAGATGAAGAATGCTCACAGAAATTCAAAAAATTTCTTAAGAAAGTATGGTGAAAACTTACACTGACAGTACTAAAAACAGAGGTGACAGTTCTGATTGTGATCCCTGACTATAAGGTTGCCATGACTTGGGAAAGAAAACTACATCCCTTTTTCTCTTTCTTTTCATTTGCTGCAAAATAACGTGGTAATTTTTTTGATATTGCTTTGATATAAACTTGCCATTTCTTCTGGTGCAGTATTTTTGTTTTCTGCATAAAAAAAAGTAAGAAAAGCTACACTTACTTCATTATGGAAAGCTGACCTGCAAAGCTTTTAAGTTGAATAAATGAAACTAAATTAACTGGAAATTTGCTGATTTTAACAAATGTTTTGTGAAAAGTGTGTGTTATCAAAAAAGATTAAAGGAGCTAAATGAAAGATACATCATGTAGTAAAGTTAGGAAAGGAAAATGGAAGCTAATGAAATTTTGAAATTACAAATTGAAGTTGGCTTTTGATGTATGTTCAGTTTTTTATCTCACTGCAATTTTTTAATTCAGTTCAAGGGAAATAAGACTTAGGACTGTTCCATTTTTTAATTTCAAGTAGACCACTGATCACACTCAGTTGCCTTTTAAAAACCCATTATTTGACTGGCACATAAAGAATGATATTTAGCCAGAATATGCCTTTCTGTGAATGTTTGGAGTACTCCTCTTCCTGTCTTTGAAATCCTGTAGAAAGAGATTAGTGTGATAACAAGCCATTCATACAGTGATTCAGCAGTTGAAGGATTGCCTCTTCCTCTGTCACAGTCTGTATATCAAAGATCATGAGATAATTGCATGTACCAGCAGCATGGAGCTTTCAGCCTCACAGGTCACAAAATCCTTCCTTGCTTGTGTCTGAATATTAGCAAGCAGACATGGCATTCAGCACTCTGCAGAGCAGAAACTTTAACGAAGTATGGGCATCCATAGAAAATTAATTTCAGAATAAATCTGCTTCCAAAAAGAAGAAAGGAAAGTGAGATCTTCTGTTGAAAAACTTTAAAAACTTAACTGTGAGTTCTTAGCTGGACAGCTACAAATTGTTCGCAACAGTTCAAAGCCTTGCTTTCTCTGTGTCCTTGTTAAAGGAGAAAAGGGTGTCAATTAGGTGCTGAAAAGGTATAGAAATGGATCATTAGGGTCCAGAAGAGAGAATTTTTTTTTCTGTATTGCCTCTATAACTATCATCAGAAAGTGCAGAGAGTAATCCAAAATATTCTGTCTGTTCTCTTTATTAAGGTAGTAGTATTCATTCCAATATATCTTTCTTTCATTTTTTGCAAGCTGATATGTTTCTGATTAAATTTATCCATTGGGTCAAATTGTGGAAAGCTCATAACACTGTAGTAATACTTCCTTTAAGAGAGATACTAAAAGACACAAATAACGATTTTTTTAAAATATTGTTAAAATTAGTATATATAGAAGCATGCTCTTTCAACTGACATTAACCAAATGAAATTTTTCCCTGTGATGAACTTTCTTTAAGACAAAAATGGTTTTATGGAAGGCTTGCTCAAACTGATAATCACTTTCTGTTGCTGACTTTTTAATAGTCAATGGATGTTTAAAATGAATAAAATAAACATGTGACAGGAAGTGAACACTTTATAAGGGTATGTAAACGTGTTTTAAACTCTTACTTAAGTATTAGTTTCCTGGCTTTTTTTATGGTGATAACTATTGCCCCCTTCTGATGTGAGTCAGAAATAGCCCTCATTTTCTCAGCATGTGGTAGTTCTCAAACCTTGTTTAAGAAAACGTGATCTGGCTTCTCCCTTTCTATTCTGCACATGTAATGATGAAATACCTTTCATCAAAAGTTAGTCCATTATATCATTATATATTCAGAATGGTTCCACTGGAATTATGGGCTTTCACTGCCACAGATATCATTATTTCCTTTATAACATCTTAGAAAAAATGCACCATGCTTTTGTAGGGTGCCCAAATATTTTATTTTCTATCTAGCAAGAAAATGTGATCTTCTCATTAGGTTGTAATTAGCAAGAGATCACACGTAAGAAACATCTGTGAGATTAATATTAACCAAGTATCACCTTAAACATGTTAAACAATTTTAAGGAAAGCATAAATAAAGCTCCATCTTATGTTAGAACAGAACCAATACTTTTTCCCTAGATCTGACATAGTACTATTTAGTCTGATTGCTGATATTAACCTGGAGGCCCAACAAATCAGTGCTCAAAGCCATGAAAATATCTGCAGAAACTGGTACCCTCCTTATAGGCAGCAAGGTGCAGTTACATCTCGTTGCATTCCAACTCCAGTGTGTTTTGAGGCTCTTGCAAGGGCAAGCAGAGGACAGGCTGGGATGCTACTTGTGCAAATCTGGTTCATGTTCTCTGGAACCAGAAATATGAGTATAGCTGCAATTTGAGTAAGGCTGTAGTCAAAGAGAGTGAGTGCAGATTTAATTCAACAGAGGTCTAAGTAAATATCAAAGATGTAATAGTATTAGGAGCATTTGTCAAAGATGGCAGGCTGTGAGAGGTGCATCTAATGTCATCCTAAAGTTAATACTTGATTTATCAATTCAGTGTGTGCAGAAGAAGTCAGGAATTTCCCCACTCCAGAATCTAAAAACTGTGGTTTTGGCATTTTGTCACCATGTGTAACTTATTCAAGCAACAGAAGGAAGGATTTGTGTCACTGCCTGGTCCTGTTTCCACTCTGCAAGAATCGTAAAGCAAGTAGGGAGGTCTGGTCATGTATTGCCTCAATTCAGAGCAACATGTTCAACTCCCACGCCTATTGTTCAGCTGTCAGTTCCTGCAGCTTTTGATCAACCCCTGTGTCAAGGCCCAGAACATCTGTTATAATTTGAACAAGTAATGAAGTTAAAAATGGAATAGCAGGTTAATATTTTCAGTTCCTCAGTCTTTCTTAGATGTGTATTTGTTTCTGTCACTCCATCACTTGGCATCATGGTGAGATGACAGCTCTCTGTGATGGCATTGGCATGTTCATACTCTTTATGACAGTTAACAAAATATAGACTATTAGAAAAAGATAGTTTAATTTTGCAGACTTTTGGCTTTTTACCCTGTTTTCCACTCCACTTCCCTAATCACATACAGAATTTCCTCTGAAGTTTTGAGCAATGTTAAGGTCACCAGAATGGTCATTATCCCATCACAGCTGCCAGTACTAGATATTGGCTATGTTAATTACATTTCAGGCACACAGAGCCATCCCAGCTCAATCAATTTATTAGGATACTGTGGCACAGTGTGCTCAGTTGCCATGCAGTGCTGTAAGAGAGTGGTTTGCAAACCCTGGAGGTGAGCCTCCAAGCAAGGTGAGAGCAAGGGTCCCAGCAGCTTTGTTCAGGAAACATCCCTTCCATCAGTGTCACAGAGAGCAGGAGCAAGTGAGTCAATATGCCAGGAGGCTGCCTGGAGAACCCTGTGACACCACAGCCCTATCTCTGACTAGAAGTCTTCACAACTGCTTTACCCACCTTCCTGTATCTCTGCATGATGAGCATTTGCAGGCTTCTGCACAAAATTTAACAGAATTACTTTTCTGAGTGGAACAGATTCTTACTAGGTGTCAAATCCCATTACATTAAATTACACCCAGTCTAAAATGCCTTTCCTCTTCACTTAGGCTTCCGAGATTTTTAATTTCATCTACATTTACCTTTTTTCTTGCACTGAAGACCATTGGTAAAAATTAGGCTTACTGGGATTGTTAATGACATAAGAGTATGGTTTTGTTTGTCCCATTAATTAATCTTCTTAGCTTGGTCGGTTCAGAGAGGGGATTTGGAGCCATTGAATCATGATGAAAATTAATTATTTAATTGTTTCTTTTTAGTCAAATCATAACACTGTATTAAATGTTAAAACAATATTATATAGAGGGCCAATGTAAAAAATAACATTGAATATGAAGTTGTTCTTATCCTGTTTCCTTTGAGCCAGGAGAATGCAGATTAAATTTCTATAGTAATTATGTGGCTGTTGGTTTTATTTTAGTTTGGGGTGGGGCTTTGGGTGAGGGGATGACTGGTTTTTTTTTGTTTGATTGGGTTCAGTATTTTTCTTCTTGTTTTTTTCCCCTCAATGAATGAGATAAAATAGGGTTACACCTACAAATGTCTTCAAAAAGATGTCCTAAGCTATAGCCTGTTATTGCAGCACTTCCATCACTCTGCTGCTAGGGGTTTTCTCCTCTTTTTTTCAAATTAATTTAATACACATGAAGAAAAGCAAACTAATTGAAATTATTCCCCACAATATTACCTAAATTTAGAGAATGCAATTAACTATGGCGTACACATCAACACATTTAATTCTGTAAAACACTTATCTTAGGTAGAAGTGTTGCCATTACTAATGAAGAAAACATAATCTGCAGGAAGTAACTAATAAGAATAAAATGAACAAGCAAATTGTTTTAAAAAGTTGAAGGAATGCTGCAGAACAGAGTGAGAGGTAGGAAAAAAGGGGATTCTAACCTTAAGAAACATTTTCAGTGATGCTTCTGTTTTATTTTCTGTGGCATGTAGCTGATCCAATACAATCTGCTTATCAGAAAACATTAGAAATTTACAATTCTGCCTCCTCTGATGGAAAGAAATTATTTTTCTGAATTTGATGTCATGCAATATATTCATCCAATGTTCAAGTAAAACTTTAAATCTCTGCTACCAGATATGAAATGTGCTGCTGTTCAGATCCAGGACCTCAACTGCTTTTCACACACTTTGTTTTTTTTCATTTAGACTAGAACACTGAGCTGCAGTGCAGTGCAATTGCACCAATTCTAAGCCTGTCTTTGCTATTTGGCTTCTGTGTGAAACAGAGATGGCCACCTCTCGTCTTTATTTCTGGTTTCATTGAAAAGCTCCAGAAAATCACCAGAATTTTCCAATTAAGGCACAGAGAACTATTTTTGCAGAGTACATCACTCTTGCCATACATAACATTGACTTGCACTGACCATGCCTCCAGAGTGGATTTTCTTCTCCATATAAGTTTTCCTCTGCTCCCTGCCTATACACAAATTCATCTTTTCACTATAACTTTAGAACTTTTTGGAACAAATGGGCATATAATAGTAAAAAGCCTGATAACGTGGACAATCACCAGACTCGTTTGCTCCTATTCATCTACATTTCATACCAAATTGCTGATGAATAGTTTTGTTGAACTGGTTCCATTCTTATTTACTTACAAATCTGTTGCACTTTACATGGTATTATATTCAGAAAATTTCCGAAGAAAAATAAGTTTATGTGTTTCAAAACCACTGACACTCTGTTGTGTTGCCCGTATCAAAATCTTTTACTGCCTTTTTTTTTTTTTTTTTTAATTTTACTCCCAAAAATTTTATTCTCAAGACTTTTGTAGAGCCCTGGGTTCTTCACCTCTGAAAATATTCTGTATCATCTTGTGCTACATCTACTTCCTTGATTTTTGTTATTTTCATCAATGTAGAATAATCCTGCAATACCTTCACTTACAAATAAATTTTAGAAATAAGCATATAATTGTGATTGAAAATCTGCATAGTTCCTTTAATAGTTTGGGTGGTGTTTTGGTTTTATTTATCACTTATTTCTATGACCTGCGAAACTTACTTTGCAGATACAGAATGGGAGACCTCAGCATCAGATTTTTCTAACATTGACAGCTGGAGATCATACATAAAAGAAATATTAAAAAGAAAGGTGCTTTGCTAGTAGTACTGAAATGTTAGAATTACTTTGGGTAATGCTAATTGCAGTGTTTTAGGGTGATAACATTTAATTTATTTATGATTAGTTTCATAGTTGTCATTCTGTGGAGACAAGCTGTTCTTTTTAGCAATCATGACTTGAGTGTCTTAAATTTTATGTTTGCCTGAAAAGAAAAAAATATTGAACTTTTTCTGATATTTTCTGCTCTAAGTGTGGGGGTCGGGGGAAAAGACCAAGTGTACAAAATGTCATTTTATAAATTTATTTAAATACAACACCTTTAATTCTGAAAATTCTTTTGAGACATCAAACACTACCAAAAGAAATAGGAGTTGAATGAGATGCTTCAAGTTGTTTAGATATCAGCTGCACTTGAAAGTTTCCCCTTCCTCTTTTAAGTGAAGTACTGAGTTTTGCTGCTACTTTGATCATAAAAAGAGGCAGGTACGATATTTAAATTCTGTTGTTTGGATATTTATATCTGTTTATAATCTTAGCATATTCTTTATAACTGCAGGATCAGGATGCCTGCTAAATTTTCTGATGCTGAGATGCTTTGGTCTGTTCCATTATGGCAAGAACCATTAAACATCATAAAAATTATTTTTTCTGACAAGGCACAAGTCGCAGCACTCATATTGTAAAAGTGAATTCCTTCAGCCTGTGAATGTCAGTGGCTACTTTCAAGGACACAAATTATCTTCTGGGAAATCTGATTAATTTATATGACAGATTAAATTGTGATGTGGGTTCAGATAGGTGCTGCTTATTCAAGAAAAAATCTGAACAAATATTAACATATCTGTGAGACTATCAGAATAGTAAGCTATAAAGTTACTCTAGTTCATATAAGAAATAAGAAATAAGAAATGCTCTAATACAGGTGGTGGCCAGGACTAAAATCTGGTAATACTGTGAAAGGCACTGTAATCTAGTTTGAAATAGTGTCCTGATTTGACACTTCAGCAGTACCTTCCCAATACACTGGGAAACCCTACAGGTTCCTTACTTGCCAGTTGGGAGCTCTTAGCCTCAGTAAAGAGACATTAATCCTTCCTTGCCTATACATCCTGTGTTAACCTGCTTTCCACATCTGAAAAGGCAGGTGGTACTACTAAATTTTAAAAAAATTAAACTATATATAGAATCATTACCTAAACTGCATTTTCCAATTTGTGGTGTTGTTGTTGTTGTAAACTTCCTTTTATTCTCCATTTTCTGTCTTTTCTCATTTTCTCATACCAGAGGTACTTCATTTCTGGTGCATTCATTTTCTTCATCTTAGGGTCTTTTATCTTTTGTTGGTTTGTTATTTGCTTTTTGAGGGGGGGAGGAGGCTGGTTTTGCTTTATTTCTTTTTTCTCAATGAAATTCACTGCAATTCATTGCTGCACAGTAGAAAAATAAGGAGGGGTACTGTCACATTGCCATTGGTGATGGAAGGGATGATGATGTGGAATTGCTTGCTACAGGAATAGGAAACATCATTAGTTTTCTCTAATAAAGTCTTGAAATGAAAAAGTTATAAGTGAATACTAATTTTTTCAAAATCTGAACATTGCTACAACAGAGTTCATGTTAACGTATTCCCTGATCCCTGACCATAGCTGAAGGTCTGGGCCATGGATCTTTGGAACAATCTCTACTTTCTTTATCTCATTATAGTTTTCCATTTAGTAGATATGGATGTCTATTCACTGAATCTGTATTATTACAAGAAAAATTCTTTCCTTTTCCTGCTGTGTAACATATTACCACTTCAAGATCTCAGTCTACTCCTCTGAGGTTACTTTGTAGACTCTGTGTGCAGACTCGAGGTATAGTTATATAATCTGCTGCTTGTGTTTGCTGGACAAAAGAAAACAGTAATTGATGTAAACAACCTCTGTTTACCCTTAGCTCTGTGTTGCTTGCTGTCCTGAAAGAGAAGAGCAATGCATGGAGGTGAAGCACTGCAGTACAGAGGAATAGTCAATCTGCCCCTTTGAATAAACTTACTTCTGCCAATACATAAACTCAGAGAGTTAGAAGGGGCCTTGAGGTCACCTACTGCACTCCTGTGCATCAGGGTTGCATCTCCCACTGCAAGGAGTTACTCTGAGGAGATGGCTCATTTATCTTCTTCCTAAACACCTACGGGTGACAGAGTGCACACTGCTAACCTTTACAGGTTTTCACTAATTTCTAACCTGAAGATCCCAAGTGGAAATTAAGGAATTAAGGTCCTTGAAAATTCTCTCATTCACCTGGATGACAGGCAACAGGTTGTCCTTACAAATTTTTCCCTTAATGAAAAATAAATATTTAAAATTTTATTGGCTTTGAGTGTCTAGGGCAAAATATACAGCAAAATCCCAAGAAGTACAGCTGCTCACAATAGTTTACTTTAAAGGGGAAACTTCTTTCATTATTTCTTATGTAACATAGTTCTTCCAATGAACTCCTGTGAAGCAACCCAAAAGGGGAATGTGCAAGTAATTGTTTTTGTAACTGCAACTATAATACAAATATTGGTGTCCCATGTCCCAAAACAGTCCCATGTTCAATGAGCACTTTGAGAGAGATTCCTCCAATATGTTTAACAGAAAATTGTCTGGATTTTACATGTGCTGATATG
Source organism: Rhipidura dahli (assembly GCA_013399225.1). Classification (NCBI taxonomy): domain Eukaryota; kingdom Metazoa; phylum Chordata; class Aves; order Passeriformes; family Rhipiduridae; genus Rhipidura; species Rhipidura dahli. The sequence continues at coordinate 257,743 of VXAC01004737.1, read as the reverse complement.
CTTTCTGCACACAGCATTAAGAAAGTTAAAACAAATTTTACTTGGACCAGGAAATCAACAACTGATGGAATATTTATTATATTCAACAAAACAAATTGTTTCCTGGAGCCAGCAGTGACATAAATGTCTCTGTCATGTTATGTCTTTAAGTAGGGCATGTCCTAGAGTCTCTTAATTCCTTATAGTAGTTATTATGATGGGATCCTCATTACACATAATGACTAGTAAAAAGAATGTGAATGGTATCATTTTAATCAAATTTATATCTAGAGAGCTCTTATTTTACTGTTATACTTAGGGTTTGTTTTTTTTTTTTTCCTGTTGAACATTTGGACAGCCTTTCAGAGGACATTGTAAAAGATTATGTAAGATACTAATTTGTGAAGATGTGTCAAATACATGAACATTTTGGACAATATTAAGTATATTAAATAGCTATGTTCATTACAAATTATAGAACTGCCTATTTCCATGAAAAAATAGCAAAGTAAAGAAGAAAACACCAAACTAAATTCCTGTCTGTTGAGCACCAGATGTAGCTGGTCAGAGAAGGAGCTGGTGTGCTTTTCAGTTGTTACAAAGGCTGCAGTGAAACAATACAGTATCCTCTGGAACTGGCTAGCTCATGATATGATTCAAATGTAATTACACATTGCATCCAAAGCTTAGAAAGCAGAAAATAATCTTGGATTATTTGACAGATTTAAGAATGTAGAGTTTTATGAAGTTTCTGAGCTCCTGCAGGAGGCAGTCCCACAGCTACATTTATAAGGTGGACTTTTTTCCTCAGGTAGCTAGACCTGTAAATCAGAACATTCTCAAGCTATAGGTTATTTAATGAAATCTCCAAATCAATTTCAGCTTTTAGGATTAGGCCAGTTTTGAGTATGTTGTATGATATATTCAGTGGAGGATTCTCAGCTCTTGCAACACTAACCTTTTTAATATTTCAAGAAAATGTATATGCTCACAGAAGCAAAAACAACTTGAGCATGTTCCAAGGTGCCAGAACCCTCATATGGCAGTTAAACAATATTTCAAAGAACAGAAGCAGATTATCACCCAGATCAGCAAAGGAAAACTTTCATTAAAGTAACAGTAGGTTTTTAAAGTATGTATGCAAGCATACTTTAGCTCACCATAGAGTTTCTGCTCCAGTCTGTTTCCTCATGTAATATCTTTTTACATGTCTGATAGTCTGTCTTTCATTACATTTCATTCAAGTAAAATTTTCATTGCCTTCAGTGAATTCATAGGTAAAGACAGCAGATTTTACATTCAAATGTTAGACCTGGAAAGTAATTGCAAAGTAATTGCATGTGAGGCTGGTTCTTACATATACTTTCTGAACAAATCCTGTGCAAATTATAGGATATTAATATATATTAATTTTAAAATATCAAATTTTTTGCTTCTTCTTGGGGGAAAGGAAGGGGTTATTTTTTTCCTTGGTATGCATTTTAAATCTGTTTAGGATTTATCACATTTCTGTTGTTACACACTTTATTTTAAACACACAAAGAACTTCTGCCACAAAGTAATACTTTCTTTCTTCACTAAGAAAGAAACAACTCACAACAGTCTTCATCAGTAATGACGCCATTGAAAAATGCTGCTGTATAAACCTGGCAATAACCTGTTCTCACCACAAATCTGCTTAATTGCTTCTGCATTTATAATAGACACAACAGATGATTAATGATTGGTGCACTGAGCAGCAATCTTTGGGAATTACTTAAATAACTTTTGTATAATACCTTAGGCCATAATTATAAAAGTTTATGTAACTTGCAAATGATGCAAATCATGTTTTCTGCAAATATTTAACAAAACACCAGCAGAACAAACTGTTTCTGAACAACTACAAATTTCTCTTCATTTATTTGGGGCATTCCATAACTTAAGCTAATTATGGTTGTTAGCTGTAGATAAACACATTACTAAAATACCCTTTAGTGCCTTCAAAAGAAGAAATATTAAAGTTCTACAGTTATTAAATTGATCATGAAAAACGATTGAGAAAATATGTCTCTCTCTTGGAACAGAAGAGATGCCCCCAGCACCTGTAAGTTGTCATTTCCAAATTTCTATTTTTAACAAGACAATTATTTGTTTATAGCCATAGAAATTATTATGAATCCATATTGACACCTTGCGGATAGCTTGGTCAAATGCAGTGAGCATGTTTTCATACTTACTCATCTTGGAATATATTAGTCCTATTAGTTAACTCATGATTAAGCACTGGGCACTGTTTCTGTCTGAAGCTCTTGTAGTAGTTCTGTATTTTATGAAGAGGTTGTAGCTAACAATACAGTTTGCAGATATTAAAAAAAAATCAAAAATAAGTGGGAGTTTACACCTATAAAATATTGGTCTTGCCAAAACTGTTTAACATCACATTTCTTTTTAATTACTTAACTTTAGATGAGAAAAAATCCTACTAGTGCTATCTACCCTAACCACTGAACTCCTAAGCTTAAATGTAAGGGTTTCAAACTTAAAGAGGGAAAATTAAGGTTAAGTAGATAGAAGAAATTTTTTATTATGAAGGTGGAAGAGAGGCTGTGGAGTCCAGAGAGGGTGTGGATATCCTATCCCTGACAGTGTTCAAGGCCAAGTTAGATGTGCTGTTGAGCAGCCTTATCTAGTGAGAGGTGAATGTATATAAGATAATATTACAATATTTATTTTTCATATCAGATTCTGAAATTCCTTTACCAGGAAACTTTTTGGTCTATGGAACTGCAGAATGCAGAGTTGCAACATGCAGAGATGTGTCATAGGTGTCTAAATGGTTTATAGGTCTTTTGCAAAGTTTAAGGAATTAGCTGTCAAGAGCTCAGTCAAAAATTATGTTTTTTGTAGATAAGGACAAGAAAAAGGAAACCATTTTGCTTTTGATAGTGATAAGAAACATGAAGCAGTACACTGAAGAAAAATAGGAGCTGAGACCAAGATCACCCAATGCTGGAGACCAGAATATGGAGAATATTCCTCTCCCTGAGGTGAAATCTATTGTGGAACCTGCTGCAAAACCTACTGCTGAACCTGTTGTAAAACCTATTGTGGAATATGTTATGAAGCCTATTGGGACACCTGTTATAAGACCTGATATGAAACCTGAAGAACAAAGGTGGCCCCCCCTGGAAAGCCCCTATTTTGACTTGCATCCATGGAGGAGGCTTCTGACTCTCAAGGAGACTTTAGGATCTACTGCAGTTTAAATTAGGTGATAAAAATGGTATGCAAAATGTCACAGGGTGAAAAGGTGAAGGTTTTTAAAAATTGTTATTATAGTGAGTTAATGAGAGATAAGAGCTAAGAAGGAGGTGTGACGCAGTTAAAATTCCCTCTTTCCTTCTCCTTCCCATGATTCATGTTCTGCTGTAGGATTATTGGTTGCTTTTTTACTGCAGTTCCATTGACATGGCCATACCTGGCTAACAGATATTGGATTGAAAGTATAAACAATAAGTTATGTGAAAGATGTTATAAAATGTATGGGAAGGAGAAGGAGCCATCTGNTTTTTCTTTTTCTTTTTCTTTTTCTTTTTCTTTTTCTTTTTCTTTTTCTTTTTCTTTTTCTTTTTCTTTTCCTTTTTCTTTTTTCTTTTCCTTTTTCTTTTTCTCTTTCTTTTCCTTTTCCTTTTTATTTACATTTTATTTTGTTTCCTACACTCTAGTTTTCATTGCCTTTTTTAGTTTGTTTCTTCAAATAACACATTTAGCTATCAAAACTATTCAGAAGCCTTAAGTCTTCTGTTTCAAATAAGATAGAGTATGAGCCATTCACTTAAGAGCTGGACTGGATTATCCTTGTGGGTCCCTTCCAACTAAGAATATTCTGTGATTCTCTGGTAATTTTAGCCATATAAATTAATCTAATGTCTAGAATAAAGAACTCCTTACATAAATTATGGAAAATCATGAGATTATTATTAGGGTTATTTTTATCAAACAAAGAGTTAGAAAGAATCAGTGCTCTGTCATTTATTATGGCCAGAAAATGGGGGTTTGCATTCTTCAGAAATTTCTATAAAGCTTTGCTACAACCAGGAATACTCTAAAATTTTAATCTCAATTGTCAATATTTCTTTGAGCAGCATTGTCCTCTGGCTATTGTTGATTAGGATGTGCTTCACATTTGCTTGGCAATGAAACTGGATAGTAGTATTGAAGTCTTGAGGAGGAACAGAGGGGTTGAGTTAACACCCATTGGAGTTCATATCTAGTCTCACCCCATGCTGCATGGATTCTGTGCTGGTGCCCTGAGAGCTGACCCCTGACTTGCACGATTTAGCAGGGAGAGGGACAAACGTCTGTCTTGAAGAACTAAGAGGACCCTCACAGGGAAGAAAGTGTATCTGAAGTGTCTGATTTGTTTGTTTTGCTTGTGTTTTTAATAAAATAAACATATTGATTTATTAAGTAGCTTATTCCTTTATTCAAATGTCAGATAAAAACTTGATCTGAGTATCTGAATATATTTATGCTCTGTGAAATAGGTTTCATATATGCATACCATGCACAAATATGTCAAATTATGGCTTCAGTATTAAGTTGGAGTGAAACTTTAGCAATGGTCCTTTTCCTGTGTTGACAATATGGATTCAACTGTATATCAAATTAAACATTGAAATCAATATCTACATGTTAATTTTGATTTTGACCTTTTTTAATACATTTCAACAAATTAAAATACATGTTATCTTAGATTTACCAAGTGTTAAGTAGAAGACACTGATCAGCATTTTCTTAAGCAACTCAAATTTTTGCCTGAATTCCTTCCATAGACTGGAAGAAACTCTGCTGATGAGGAGCTGTGAAAATTGCTGTTAAAAAAAACAACCAGAGACCACCTACAAAAATAAATTCAAATATTTGTAAATATTTTCCAGCAAGGATTTGTGAATTGGATTTTGTTAGGATAGGTATGATATGTATTTATAAAGATAAATGAATCCATACAATTTTTCTCTATACAGTTACATACATAACTAAGAGCAAAGCATCTGCCTCTCTAAGGATGCTAGGTGTTGAGGACTGGAAAAGCCTGAACAGCAGATAGACTGAGAAAGAGAAGGCAGGTGAGTGATCAGTGTATATAAACTCTAGTTCTGCTCTCCACTCAAACCCCATTCAAACATATAGGAAATCTAACTCCTCTCTGTAGCTGAACTGGTTTACTTCAGCAAGTCAGGCTCTATGAGCTTGCTACACAGACTATGAGCTATCTATTAGATTACTGAACCATGACCAATATCAGTAATTAACAGTAGCCAGCAATTAACTTCTCCTTTTAAGTCATTAAAGACTTCAGATAATAGCCTGGAAAACTTGATAGCTTAAAATGTTAACACACAAAAGAAAAAAAAAGAAAAAAAGTTGTATACTAAATTTTAACTGGCAAATTTCTTCACATTTTCCTTGGATCTGTTGATTGCTTAGAGTTTCTGAAACACTTCAGTGCATGTTACTTGCTTTCAGTCTCAAGTGTAAATGCTGTGCAGTAATACCATCTCTCATGTTGTCTGAGTACTGAGTTCTTCACCTACTTGGCTGATAATGACCACATGTGGTTGAATAAGTTGCTTCTTGGAAGATGCCAGTGCCTGTCTGACTCCACTCCAGTCTATTCAGGGGACTGTGTTAATTTTTTTATGGAGCCAAACCTATTGGCTGTCCTTGTGGACGTTTGGAAAGGTGGCACAGAATGAGCAATGGTATTTGTGTGCAGGTCCAGGATCAGTGGAAAGTGGTTCATGAGTGGTTCATGGTCTAGACCCAGCTGATATATTAAGTATTAGTAAGAAGGAATTTTGGGAATGAGACCTAGACAGAATGGAAAGGAAATTGAAAGGTATGAAATAGAAGGATCAGATGTTGAAATGCAGTGTGGTTTTGGTAAATATTTTGGAAGATTTCAGTACAGTATAGAAATGAAACAATATGTTGACAAGACATCAGAAAAAACATAAATATATCATTTAATGTGGGACCTGAACATAAGAAAAAATTCCGTGGAACATGGGGTGGAGACTGCCTTTGGCTGTGTTGGAGTTCACTTTCTTCACAGCAGTCCATACAGCGCTGTGCTTTGTGTCTGTGGGTAAACCAGCGCTGATGCTGATAAGACAGCAGTGTTATGGCTATTGTCAAACAATGCTTGCAGTGTCAAGACTTTTTCTCTTTCACATTCTGCCATACTCCTCCCAAATGAGTAGGCTGGCACAAGAGCCTTGAAGGATAGCTAGGATAGTTGACCCAAATTGACCGCAGGGATGTTCCATACCATAACACACCACGCTCAGCAATAAATCTTACAAAGAGGTTGAGCAAAAAAGTGAAAAACAACGGAGAGACCTCCAGGAAGAGAGAAGGAGGAGGAAGATGGCAGAGTAGATTTTCACAGTAGGGGAATATAGGGGAGACCCACAATGGAACAGACTTTGGCTGAAGGATTATAGCCCATGGGCAGCTCTTACTCAAGGAGAGGAAAAGTGGCAGAAGGAAGAAGCAACAATCAGAAGCTTCTCGTACTGACCACAAGCCCCAGCCTCACCATTGTGCCTCTTGGATCAGTGGGACAGGGCATCTGTATGTGCACATCTGGATGTGCAACATAAAAATGGGTTCCTGACTGATGGGAGGACTTGACCATTTATGCAGGTTACCTATAAAACATGCCCCATAATTAAGCAAAAAAAAGTATTTCTGGATGGTGAGTGGAATCAGTATGAGTAGGTCTGGCAGATCAATTTCAATGGACCACTGACGAAATCCACCAGTTAGATTTCTGTATGCTTACTGTGATGGAGGCAAGTGCCAGGTGTCTGAAAACATACCTTGCCATTCATGCCAGTGCCTGAAACATCTTTCTGGCAAAGTCCTATTACAACATGACAGCCCAGAAAGAACTGATTTGTATGATGGGATTCACCTCTGAAATAACCCCAGATATACCTGGGTCAGGAAATACAAGACTGAGTGTATCACCCTATCTCCCACCAACCCCCAGAAAGACTGAACACTGTTTGGGATTGTTAAGTACCAGGCAGTGAATGGTGGGAACTGGGGAATAGAAACACTGGGGTACATATCCTGGAGACACTCTTGTCTGGTCAATATCAGAGAAACAACCTGATTCTGGCCAACCAAACAAAGCCTTTATTCTCCCACTCATATGCCTTTCATCATTAACAGATAGTAAATACATATATTTTTGGAAATCTGTAGTGACAATCATATTATCGTGGTTATATTTTGATGAGAGTGTTTCAAGTGTTGTGGCAATCCTGATACTGTGGTCAAACCTGTCTCTTTATCATGTGTTACTATAGTTCATCTTCAATAAGTGACTCTTCTACACTGCTGTGGGACATAGTCATTAAGTATTTTAAACCCTATTTTACTGAATTCCCTTGTTTATCTTAATTCTCAAGTGGTTTTGGATTTTACTTTCCTTTCTGTCTCTCTTTTCTGTATAAAGAACAAAATTAGAATGAACAGCAGAATGTTTTTTTAGGGTAAAATTTATCTTCCACTAAGTGTTCATTTGAGCCAGTGCTGTCTTATATGTAGAATATAAATGAAGAGTACCTCTAAAAGGAAATATAGAAGAAACTATTTTTCCTCCTAAAAACCATGTAAAAAGTAAGAATGGGGGCACTATACTTCAACTGTTTAATGAGCTGTTAATGAGAATTCAAATATACTACTCCCAAATTTGAATATAGAATTTTATTACAAATGTACATGTAAAATTAAACAGCTTCAACTCCTCTGAAATCTGACACCTGTCACTATAGTTCAATATTATTGAATTCTAAAACAAAATAATGATTCCATAGTAAAAAATATTTATAGAAAAATGTAAGTTAACATTTTTTGTTACAGCATAGCACAATATTCTCCTAAGATATATGCATATATGTATACTATATATATACATATAATTATGAGACTGCATTTTTTTACTGAGTTACTTATTACTGAGCAAAACAGTATATGCTTATAATAGTATGCTTAAATCTATAGAGTGGAAATAATTTTTGCAAGTCAAATATGGTCCTTGATTCTTGTACTTGTTTCTGCAAATATTTTCATGGCTTCATCAAGACTGGAGTTTGTACAGTTTTGCCTAATATTCTTCAAACATTGGTCTGATGGAACTCAATGATCATAAAAAGGTACATGGCTACATAGTGTCTGTTTCCTTCAGGTCAGTCTTTTAAGGTTTTTTTCCTCAGATATTTTAAATATCTAGTTAAGGTAGTGACAAGCCTTGTTGGTCTAATTTACATAAAACAAAAGTAACCCAGGAGTAGATTGGTCTCACCTCTGATCAGCCTTACTCAGTGTTGATAAGCACTTACCTCCTCAGCAAAAAGGCAGTGATCAAAATGCAAGTCACTCTATAAACTTTTGATGTATATTTAATTAGATATTTGATCTGAGTAATGGTTATGGAAGTGTCTTGTTTGCTTGTTTATTTCAACTTGTTTCAACTGCCTTAGGGGGAACTTCATCTTGCCAGTTAATAATTGGGAACACCATACAGCTGGCATAAACAGGTCCAGGAGAATCCTAAAACAACTGGGTGATAACTTCATAGTATAGGCAATAGTGATGCCTTAAGAGGCCTCCTAGAAACAGAGACTAGACAGGAGTAAAGGGAATAAAGGTGGGTATTTATTTGAAAGGCCTTCAAAGGTACCCCTGGGGAGCCAGAGGCTGCTACCAAGATGGACCCCAAGATGGACGACAGGTCACGAGTTCTTCACACTTTACAGGTTTGGTTTATTTGCATGTCAGGATTAATTCTCCTGTTAAAGCTTCAGTTTAATGATGTAATTCCCCTCTCTTTGCCCTCCCTTAGAGGCTCTTTGGATTTTACTTTTTGGGCCTAGGACAATCTTAGTGTCCTTGAAGAGCTGGCCCAGAGAGGCTTTGTTGTGTCTACCTAGCACAAGAGCTTAGAAGAAACTTCAGGGTTACACACTGGGCAGTACAGGATTTGAAAAATATAAAAGTTAAAACCTAAGGCATCACTACGGGACCCGATTAGGAAAGATGCCCGTCTTGATTTGTTGCTCACTGAAAGAAAGTGTCTCAGAAGTGAAGTGACTATGGGTGGCCACCTTGGCCACAGTGACCACAGAACAATTGAGTTTAAATCAAGTCTGACCAGACAAAAAGTGCGACCTAAATTTCAGCCCTGAGCATAAGAAAACTTCAAGTTGCTGAATTCCAGGAGAGTTCTTCTCATTTGTTCAGATCATTCAACAAATCTATTTGTCTTAGATGCTACATAAGAAGAGATTTTGTCATTTATAACAGGCACCTCCTTCAGTTTCTGAGGAGAAATCAAATTATTTAATTATTTCTCTGAGTTTCTAGTATGTACTGACTCAATTACAAGGATAAAATAGCACATTATAAGATATATATCAGAAAATCAAAGAGTTTTACGTAAGCTAGGAAATAGTCTCATACATTTCCATGCCTTATGGGGAGTTTTTAATTAACAGATTTTTGATAGATTGTCATATCTCAAATAAGCAAATGTAAATGTAATATTTTCTAATTTAAAAATGCATTATAATAAAAATTATCCCTAATCATAATTTCAAAATTCTACTTCATACAACTGAAGATGGATTTTGATCAAGTGTCATAATTTTGGAATTATCAATACAGTATCTCTATATCTACTTATATGCAAGTTGCACTGACCTCTGCTCTCAGAACACATAACGGTTTAGGGGAAGAGGAATTTTATCAGTAATTCTTAAGATCAGATTCTTAATAACTCTGCAGTTTTCAATTCAGAAAAGATCTTCCATTCCAGAATTTTTACTCCTAAAGTGTAAATGTAATCAAGCTCTTGCAAATCTCAGTTCTGGCTTAACAGTTAATATGTATTATTTATCATATATTGGTCAAATCCTTTTGAAACTATGGGATTCCCATGAATGAAAATGCCATGAGCCATCTCACATAACTAATGCAAAGATTAATTACAGTAGAAGGGGCAAAAGTGAACTGATTTGCATACTTCCAAATGTAGCAAGTGTAAAATATCCTTCAAAGTAAATTATCACTGACTTGCTGAGCTGAGAGACAGAACTGTATTTGCCATGAATCGCCTTTATCTTCAAGACTGAATATAAGAATGGCACATTTGCATAAAAATCTAAACTGTGGATCTCAACATTAACTGCTAATTGAATACTCCTGATTAAAATTTTAATCCTTGAAAGCAATTACATTTTCTTCTGAAGACATTTTTGATTGAATCCTTCAGTAAAGATGCGGGGAAATCTTTGGAAATAATTTTAACACTGTTAAACTGGTGCCTCTTCACACATTAGCCCCCTGGGAACAGCTAATTATAAGCACTGTCTACAGTCAGGACTTCAGACTGCTTCCACATTTATATGAACCTATTTCTTCCCAGCACTGAGAACAAAGCTAGCAACTGATCAAAATATGCTGATGTGGCAGGCCAGGACAAGTCAAAAATCACTAACTTTCTGAGACAAATACTATTAATTGTAGAAACAAGTTATTTCTATTTTAGTTGCTTCAGAAAGATAGGTTCCTGCTTTCCCCTCACTTTAAAATGCAAAGGAACATATGCTGTAGTTCATTATTTGAGGAAAAGTAGAGGCAAAACTTTTAGCCACATTTTATCATGAAACTCCAAAAGAAATGACTATAAGCTAGTAAGGGACTTGAGGAGTACCACAGATCCTTGGGGGAGGGAGGTGTGATTTTATGTGTTTAGCAAGTAGTGTTGATCACATCTTTTAATAATTTTGTTTGTTGGAAGAAAAGGTTTTTTGTTTGTTGACTTGTTTGTTTTGACTAGAAATGCTTTAGTTAAAAGAGGAATTACCTGCTCCTTAGAAGAACACCCTCCACTCCACATGGTACCTTACTCTATTTATCTTTTGTTCTTGTGTAATTCTGATAGTAGTAGGGATTTGCTGGATTTTAAACCCAAAGTCTGATTTGGGAAAGTGAAGAATCTTAGATGCAAGCCTTATGAGGATGGTCTTGGCACATTACCTCCAGCACTACCAGGAAAGGTTTTCTTCCATGCATTCAATTTTGATGAAATTTTGTTTATTATTTTTAATGTCTAGTCTTTCTTTGAACTGATATGGCTTTGTTTTTATATTGAGAATTCTGTATAGGATTTGCAGGAAAAATGGGTTTTTTAGTGGGATTTTCTTATCACAGCAGCAAACTCCTTTCTTCCTAGAACATCAGGGGAGTTTTACTGTCTCTTAAACTAGAAGTACCTTCTTGAAGGGTCACTGCCATTTAAACTGTAGGCTCAGAAATCTCATTTACTGTGATGGTATTGTCACTCAGATTATTTGGATGAAATCAAAAATTTTGCCCTTGTTATTGTCTCTAACAATATTCTTAACTTCCTGTGCTCACTTATATCCTCCAGATCAAGTGGAGCAAATGAAAGGGTAGGTCTTTTTATTGGCTTCAATACTCTTTGGATAAATTTAGAAGTGGCTTTGCAGTAATGATTTTTGCATCCCTCTTTATTATTTAAAGACCTAAGTGTTTCTGTGATTCCTCAGTGCACATGGAGTGATTTATTTTCTTCCTTTTGTTGCACGCAAACGATTCAATGTGAATACATGTCTTATTACTAACACCTATTTTTAAATATTTTAAAGAATTTTAATGTTAGAGGTTTTGTGGTTTGAGCTTGTTCCAATATATTCAGAGACAGAGAAGCAGATTTTCATACTGAGGGTTTTTCTTTTTCCTTCCTTAATTTTCACTATGCAATACAGAACAAATTTTACTTTGAGTTCAATAATAGTTATATGTGACAGCATGGGGATGCATATAGGGCCACCAAGAGAAGGTCGAACCATGTCAAACAAGTCTGATCTTGTACTGAGGTTACTCTAATAAAAAGTTTGAAGTGTTCCAAAGCCCGGGAAACTTGAATACAGCATTTTGTGTCTCTAGCTGGCAATATTTCCTCAATTAAATGTGATACAGTAACAAAAGTGTTCAACACAAAGAAATAGTTTCATGAAAATCCAAGGTTATATATTTTAATCTTACTTGCTAATCTTCCTTTAAAAGTCAGTTTCTTCAACGAAGATACATGAAGGGAAAGGATAATTTTAGTTCCTGATACCTTACTTCCCAATACCTGATATTTGGTTATTTTCTAATTTTTTTTTTTTTTTTTTGTAGCAGATCTGAAAAATATAACAATCCTTCCTCTCTCAAGTTATGTGATGATAATTGTATTGTTAAAGTTATAAATTGGTCATTATAGAATAAAAATTTCTTTGCAACGCAGAGGGAGTGGTTATAAAAAGCTCATGGTTATTCCCTTGACACCTCTGTGTTAATAGCAGTTGAAATGGAGTATCCAGTAAAAGGGATACAGTCTGAATGTGTGGTTGCTACAGTTCTCAGTCTTCAGAGAGATAAACTCACTAAAGGGAAGGTCAGGAAACAGTTTTGTTCCACTTTCTACCACCGTCTGTCTTAGAACACTGAAATTCTGACTCAGGTGACCAGTTCTTAGTGGTTTTTGTGTGAGACATTAACAGCAGCTGATATTACTACATGCAATGATGAATGATGTGAACTTATTTAGTATGCTGTTGCCATAGAAATTCCAGAGTTCTTTAATAATTAATGTATTGTTAAAAGTGAAAAGTACTTAACACGTGTGTTTGTTGTGAGGAATTTATAGTCAAGATAGTTTTTAAAAGCTTTTATAACTCTTCAGTAAAAATAAATATAGTACCAAAATGTATCCAATCCCAAGAGTAGATCTTACCAAAAAATATGTCCCACTAAAACAAATACTAATTAGAAAACATATTTGCCTTGATTTACAGTAAGCACAGAGATCAAGCTCTTTTCTATCTGTACAGAGTAAGAGGAAAGTTCTATTTTGAAATAACAAGGTACACGGTAGTAGTCAATAGAACACAGAATGGGAACTTTTTTTTTTAACATTGGTCCATAAAGTGTGGTTATAACTTGCTATTTGAGTTATCATTCTCTAGAAATTTTTATATACTGTGTCTCTTCTTACATGAGCATCCACTGGAGGCAACTATAGTATTCTTCCTAAGACATTTAATATTTTTCAGAGTTATGCTATGAAGAAGATCTATATACATTAAAAAATGATGTCAGATGCAGACTGTTATGAATCAGTTCACAGTATTATATGTGGAAGAAGAGAACAGCCTTGTGCTGTTACATGACATTCAGTAAATGTGTATGATTTGTGGTGTGGGTGAGAACATCATCCCCTGAATACTCTTTTAAATTTGAAAAGTCTATTAAAAGCAACTGCTGTGGCTGTTTGGAATGAGGGCTGCTCAGTCTTAATACCACAGCAGAGAAACGAGATTGCACATTGCACCAGGGTATAAAATTACTTTTGTTCTGCAGGCAACAGAGCACAAGGCAAATGGCTGGTTTGGATTTTTCAGGACATGAGACTGCAGGTGGATAAAAATCCTGCCTTTTTAGCTTTATCTGTCCACATCCCTTGCTAAAACAGGTTGTATATTCTAAGAGCAAGCAACAAAATTTGACATGTACTTTTCAGCTTTCAGTGCACTGCGGCAGGTTTTTTTAGGGCAACTCCTGGAAGAGTGTGGTTTTCCAGCACCATTCCCCTGCATGGCCACCTCCACTGCCTTGGGCAAACCCATCACGCAGCCTTTGGCCAGCTGTTAGATTCACACAGCGTATTCTGCCACATTCACCTCCACAGTTCCCAAAACACAAGTGGATGGAGGTCGAAAGAACATTTTGTGAAAGAGGTTTGCTCAGATCATATTACCTTCCCTAATGGTCTGTCCCAGGGGGCTTGCAGAGATTCAACAAGAGAAGACTGAGGTCTTTTGTCTGTTGTGATGTAGCACTCTCTGGCACAGATGCAAGGATCATGGACTCATTTTCTGTTTGACATGTTTGGTTTGTTTTTCACTTAAAAGAGTAGCAATGTTTTGAAAACAGCAATAATGTTGAGAACAGAATTTACTGAAGTTTTTGGAGATTCAGAATACTTCCTCTTGATATGACCTTTGCTCATCTCTCATGATTGCAGGTGGTAATCCCTGGTATGTCTGATTTAACTCCCTCCCCTTCTCTCCAAGAACTCCTCTGAATTCATCCTTCTTTTTCATGAAGTATTGAGAAGAACTCAACAGCTAATTCAGGTATTTTGCTGTATGGTGCTCAGCATTAATTTTTTTGAAAATGGAGATTGAAAGGGGAACAGTTTTCAGATCATTGCAATACCACCAGATTGGGTTATTATATTTTGATCAAAAGGAGAAAACAGTGTTTGATGATTCTGAATAATTTTGTTGTGCATTTTAGGGATGGTATGATAAAGATCTGATCAATATTTTTAGAATTTCAATTTATGAAATTCCACAGCATCCACTGTAAACATTTTTTAATGAAGCATTTCTGCTATTTTGTCATGCATTGAAATCTTTATTCTCATTAAGCTTTATGAATGACATTTTGGAAACAAGACACATTAATCAAAATGTTTGTTATAATATCAGATCATCTATTCACTAACTATTTACAACATGCCTAAGGCTGATCTCTGAACCTTCTGCATGGGAAAATCCTGTTCATCTGCTCTAGCTTAACCCCTGATAATTGTTTTTACCTCAATGATGAAGCAGGAAGTAAAAGGAAAAGTAGGGAAGAAAAAAAGTGGAGGACTTGATTGGACAATGATTTGTAGTATAAAACATAGACAAAGAAGATTTTTTTTCTATTTCAATAACCTCACTTTGTTTTCATCTACAGAGAGCATAGTGGGCACTTCTATAACCAAATGGAACAGCTGTACCTATATACTGATACTAACTAAAAATAAATTGAATCCCTAAATCACAGGTGTTTATTTTTACACCATGACTACACATTTTTTTCCATAATGGTTCTGCAGGAGTGATTCTTGCTCATTACTTGCTACCCAGTTATCAATGCCAAGAAAAAATCTTCTTCTATTATTGAAGATAAAACAGTCAGTCCTGTGAGCCACAAATAATGCCTTGAATCTCTTAATGACTCTGTCTTTCAGATTTAGAAACACTGCTTAAAAAAATATGAAATGATTCTGTATAAAAACTATTAAATAGAGATTTACAATTCTACCTAATCTATGTCAGATATACAGCCATATTTTCAGCATGTGGTTTTATTCTTCTAGCAGCATGCATCCTAGAAGTGGCCACATAGGAACTGCTGATAGAGAGCTGCCTTCTGTTTTGAGCTGAGCAGGATTATTCCCATTTCAGTGAGAAGCCTGCTATTTCTGTATTCTATAGGCACAGCTGCTGACAGGTCTGTGATGAAGGGCTCACCATCTATGTTTCAAAATCCTTTCCTGAAATTAAACTATTAATCCACAGGGAAACTTCCAGGCAATATTGTGTTGCTTCTTTATTGTCATATTATGCTGCAATACAGAAAGGAAACTCCCGTAAAAGTAAATTATTTTCTTTGCTCAAAACCTGTCATTTTCACTGGGGAGCAGCTGCTTTGTGGAAATATTTGCTTCAAATACTCATTCTGCAGAAATTTTTTACATTCAAGTTGGACTTGTTGAATAAAAAAATAGTAAGAGATTTTCACTTGCTGATGAGTATCTAGTGAAGCTGTGGCTTAATGTAATTATTTCTTCCACAAGGACCTTGACCACCATCTAGTCCAACCATCCTGCCATAGGCAGGGACATCTTCCACTAGTCCATGTTGCTCAAAGCCCCAATATAATCTTGCCTTGAACACTTCCAGGGACACGGCACCCACAACTTCCTTGTGCAAACCACCCCAGTGCTTCAAAAAATACCCTCCTTGTATCTGGTCTGGATCCACCATCTTTCAGTTTAAAACCATTCTTTCTTGTCTGATCACTACATGCCCTTGTAAAAAGTCCCTCTCCAGCTCTGTTGAGGCCCCCTTTAGGAACTGGAAGGTGTTCTAGGGTCTCCTCAAAGTCTTCTCCATGTTGAACAACCCCAACTCTCTCAGCCAATCTTTACAGGAGACCTGCTTCAGCCTCCTGATCCTTTTCCTGGACGTCTTCTGGACCCACTCCAGTGGGTATCCCTATGTCAGGAGTGCCAGAACTGAATGGATCAGACTTTCATGGATTAACAATCAGGGAAGCAGTTTATTTATTTCAGTTGATCTGTTACCTTTGAGTTCAGTTAAACTAAATTTATAAGAGGAAATACATGAAAATGCATGAAACAGATTAAACAATGCTATTTTCACTAGAAAAATGTGTTGTGATGATCACATTTGTTGTTCTCCCAGACCCACCTTGACTGTGTTAGAGCATTACATTGAAATATTTTCACAGAATCCCAAGTGAGATTACAAAGAGGATCTATATATTTAAACTAGAATTAGTTTCTGACACTCATTGAAACAGCTGAAATAAAGTGGTTAGTCTAACCTCAGTACTGGAAAGATATGCACATGGTAGGAGACAGGGATCATAGTTGAAACCCAAGGAAAATTTAATTTTCAGTACAATTCCAACATGTGCTGTTTCTTTTTAGCTCTTCCACTGAAAAAATTATGTAAAAGTAATTAATTGTATGGCTGTGTCTTCTAAAAAAAGGCTAAGCTGAAGACATGCATTGACAATTCAATATTTGTGGGCTGAGTACAAAAAATAGGTAGTGATTAGTTTCTGAAATATATTTTAGAAACTTTCTAAAAATACAGTAATGATGAAAGAAATGATAAACACACAGCTGATTTGGCACAATTCCACAAAGATTTAGAATATACATTCTAGGTTTGAGATGACTGAATTATCTTAAACCTCTCCTGTCATGTCCCCTGGGAGATGGTTTTATCCTCCAGAATGCTGTTCTTCAGTGGAAGTTCATTCCAATCAGAGATGGCTACTAAATCATATCACTTCTTAAATTATCATGAAGAACATTTTTCCCCCCTAAATAACAGTTTATCATATTTTTTACTCCTTTATTAGGAGATTCTGGAGCATATGGCAAATCTTATGGGTATTTTAATATTAAATGAACAGAAGATGCTCTGTTTATGAAGATAGATTTCAAAAATTGGTATCATTTGCTTTGCGTAGAGAGTTTTGGAGGCAACAGAAGTAATTATGAAATGCATGGAAAGCCCTGAATGGCTGGTAAAACACACATTTAAAACTGTCTGGGTGCAGGACACAGAGAATTCTATTTAGTCCTTAGGTTTGCAAATAATATAGTGTGAATAATAAATATCAAGTTTATCTAACTCTGGAAGGATGAGGAAAATGGAAGCTTGATCTTGTTGCTCACTTGATGAGATGTTTCTGAGAGGTAAACACTGTCTTGAATCCATGAAATAGAGTACTCCTGAAAAGTTACTTTTAAATTGAGCAAGCAAAAGTTCAGTTTAGAGAATTCTGATATCTGAATGCAAAATGGGTAAATAGTTCTGGAAAGGGAATCAAAGTCCTTAAAACTGAAAATCAAAATGGTCAGAAGTCACAGCAACTCTGTACATGTATCTTCTTTCTTCAAAGTCTCCAGTCTCTCAGTAGGAGACAGTGATTTGCCACATAATGGCTCCCCTTGAGAGAAACCCTAAACCAAAACAAAATAGTCAGTGTCAGTCTTTTATTAAGGTTAAATAACTTCTTTTCCCAGTGCTTACCAAACAAAGCTCTGACTCCTGATTATATATAATATATATCACACAAGCAGATGAGAATGATATATTCTCCATACTTCTTGTGCCCCCTAAAAAAATTTTAACTTTTTTCAGTGTGAAAGGATCAAGTTTCAGGCTGAGCTCAGCTATCCATTTTCCACTTGCTCAGGTGTACAGCATTGGCCCTGGGAGTTGCATTGGTCCAGTGGTGACTTAGGAGCAAAACCAGATTTAGCAGAAAGCTAGGCAGGCTGGCACACACATTCCTCATTCCCTCTGCAAAGGAAATAAGATATTAAAGGCATAAGTTAGCCAAAGCTGATAGGTCACAGTAAGTCTGACATTATCACTTCTCAGGCTGGCCTCAACAAAGAAGGGACAGCAAATTTGGGGGTTTTGCCTTTTTTTTTTTCTAATGACAGATAAGAGAGTTTGTTACTAGATTGTTTTAATCAACAGCAGGGTACAGAATGCTATGGCTCTCTTTTTTTATAATTCTTACTCTGGTTCTTGAGAGACTGAGGACATAATTAAGACACTCTCATTCTATGATTAGATATGCAATCTAGTCACAAATCTAAGTGACTTTGGAGGAGGATACTGGAGCTCATGATACAGCAGGATAGTTATTAGCAGAACACCAGAGCTTACATCATGGAAATTCAGTTGGTTTGTGCCCAGGAACATCTGGTTAGTGCCATTAGAAATAAATACCTCTTTGGCTGTTTCTTAATTAAGGCAAGCATATCTTTGTACTTGAGGATGATGCAGAGTAGATAAAAGTACCCTTACAACAACTATAAAAACAACAGTGAAAAAGCTCTGCCCTGTTTTTATGATCATGGCTAGAGGATTTCTGCTCTTGCAATTTTTTTCAGCATATTGGCACTGCAGTGTTAAATCATCCTCATGGCCACTCACGCTGTTGTTTGGGATTTCCATTTATCCTGTCAAGGATTATGTTAGGCTTCCCCAGCTAATCATCATTAGGTTGGCACATTAATTTCTTCGGAGATTGCTAGTAATCTCTTGAGGTTTTGCTTTCCTGCAGGGAGTTCCTCCCCTAAAGCTGTTGTGGACTCAGGGCTGGCATTTTTCTTCTCTGTCTATATCAGCTTGTATTTCTTGAAATCTAAATGTTTTCCTTTGAACAGGCTTTCTTTACCAAATGCACTCCATCATGTTGCATTCCTCAGTTATCATACTACCAATGTTTGTGTCACATGCAAATTATATCAGCAATATTAACTTGTAAATAAATTTGTTGTCCGTTATTGTTTATGGATACCTTCACTTAGGTGTTTGTTTTGTTTTTTTTTTTAATTTTTGTTTAGATTTTGGCTATATGTGAACAGAAAAAAAACAGAAAAAAAATAATTATAATTATTTGAATTTATCCTGTGTGAGCAATGTGACCATTCCTGTATAGTAGTTGTTGTATTATAAGGTAGTAGTAGGCAAGAGTTTCTCGCTGTGAATGATACATGCTGGAATTCTGTTTTCTTTAATAGAAGACTGAATGGTTCATGGAATGGTTTACTCCATGTAGAAACATTTATTTAAAAATTGTGTTTTCTTCAGTAGTGATACCTGTGGTGTTGAGTACATCATTTTTTATGGTTTTCTAGACCATATTTCTGATTGTGATTTTTTTTTTTGTGTGTGTGTGTGTGTGCCAAAGCATATTTAACATTCTAGTTAAGTAATTTTTAAAAGGAGAGGGGAGATTTTAAAAATGGAATTTAGGGTTATTTTTTATCAAAGATTTTGAATGAATGCATTGAGAGTTTGGTTTCTGGTTATAAAGAGCCCAACCTGAACTTCTAAACACACAAAATTTATTCATAAGAGTTAGTAAAAGGTAACTTCAGCATCTGTTATATAGCTGATGTGTGTCTTATATTAGAAAAAAAAATCATGGGACCAGTGATCTTTTATAGCTTAAGAGGTGGAAACAGATTATGCTTAATTATTTGTAATATTCAATGAAGATACAAGCTTTGTTTTCCCAACTGGACCAAAAAGCAAGGACTAAATACCAGTGATTTATTTTAAAAACAGAACTCTGTTTTTAGGAAAGAAATTCTATCATCACTGTAAACTCATATTTTGCTCACCAACTTCTGCCAACTCTTTTTCTATAATGAGAAAGCTCCACCTGTTTGCTTCAAGTCCCTTTGGATCTTCACTTGTGAAAATTCTTTGTGTTGTCTTTGGTTCATAGAAAGGTATTTTTTTTCTTCTCCTTTTCTTCTTTTCCCTGTCCTTTTTTTAAAAATTTCTTTCCCCTGGTACTCACATTGGCACTCATATAGTTTATTTCTTATCATCTAAGATTCGAGTTGGCCAAACTTTATCATTTAACAGGTCTGCAGTTTTTCGAGAGCACATAGAGAGAGCTTGTCAAAGAAGCTTTGTTTTTGTTCATCACAATTTTTTGGAAAGTATTTTGTCTGACTTTTAAGCCTACCTCTCCCTAGGCTTTTTTTAAAAAAAGAAAAAAAAAACAAAACAACAAAACAAACAAAAAAAAACCAACAAAATCCACTTCATTTTTAAGCAAGTCAACACCAAAAGAAAAGTTTGGAGCTTTTTTTTTTTAAACTCTCTTTTCAGTTTTGTGCCTCCAGAAATCAATAAGGGCTTAACTGAGCCTTTAAGGTACTGGGCCATGCTGGGTATGGTGTGGATTCACATTCCTCCAGCAGGCTCTCTGGGAGGCATTACGCCTCCGGTAAGCACAACGCTCCGTACAGCTGCGGAGCTCTGCCTGCTGCTCCCCTCCCCAACTGCTGCTTCCTCCCACAGCCAGCAGCTACTCATGATTTTTGAGTAGAGACTGTGACCCCATTTCATCTGCACCCCTTTTAGAGTTGCTGCTGTTAGTGGCACTAAACAGAAGCTTTTTATGGTTTATTTTTATTGTGCATATGGTACATGCCAGAGATTTACAGAGTTCTGCTTCCCTAAAAGGCAGTTCCTGAGAGCTTAGCTGATTCATTAGGGCATATATGTATTGTTAGAGATTTAACTCTAGTACTAAAATAATTAGAGCTTACAAAACAGAAGTGCAAAAGCCCCAAAAGATTTATTATTTTCCTTTTCCCTGCTCGTTGCCTTGTAAAATGTTAACAGTATGGAGAATCTGTGATTTGAAAGTTTTTGGGCTCTTTCTTTCTGGTAGGCATCAGGATAAGTCACTTCTGAATATTCTCAACCCTTCTGATGATATTTTCTAGGTGATGTTGCAAATATTTTTTTTTTCTTTTTCTTGTGGTTCAACAATAATGAATAGGGGTGTCTGTTTTAGGTACTTTAGTCACCAGCTGCTAAAGAGGAAAAAAAAATTAGATTAAAACTGAAAGACTATGTTCTCTTTAAAGGAATAAGAACTGAAGGATGAATTCGTCTTCTGCCTAGAGAAAAAAGTTCAATGATCAGGAAAGAGCTGAAAACAAATAAAACCTGCCAGATTTGTGGGTTTTGTTTTCTTGTACTTCTTTTTTTTTTTTCTTTT
>VXAC01004737.1:192157-236454 GCA_013399225.1 Rhipidura dahli | reverse complement strand
TTTTTTTTTTTTTTTTTTTTTTGTTGGGGGGGTTGTTTTGTGCTTGGTTTACTTGGGTTTTTTAAAAGAGATTTGGAAATGTTCATGAGCTTTCCCAGTCTTTAATGTGTATTCATATTCCTTATCTCTTCACACAAAGGTCTATGGCATAATTCAGCTTTGAACAAGAAATAAAGGATTGAGGTACAAGAAAACTTAGCAGAGGCAAAATATGCTTTTAGGACTTATTTTGTGACAAAGAAGGAAGGGCTTAACACACAGTAGTACAGTGAATATTTCAAAAGGCATCAGAATTTGGTTATCACCTTTGGCATGAAAAAGAGACAGAAAAAATAGATTTTACCACAGAAAATACTGAAACAAATCAATATAATATTATTCTCCTACCAGAAAATCAAAAAATAATGAACTCACTTTCACTGCAAGGAGCTATCTTTGTCAAAGGCACTTGTTTCCTATGGAAGATGCTCTTTATGTGGAAGAAAAAAAAAAAATGGAGAGTATTACAGTTATGGACAGTTATTATCCTGCCCCTTTTGCAAAATTATGGAATATCTCACTGTATGAAGGAGCATATGTGTTGCAGGAGGAAGATGATCTGGTGTTCATGGAAATGGTGCCAAGGCTCAGTGCTTTTCCCTTCCCCAGGTTCCTCCTCAAGGGCTGACAGTTTCTGCAAGCCCATGGTGTGCATTGCACCGAGTTTGTGCAAGCAAGCACTTTGTGAATTGCAATGACCCAGGGTGAGAAGCGCCCTTATGGAGTTTTGTAGGGGAAGCAGTTCTCTGCCTTAGCTCGTAAGTGGCTAAAAACTGACTGAATTGTGAAGGGATGTTTGCTTGTATAGGAATGATATCCTCAGAGGAGCTGTTCTCTTTGAGTGTAAAAGATTGTTTTAATAATAGATTCAAGTTCCACTCAGAAAAGGTATCTTAGAACAAGTTAACTAGCTTTGAAGTCACAAATAGATACGTTTTTGGATCCAGGTGTTTGATATGGATGGTAGTTGTATAGATAATTGAAAAAAAAAATTCCTACGTTATTTCTTAGGTTTAGGAGTAAAGCTGGTCAGTTTTTCAGCGTAATACATCACTTTTAATTTAGTGAGTCACTCTGCAATAATTCATTATGGTTCAGTTAACACTAGAGATGATAACTTTCTTCTCCCATGTGACAACTTTACTGCCATGATCACTTTTTCTAGAAACAGACTGATTTCAAGGAGAAGCTATCAGATCTAGTATAGACCCTTTTGGGAGAGCAGGAAAGGGGAAAGGATGAACAGAAAAAGAAGATCATGTAAGTGGCACAGAATGAAGCAATTTCATGTTCAAATTTCCCATTCAGTCTCTTTTCCAAGTCATTTCTTGAATGAATAAATGTTGATTTATGAATAAATAATAGTAACGGGGAGAAAAGAAAGAGAGCTAGACCTCTTCTATTACTACAGGAGGATACCAGAGTATGTGTCCAGATTGGAGCTCTTTCTTTGCCTTAGAACAGTGGATATTGCCTATGAAGGAATGAAATTCTCTCAGCCAAATTTCCCAGTCTTATGTTCTCATAGAAATAGAAAAACTGTTGTAGTTTTTGATCTACTTGCTTTCTAAAACATCTGGTATTATTTTGTAATATCACAGGATATTTATTGTGGGTTTTTAAAAATCCAGTCACTGCAATGTCAGACCATCTATCAAGTACATTTGAGGTTCTTATTGGAAGGAATCATTGGAATTTTTTTGTTAAAAAGAATAAAAAAAATCCCCAAACAAAGTCAAAGCACTTGGTTCTACACTAACACATATAGAGCTAATAAAAATAACAAAAAAAAATAATGCTTCCAACTACATATGTGTCATGAAAATGTTTTCTATTTGGAGGAAAATATGAAAAGAAGTAATTCTAGATTTTGAGATATTTGTAGTGGTAAGAAACCTTCTAAATAATTTTTTTTTAGCTATCTGCTTAAAGTATCTGCAAAATACCCTGATTTGCTTCATTCTCAGCATATTAACAGTTTGTGTAGGATGGTGAATGAAGATATTCAATAGTTAGAAGTTATAGAAACACTTTTTTAATGTAATAATTATTAATAAAAGAAAACCACAAGAAAATATAGGAATATATACCTTATTGCATAAGGTAATATGTGTGGTTTTTTTCCATATGGACATTACACAAAAGTAAAAAAATATTGAGGGACTACCTGAATAAAATAATCCTTTTGTGTGGGGATGCAGAACAATTGGCATAACATAGTGCAGTGTTGTACTGAATGTTTCTATCACGATTTTAAATTCACATAACTGTAGTGTGTGATTGAAGTTCATGTAAAACAAATATGGAGAAATTAAACAGCTGTGAATTCGTGATTTAAATGCGTCTCAAGAGCAGAAGGCCTTGTCTGTGGTGGATGTCTGGTTCAAATTAAGATTTGCCACACACAGGTAAGGTGGATTTAGGTGCATACATCCTTATCCATCAACATCTCAGTCCTTAGCATCCTATGTCTGCACAGTGGAAGCCTCTTTGTGGAAATCAACTAACAAAGAGATATTTTGGGGGGTTTTTTTAAATATTGCTGGAAGGAAATGATGAAGAGTTTATGCTGCTATTAAACTGCTTTACATTTTATTTTGGAATAAGTTCCAGAGCTGAGACCTGTCTCCTGGTTTCCTCTGAGATAATACAGTAATTTTCTCCACAGCTTAAATTAATGTGACTTTGGAATAGGACCTCCAGTAAATCATCAGAGAAATATTATCTTCAACTGTGGTGAGCCAAATTACCTCAAGCAAGAATCTATTGCAGAGTGAATGAAGTTACAATTTAAATGCAATATCCTACCAGTGTTCCCAAACTAAGTGGATAGAAATTATAGAAATAACAGCTGACATTTAGATCCTTATTTAGGAATGCACTAGAGGCAGGTTGCTCTAATTCCTGTTGTTGTAATTTCTGCAATTGACAGGCTTGTGGTTTGTGGGTAATGTTTTGTCCTGTGAGAAGTGATGTTTAGTTGTGGTAAACAACCATATGCCTGTCTGAGTTGATGGAAACCCACACCACCTCCTAGAGCTAGATTAACTATATTGAGGGGGCTTGTATAGGCACTGGATGCCATAGTTCCAAGTTGTGTTTGGAAGTCAGGGAAGTAGTTGCTGCCTGTAAAGAAAAGCATAAGCTTTGTGAATACCAAGGAGAGAGAACACTGAAATTTAAATTAAAAAAAAAAAAAAAAAAAAACCAACCAAAAACCCAAACAACAAAACAATGAAAAAAACCCCATAAAATGAAGTAAACCAACACCCAACAAGCTCCCTCAAACTTATTTCACAGTATTGAATGTTTTATCTGCATAGCCATCTGCTTTCTGCAGAGACCATCTCTGCCCTTGATGGTTTATACAGAAGATCAAAGAGTTAACTGCTGTTACCCCTAGTACATGAAAAGTGCTGGATTTTAAATGGCAAGGCATTCTTCCTTAAGAGCTCCATATTTATATGTTGAGATTAAACTAAAGTAGCATCACCATCTGTTACTGTGCCATGTTGTGGTTCCATAGCACCAGCACAGTGTCCTAGGGAGTGTCAGATAGGAAAACAGGAGGAGAAAGAGGACAGATGTAGTCAATATAGCAAAAGTACAAGTTCAATAAATCCAAAGCATGTTGTAGTTTAAAGACAGTCTTTAAAACTGAACTTAGAGCATCATGCTAACTGCACTCTAAACCTTTACTCCCAATCTTTGTAATAGCTGCTTGTCTGCATTAACATAAACACGTCTCTGCTTTGTTCATTGTTCATTACAGCTGATTTTTGTATAAGGCCAAGTACATGGCAGGTGTCTCAGAAAGCCATGTCTGTGTGCATGCCTTTCATTCTACTTATTTTAATTGCCTCATCTAAAACTGAAATACATGTTACTTTACGAGGATAATGAATTATGTAGAATACTTCATGGAATTCTAGGATTTTGCATTAGATTGCATAATTAGAAAGAAATCATGCAAATGTCATCAAAGTCTAATGCTAAATAGATAGTGTGGATTAAAAAAAAAGAGCAAAATTACCCTTTGTTTAATATCCTTATGTATATTGTGACCATAAGGGATGAATAGCATAATATTTTTTTGTCTTTTACTCTGGAATGTATATTATTATTTTTTTTTAAGTGTAATTTTATGTAAATACATTGCATCTCTTTCCCTTTATACTGATGGAGGTATAAGGCTTCCAGCAATCCTTAGGACAGAGCAGAGAGGCTAAAAATCCGCCCAGCTGAAAAGGAGCTTGGGGTGTTGGTCAATAGTGGTTGAACATGAGCCAGCAGTGTGCCCAGGTGGCCAAGAAGGCCAGTGGCATCCTGGCCTGTATCAGCAGTGGTGTGGCCAGCAGGAGCAGGGCAGGGATTGTCCCCCTGTACTCAGCACTGCTGAGGCCACACCTCAAATCCTGTGTCCATTTGTGGGCTTCTCACTCTAAGAAAGACACTCAGGTGCTGAGAGGTGTCCAGAGAAGGGCAATGGAGATGGGGAAGGGTCTGAAGCAAAAGTCTTATTAAGAGCAGCTGAGGGAACTGGAGTGGTTAAGCCTGGAGAAAAGGAGGCTCAGGGAAGATCTTATCATTCTACAGCCATCAGAAGGGAGAGTGTAGGTGGAGGTCAGCATTTTCCTCCAGGCAACCAGTGACAGGACAGGACATGGCCTCAAACTGCACTAAGGGAGGTTCAGGTTGGAAGAATTTCTTCACTGAAAGGGTGCACTGGAACAGACTGCCCAGGGAGGTGGTGGAGTCACCAACCCCAGAGGTGTTTAAGAAATGCCTGGATGTGGCCCTTTGTGCTGGGGTTTTGTTGACAAGGTGGGGTTTGGACAAAGGTTGGTTTCAGTGGTCTTGGACATTTTTTCCAACCGTGATGATTGCATGATTCTATAGTACTTAAGACAGATTTAAATGCAGTCTGAATACAGATAATATCCTCTGTGTAGAGTCCTAAACTGGCCCATAAAAACAGTAGAATGCTTGATCAGTGCTGAAAATGGTTACAGTTAATCCTGATTTATAATGTTTTCCCTATGCCACTTTTTCATGCATTTTATCAAGGGACTGTATACCACAATGAAATGAATCACATATATGACAGGAGGACACGTGAGTGAGAAGAGTCAGTCTCAATTTGGAAAGAAAATCTTAAATTTAGTTAGTGTTTAAAATAGTGTGGTGATGTGATTTTGCTAGTTTTTTGTCTCCGTGCTTTAAGCAATAAGTGAACTTTAAAGAAGCATCCAGTGATTGATAAAGGAAATGTTGATGAAAGTTAGAAGCACATGAAAGCTATCAGGAAGCAAACATGAAGGAAACTATTACAGCAAGTGTTTGCTAATAGCTTTGATGTTAATAGTATTTGAAAAGAAGAAAGTTGCCAGTGTTCAAATTCTTATGTTCACCCTGATTATACTTTTCTAGCGGCCAAAAGGAGCTACATAACAAGCTTTAACAAGCTCTGTGAAGTTTACCTTGAAATAAACTACATCTAAATTACCATCAGCTTAGGAACCTGGAATAGAAATTACTTCTGAAGAGATTTGGATAAATAACCTGGAAGCATTTTCAGTTTTATGAGTCTCAGTTGGCACCTGGGCTGGCAGACACAGGAAAAAGCACAAAGTATAAGTTGGAACAGAATTGCCAGGAAAAGCTGTTTTCATGGGTCACACTTTGCGTAAAGGTGAGGACCTGACAGGGACTCCCTGTACTCAAATATTAAAACAAAATAGAAAAAGTATAGTTTGAAGCATGCTTTACAGAGGGTATCCTTCTGCTCATTTTAGGTGGAATCAAGCAGGTTGCATGTCTGAATCAGCAGGGTTTTTCATCACAAGTGTCATTCTGAAATTAGGAGCATTTTCCTTTGGACTTCCACTATGGTGAATTCAACTGATGAAAAGCTTCAGAAGACTCAGTGCAGGCTGTCCTGACACAAGGCTTGGCATGGAGTATTACAGCTCCTTTGACCACAACTTCTAACTTTTGGGCTTTTGATGAATATCTGTAGCCATACATGAACTCTCCTACTAATCAGAGTCTGAAACTGGAGGAACATCATTAGCTTCTTTTTTTTTTCAATATATATTAAAATAATATATTTAACAACTTATATTTCCTGATTGAAATTTTTGTTTAAAAATCCCCACCAGCAGGCTAGGGTTTGAAAGCAACTTTAAAATAAAATATTTAAAATAGTATGCAAGTTGTGGGGTAGAAATGTGGTTGCTCTTCTACCTTTGATTATTTCATTTAAAATAGATATGGGGAAATGTCTGTTTTAAATGAAAATATCTTACTATTTTCTACTGCAATTACTTAGGTTACAATGAGCTATCTTGCAGGAAATAAACATTTCCATAGTTTTTCCAGCCTGATAGGAAATTCAGCAGCCTACTGGTCTAATTCCTCTGAGGGGTCCTTGAATTAAAATTTTTTGCCTCTGTGTTGCCAACCAAACACAAGCCAAATCATCATCAAAGAATTAAGAGAGGTTTTTGCTGTGCTCCAGGTGCACTTGAATAAAAGAGTGGGGATGCTGCTTCAAGTCCTGATTCTGAACTTCCAGAAAAAGCTTTTCCAAAAGCTGAGAGTCACTGTAACACTTCATAGTTCCATTGGAGAGATATATATTGTGGATGAATAAAAAAGGAAATAGTAAATATGTACTTGTTTGACCAATCTATCAGGTAGACACAGGAAACAAATATCAGAGTTTTGCTGATGGATCATTTATTCTCTATGTTCTTTGATGTCAGAGGTTTAAAAATGAAACAGAAGGCATGGCTTTGTGATGTTCTCCTAATGGATATAATACATCTCTCTGAATTGTAATGTCAGAAATTTAAGCAAGCTGGCAGCCAACGACCCAGCAAAAGAAGTGATGGGTTTGCCCTCCTGTCCATCACCAAAAAACAAAGTAAAAAAATCTCTCTCCACTAAACTCTTACCAGCTCTATATCTGCATTAGTTAATCTCTCCTCAGGTAAGTGTCCAATAAAAAAATCCTTAACACAATGTGATGAAGTAGTCAACACAATGGCTTTTAAAAGATTAAAATATTTGTTTACAGGTATGGAGTCAGGAACTATAAATCTGTCTCTGTAAGGAGCTGACTCTAGTCAGAAGTAAAAAACCAAGAAATCATTAAGCAGATGTTTGAGTCTCAGCAGTTTATTTTGTACATTATGGAGGAATAAAGAGCAGCAGTGAGCTTTTAAAGCTTTTGCAGCAGGAGCTGAAGGAATACACTGCAGTTTTTAACATAATGTACCTGATACTTATTTTTCTAATTTTCCATATGATGTTAATGTGTTTTTCTTTACTCTAAATATAAACCTTATTCTCACCTCTATTTATCTTTTTTTTTTCTTTTTAATATCATGTGTTTTATTAAAGCATGAGGCCCAGGTGGCACCACTAGCTTAATGTTAGGATTAGATAGTTAAATGAGAACCTTATTCTGCAAAATCTTGTAGAATAATTAAGATATTCTTTGTATGATTCAGATATTATATGTCTTGCCTGAAACATATCTTCAAGTAGCTTGACTGGAGTCCAAACTGCTAGTGGTTCAGTCAATACTGAGTCCAAGAAAATTTCTACAAAAATATGCTTTCTCTTATCGTGTCCTTCATCAATCAAAAAAAGCAAAGGCAGTGTTTGTCAGAGTAGACTTAGTTTTATCATGTGTGTTCTTGTTGAACAAACACCACAATTACTTATTTTGGCAATGCAGCCTCTTGGTTTAACTGCATATTAAGTTTTAAAAGCTGTGTCAGTTAATTCAAGGGTTTCACCACTTTTGCTACGTCTGAACAGAAACCAGATCTTCCTGTAAGAAACTCAACCCCAGGGAGAAGAATTTGTCTGACCAAATCCTGATCCACATTTAAATTCTAACCAGAGAAAAAGCCTAGTATTTTAGCCTGCCTTTTGCACTTTTCTTTTTTTTTCTTCTGCTTGCAGTAATAAATATATGCTTTATGTACCGTGTCCTGTGTTTCATAGCTTCTGTTTCCATCTCCCAAAAGGGAAACTGCAATACATCACTTACCTCCAACCCCTTTGCCATAGGGCTCACACTCAGATTAGCCAGTTCTGATCATTCAACGATGTAAGGCAAAGCAGGTGGGGCTTTGACTGCAGGGAAAAATTTTCTCCTTCATTTTTGTTGCCTAACTGATAATTTTTCCCAACCATCATAGGCCTAATCCTCTCTTCTGCCTCATCAACTTTGTAATGATGTAACACATTCTTTCGATGGTGCAAGTCAGAAAAAATTCCAAATGGAAATTAATTTTTTTCATATTTACATTTTTTTCATCTAATCATTTGCTTTCTTCTTCCATGAAAAGCTGTTACTTCAGTGCCATGCATCTGACAATCTGTTTAATTGTTCAGTTGAATATGCAGAGGCAACACAAGTGAGGCAGTGGGAGTTGACAGACTTCCACTCATGCCCAGTACAACATATGGAACATATGGATCGTCAGAGAGTTAAGAAGCTTTCATTATTTCCTGTTATCTGTCAGTTTTCACAGTATAGAAACAGCATATATCTAAAGCCTCTTTTGGGGGCTTTTCTAGATGGGAGATTAAATTCAGGTTGTAGCTCCCATATTTGCAGCCACTCAGCAGCAGTGTTTATGTGAAAAGCCTTTGTGGACTCATCCTGGTTTGACTAGATTGCTACTGGAAGCTATCAAAGAGCCATAAAATCCCCAGTGCTGGTTTTACCTTTCCTGTGGGCTTATAGACCAACATGACAGTTGTTTCACTTCACAGCTGCAGCTCCAGCTTTTCCCTTTCAGCTCCCCAAGCCACTCAGTGCAAGAATGGCAAAGCCTGTCTGTTCTGACCTGGGAAGCCTCTCTCATTTCTTCATGTCTTTGAGCCCAGGAGAGCATCTAACACTGGTACAGTCTCTGATTAGAGGCAGGGCCCTGGAGAGTGGCTGACTCCAGAGCAGAAGTGCCCAAGCCAGAAAACCATTGATTTCTAACACGTGCATCTGAAATCTAATCAAATTCAAGTAATATCAGCCCGTGACCTTTTCTCTTATTAGCGAATTTATGCAGAGCTTAGTCCCTGACTCCCTTAGTGCTTTGTGTGTGCCAGTGCTGCCTTCAGCATAATTATTGGAAAATTTTGAGTGCTAATTGAGCATGATTGAATTTTGATATAAATCATGTGTATGGTGTATGAGAAGAAAAGCTTGCTTGTGTTTTTCTCAGAGTGGCAAGGGATTGGGTAAGCAAGATTTACCACAAGACATAGAATTCTGATTTTTCATGATCTAGTCATTTTTAAAATAGTTCCATTACCGGGGGTCTGGTGACATAGTTCTATGTAGAACAGTATGTGTTTCACTTAAAATCCATTAAATTTATAATCATAAGGCTCCTTGCAGTTCTGAAATGAAGCTCAGATAACACTGTCGTTGATAAAACCTCTATTTTTGCTATGTTTAACATAGCAATGAAATTTTGCTTCTGGCAGAAACTTGATTAATGTCAAAACATCAAAAATATATTTTATAAAATTAGTTTTTACACTTTCCAAGAAATCTTAATTTTCCTTTCAGAAACAATATGAAGGTGATGTCCTAGAATACTTTGATGAGTATTTTGAATCTCAGTCTGTAATCAAATCTGTTGCTTTCTTTCATCCTTTTTTTTTAATTATTATCTGTTAAAACTGATTATTTTTGCACCTATTGGTGAAGGTACTTTAGTTTCACCATTGAATGCATGTATTGGTTAAGTAAATTAAAGTGATTTAAAATAAAAAAAATCATGCTTTGTTTCAAACATTCTCAAGCAAACAAGAATTAGGAATAATAATTCCTGCAAAGCAAAATACTGAAAATTACTTTTTAAAATATTTGTAAATAATCTATTTGTCTAAAACACTTTGACAAAAATTTAGAAACAAAAATTGATTCATGAGATTACTTTAGTCCAGTTTCTTTGAATTTAAGCTTTTTACCTAAGCCCATTCTAGGTGCTCAAATAGTTCAGTTAATTTTTCCTTGTGAAAAATCTATTCTGTTTTCATTCTGATTTTAGATGTTTTGAAATTTGATAATCCTTTTTCCCTTTGAATAAAATTACTTTTAATTTGGAATAAGGATGAATGCAGACGATAAATTGTGAAATACCC
The DNA here is from genome assembly GCA_013399225.1 of Rhipidura dahli. Taxonomy (NCBI): domain Eukaryota; kingdom Metazoa; phylum Chordata; class Aves; order Passeriformes; family Rhipiduridae; genus Rhipidura; species Rhipidura dahli. The sequence goes on along the minus strand of VXAC01004737.1, from coordinate 226,242 downwards.
AGGCTTGATCAAGTTTACATTGTATAATCAAACCTGAAAAGTAGATGAAAATCTAAACTTTGATCTGTCTTTTCTAATATAGAAGCTTAATAATTCAATTGATAGATTTTAATTTAAGCAATAAATATAATTTGTGATTCAAGATTCTGTTTTATCCTTGCAAATTAAATATTTTATCTCAAAATGTAGGCTTTTTAGCAAAAATAATTGTTAAATACTTTTTTTAAAAAAACTATTTTTCTAGGCAGACTACTGGTTCATTTTAAAAAAGGTGCTATACAATTCTAGTCTTTAAAATTAATTTAAAATTTCAAATTTTTGATCTAGTATTTAAATTTAATTTAAAATTTCAAAGATAAAATCAGCTGAAGCTCAGTCCCTCAAAAATCTGTTTCTCATTCTTTTTAAGGACAGCATATGAATTTTTGTAAGAAAAATAGACACTCCCTTCTTAAGCAATTTGCAGAAGGGACCCTGATTGCAAGAGAAGTGCCCTAAACCAGCTCCCCAGAAATTTAGAGTGGACAAGAACTGCATATATATTTAAAGGCACATATATACATCTAAAGAAAATTATTTTAAGACCCTGAAATATGAATTTTTAAATCTTATAGAAATTGTAATTAGCAGCCTGAAAATTACTTGGATAATTCTTTTATAAGGTCAAATTAATTCCAAAGCTTTGTTTGGATTATGAGGGGAAATTTAATATCATCAGCAAACATGAAGAAATGTGAAGGGGGAATGTTTTCTATTTATTCATTTTTTCTTAGTTTCCACTGAAAACTCTAGAAATACCCAGCTCAGAACAGCCTCTTACCTAAGAGGCTGATTAATAGACGTCCATTGCTGATGAAGAATCTGTCAATAGAACACGCCACACTAGTACTTTCTTTTAACACTTTTTAATCTATTAGTACTGTCCTAAGACTAAGATTTCTGCAGATTTGTTTGTACTCCTTCATTTGCCATGCACAATTCTTACCAGAAGGACATTCAGTGTTTCTGACTCCACAGGATGAAGAAAGTACTGAAGACTAACTAAAATAAAAGGTGGAGATATTTCATCTCATAAATATAAATCTCTTCAGCCAGGGGTAATAAAGCTCTCTCAGAGAACAAAAGTGCTTTGAATAGTTAGATAAACTGTCTTTAAAAGGTTGGATTTTGGACATAACCTGTGCTGTCCTTTGTCTTTCTCACATCATGCAGTTTAGTACTCTTCACACCAGCAGCAACACAAACAAGAAACTTGTCTGCCTCAGAAAAACTTAAAAGCTCTTTTCCCTTCCAGTGTGGGATTTTTTTTTTCCTTTTGTATCTCATTTTTAAGTATCTCATTACTTGATAGTGCACTGGTACAGCCTAGGAAAAAGATACAATTTTTCCTTAGGGCCAATTCATGTTGGCACCTCACAGATTCTAGCAATGGAGTACCTGTGCAGTGACCATCACTCACTGTCCACAACAGGCAGGTTAGGAGTATTAAAGGGGAGGAGTATTTCAGTGATTTCATGAGGTGAAGAGGCTGAAGTCTGACTGTTTCAAATGCATAAGAACTCAACATTGTTTTGCATCCTGCAGGGCTCCAAGGGAAGAGTAGTGTATCATTCATTAATGAGGAGATGAAAAGGAGAGAAGGCAAAGTAACTATTCCTAATGTAACTATGGAGAGAGTGGGATGAAACAGCATATAATCAATTATTGGAAGCCCTCTGGGAAAAATCTGATCTTGTATGACATGATACAAAATATCATTGAGATACAATGGATCTGAAAGCTTTGGGGTTTTGAGAATATGGTGTTATTACCAGATAGTAATAACATGCACAGTAGTAATATTCAATAGATGTTACAAAAATAACATTTAAAACTTATCACGGAGTTTTTGAGAACTTAAAATATGTGACTTTAGGCACAGCCTTTTTTTATAATGTTCAATGCATTTAAATTGTGTTGCAACTGGCTGTTGGATCAGATTGATATTAAACAGGTCTTGTAGAAGGTACTTTTCTTACCAGGGTACAACTGAACATAGAATCATAAAATAGTTCCAGTTTGGGGGGACGTTCAAAGACCTTCCACTAAATCAGGTTGATCAAAACTGCATCCAGACAGGCCTTGAACAGTTTTGGGGATGAAGCATCCACAGCTTCTCTGGGCAACCTGTTCTGGAGCCTCACCACCTAAATCTTTCAGTTTAAAACCACTGCTCTCTGACCTGTTGCTAAAGGCCCTGATAAAAAGCCTCTCTCCATCTGTGTTGCATGTCCCTTTAATAGGTTGGAATGCTGCACTAAGCCCTCTCTGGAGCCTTCTCTTCTCCAGACAGAACAACCCAAACTCACTCAAGTTTTTTCATAGGAGAAGTGTTCAAAATCTCTGCTCTTTCTCATGGCTCTCTTCTGTACCTGCTCTAACTTGATTTTTTTTTGTGCTGGGAACCCCAGAATTCAGCCATTCTATGATATTTATCGGGAGCTTTTGTTTAGTTTGCTTATAGAAAAAAAATCAATGTTCTTATGTTATCAAAAAAAAAAAAAATGGTAAAGAAGTTCAATTATTTCTAATAGCTAGTTACTTGCACAGCTCACAGCCTTCTTGCTGGGTAGAAAATAATGAACAGCAGATATCACCTTGGGAGGCTCCACAGAACCTTATCTTCACCGTGCCTTTTAGTAGTTCTCATTTTCAGATAAATATCAATTTATTTTCCTTAGTTTGCAGCGACCCTGTTATATTTTAACAAAATATTGTAGCATGAAAATAACTTCAGAAATGCTATATCAAAGCCTTTGGTGTTAATTATTCCAGTGCTGTTAAAGAACCCTAAACTAATGTGAAAAAGGTCTTGTTGCCAAATCTGATTTAAGAAAATGAAAAATTTTCCTAATTATCAAAAAAACCCAAAGACAAAACAGCTTCCCAAAAATTGCTGTCTTCTATCCCCAAATAAAATTATTCTTTCCTTTCTCATTTCCATTATAGTTGAAATATTGTTTCTAGTCAAGAGTGCCTAAGGAGCAAAATTTCTCTTCAGCTTCTCCAAATAAAAAAGATAAAATAAATGAATATATAAAAATCTGCTGAAATAAAACCATATGAAAATCACAATATTGCAATTTTTAAAGTTTGTCTTTGTGAATTTATAAAGTATCTGTAAATATATATATGTATATTCGTACATTTACTTTTGTCACAAACTCAGTAGGATTTTGAAGAAAGAATTTTTTCTAAAAAGACAGAAGCACAAATTATATATTTTGAAATTTTAAATATTTAGTTAATGTGTTATTATCATTAGATCACCTCTAGCCTCCTGTTTAAGCAAGGAAAAAAGCCCCAGAAAACTATTATATGCTTTTATGAAATAATATTATTTGAGCTACATTTTGATATCCTGTTAGCTAACAGTTGCAGTGTTTCTTCCTTAGGAAGTCTCCTTTTGATAATTAAAAAAAATTCTAGGGAAATTGAAGAGACTCAAAGAGAAAAACTGTAGTAGTGCTCAGATCTTGTAAGATACCTGACAGTTATAAAGAAATGAAAAAAAAAAAAAAAAGGTAGAAATATTATTCCTCACAATTCTTTATCATTTTGGAAATGGAAAAACCCAGACACAGGGAGATGCTGACCTGTCTCAGCAGCCAAATGCAGCTGAACGAGAATGGAAATGGAACCTTGCTGGGCCTCTTTTCCAGAACCCTTTGGGGTCCAAATATATTTGATCCATCAATCAATTAAGATAGAATTCATATCTGTTTCCTTGGTTTTCTTTTAAAACTGAAATTTGTACAAGAGAATTGAGGAAAAAATACTAAAAAGAAAGCAGCCCACACTTTCCTAGGCTCTGCCAAAATGGCTAAAATCAACCCCCCATGCTACAGGTTACCCACTGACTGCTGGATAACTGAGGAGTTGGTCAAGGTGTGTTGGTAATAACACACTGTGAAAAAGAACAGGATGTGGCTGGAGAAGTGGGCTGTACAGAGGCAGGGCATCTCTTTTCTGGGACAAATGTTCTTGTTCTAGTTTCTGGGGATAAGCACAACTCAATACAGTGAAAATGAATGCTTGCTCTGAGTTTAGGCCCCAGGACCCTGGACACTCCAGCCCCAGATTGATGCTGGAGCCAGGACTGGTGATCTCTTTTTCTTTCTTTATTCTCACTTTTCTGTCTCCTTCTCTTGCATTTATCTCTCTCATTCTCTCTTCATATTTACCCTACCTCTTTACCTAAAATCCACTATCATGTGCTTATACCAGCAGGTCAGGGGTTAACATACCAATTTCTATTCAAGTGTACAATTTTCTAATAATACTTTGTAAGATTATGTGGGGGAAAAAAAGCCTCTCGCTTTTGTCATTCCTTTCAACCACGTGCATCCACGAATTTTGGGTGATCCCTGTCCCAAAAGGGTAGGACACCACAATTTATGGAACAGCGCTGTGTGCCACAAGTCACAGAGGGTGTTAATGCTTTTGGCAGAGCTTGAATTTACCTGAAGGATTCTACAACATATATACAGGGCATATAGTAGGTAGTTAGGTACTTTCCTAACTTTCTCCCCTCTGTATGTAAACCTCAAATCTGTAGCATAGATATGGAAATTGAAAGGAGATGAAGATTTCTTTATTTCAGACTGTACAATCCTGTGTTGCTATGGTGGTTTGTTGGCAATGTCCTTCAGAAAAAAAAAATATATATACAAGAGATATCACATCCAAAACATTTTATATTTTCACAAGAATTTCAGTTACTCTGGAATACTTTGATGTCATAATTTCTGTGACAAGCTGTGTTGTGCTTTCCCAGCAGAAGGAGCAGAAGGTCTGGAGCAACAAGGCTGTCTTTCCTTTTGATTACTCCAAGCGCTATATTGAAATATCTTTAATGCTAACTACACACTGAAAAGTTGTCATTTGAGCTCAGCTTTTTGGAAAACAAAAAAAACTTTTAAATGTCACCTCTTTACATAACGGGTTAACATTAAATAAATTAACAACTCCTTTTAATGTAGAGTTGCATCAATTGAAATCCTTTAAAAAAATTTAAAAATTACTAGGAGAATAAAGTAGATTAATGGTTAAATCTCTTTGCACATTATCACTCCAAAGTCAATCTCCATTTTCCCTCTGGCAAAACTACTATTCTTAGCTTGCTTTTCTAAAAGCTGTTGTATTTTTCTCAGTCTGGAGGAAAGCTGAAGGACTAAGTGATGACTGGGATGGACGATATTATTCACTTGTTTTGCTCTGTTTGAGGCCGTCCCCAGTTAGCTCAGATTATATTTTGCATTTGATGCTGTACAGTAAATTGCAGACCTGCCATTAAATAATTAAGAGGTTTCTGAGTTGTTTGGAGAAGTTAGGGGATTTTCTGTCTCTTGTGCAGAGTTTTAAACAAGCCACCCTCTCCTGGCAATGTCCCTCCCATAGCTATTCCCTTGTGGCATTGAGCCTTAAATCACTAACTATAAGATCTTATATCCCATTGCCTGTCCTCATTTCCTCATTTCATGGTTGGTTTTTTTTCACTAAGTGCAAACGTCTGTAGGGCATCTTATTTCCTTTCCTTGCTTTCCCCAAGTGTTTTAGCCTTATTACTTCAGACTAAGATCTTTTCACACTCTTCTCCTCTTGTTCTGCTTGCCTAAATCATGAAGCTGTACTTTTTCTTTCACAGAGGATGTGCTTACTCTTTCTCTACAATCAGAAACTGCCTCAGTTAAACATTTATTTGCTTTTTGCAAAATAATTTTTCGATAGTTCATTTTCTTCCAGCACTTATGCTGGTTAATTTTTCTCATTAAGGATTCTGAAGAAATCTTTCTATTTGCTTTGTGATGTTTAGAAAACCAAAGATTTCTCTTTCCTCTGTCTCAAGGACATGCAGTCTGTCAGTCTCGGCACAAATTCATATTAGATTGTGTGTCTGAAAATATTGCACAAGATCTAATTTTTTATTCTGTTTTTTCCTTTTTTATTTTTCTCTTTCTTCTCTCAGGAGACTCCTACATTGCCAGAGTAACATAGGGGAATATATTCCTACATTTTGTGCTTATTTAGCAGGCTACTTCACCAAAGAAATTTCTTAAAATTAGTACTGTCCAGGAAGCATCTCAATTAATGTTTAATGTCTTGGAGGAGTCTGCAAAATCTTCTTTTGACTTTCCCCGTTCAGAACTCTGTTTCCAAAAATATATAGTTATAAACAGAGAAGCACTGATAGTCATATTTGCATATTCCAACAGTTTCCTTGGGTATCTGATATCATTTCAGTGATTAAATATTTCTGAGTTTTTGTGCAAATGGAAATGTCCTGCTCATTTAATTTCTTTGGTCTATAGTGCTTATAAAAACAAAACAACCAAATATAAGGATATTTTTGAGCCCGAATTTTTATGAAATAACCATGTATATGACGTGACTTAGAAGCTCCCAGGACAAAGTCAGTATTTTTCAGATGCTTTTAAATGCCAAGGTGATTATTTTTCTCTGGATCCTGACCATCAGGAAATACATTAGCAGAAAATCAAGTGCTTTACATTCTTTACCAGTCTCTGCCAGTTTACATGCACAGCAAGCAGTGAATTTTTTCATAACCAAGTTAAACTGTTTTTTAAGGAAAAATCCAGACCTTTAATTCCCTGAATATTGCCAGTGAGTTGGGTAGAAATGTTGCTGAGCACCTTCATAAAGTCTGTGTAACCAAATGTCACTGGAAGAAGTTTCTTTTCTTCCATGTTGAGTGTAATATCTCCTTTCGACTACATGTCTCACAGGTAAAGAAATCTTTCTTCAAATATATTGATGAGGTCAGAAAGGATTCATGAGGGCGAAAAGCTCCCTAAAATAGGCCATAATAGGACAGGAAAGCACAAATGACATGCCACTCTAGTCAGCAGTGAATAGAGGATTATGACAGAACTGACTACTTAAAAATATTGTTCCTGTCAGCTCTTCCTGCAGATATGAGAATGAAACTCTAAAAAAAGTGAAATAAGGAAACTTTTTAGATAACATTCAAGTTCTTTTCTTTCTTTTAAAGGTTTGATTTTTTTTTTTTTTTGTCAGAAGCTAACATATTAAAAAAAGTGCTGAAATAAATTCAGTAACTCTTTTATCAGGAGAGATAAATGGGAAAATCATAGGAATGAAAAGAAAAATAGAGTACATAAGAGAGAAAAACATAACTTAAAAACAATGGTTGTTTGTTTTCCAATTCTTTGAAATTAATAATACCAGCTATGCTTCAACATCTTATTAAAGAGGTGATATCTTGGTAGAGTCATAAGCTTTTCCAGCATCATATGCAAGTCAGGGATCTGTCTCAAAAGCAAAGGGAATTAAGAATAATGTTTCTTGTGCAGGTTATTTTTAGGTTATTGTACATGTTCGGGTTTTCTGTGATGGTAAATTTCCAAAACAAGACTCATGAAAATAGGTAGAATCAGGCTTTTTTATTTTTTTAATCTATGATGACTTTGTCACTTTAGTAGTACCTAATCCATGGTGTCACAGCAGCTAGTTGAGTGCTTCACCATCAGAGTATTTTCAATATTGGCTCTAAGACAAGACATGATACGTCAGCAGTGGGCATTTTAAAGTTATTGGAAAGCATCCAAAATAAACTGCCTTGTGACACCAACATCACATTTGAATTCAAATTAAAATCTAATTTAAAAGGAGCCCAAATTAAAAAAGCTCACTTAATTCCTTCAATTTGCGGCACTATTCCATTCCATTAGGCAGCTAATTTCTACCTGTCAAATACAGAATAAAAGTGGTCTCTCTCTGGAGGAAACTTCCTACTTGTAGTAATTAGGTATGAAGAACTGGGGAAGATGCCCATACTTTGATAGAAGCCCATGCTGAACTCTCAAAGTGCATCAGCCCATGGGTAAAAGCAATTGAAGTGTCAGTTTCAATAGTTTCACACTACAGAAGGCTAAAATGAGGTTACATATTTCATAATTAAATACCAAAAGTACTTTAATTTTTCTTAGAGAATCATGAAAAGTTACCTTTGTGAAACCCATATATATAAATCCCCTTTGTTGATCCATTAATCTAATAAGCTTTTAGAGACAGTATGAAGAGATCTTGATTACTGGAAATAATAAACAACATGCAGCTAACAGAATTCTGCAGACAAAATAAAATTGCTCCTCCTGCAATTCCCTTTGGATTGCACCTCCATTTATCTGTTTACTTCATACCTAAGAGAAGGTACAAAATAGGTGGGGAAATAAAACACATGCACAGTTTGCTGGAGGAAATGAAACACAGCACTTGTCACTTAAAACTGCTTCTCTGTTCTTGCTTAAGTACAGTGCAATTTTCAAGAAAAGAGGAAAAAAATATGTTCATCAAAGTTCATATGCTTTTCATTGCCTGTTTTTGCATAAAGTTAACACATTTCTGAATCAGATGGTGTTTAAGTTGACTATCCTTCAGTTTAGAGCTGACAGTGTATTACTCTTTTATAATGATATATATTTCATTATGAGGGCAAAGGGGGAAAAATAATTACAATGATTTAGTACATTATTTCAATTTAATTCAAGACAAGTGTGAAGTATGTAATTTTAAAAAGTTCACTGTTATAAACTGATTTGGAGGTATATCAGTGAATTATGGGGAAGAAAGTATTTGGAGTGGTGGAAAGATTGGCTTTATTTTATTGTCTTGTCCCTGAAGACCTTCATTTTCTAACAATGTGAGCACTAAGCTGGCTGTAAGTCCCCTTAGGGTTGAACACAATCTTTGCAAAGTTTAAATAGGAAAAGCTCAGTAAATCACAGTTAAGAAAACAAAAGCACCTTCTAACTGTTTCCATATAATAGGAAGAAGAGTGATTTTTATATTCCTGCAGAGTTCATTTTATTAGCTTGCATAATTATCTTGAAAGTTGCTAACAGATGAAGGCACACGCCAAGAATTCCATAGCATACCTTCCAGAATGGCATATTTGGAAAAGAGCAACTCTTTACTTAACATTTTCTGCAATGCCTACAAGAAATTTTGTTAACATTTTACAATTCGTTTCATCAGTAGGGGGTTATGATCCCACAACCTCAAATTAGCATAAGCACAAACCTGTTGCATATAGTTGAGGACAGAAAGGTCTTGTTAGGAATTTATGTCAGCAGGAAAGAATTGTTTTGTCCTAGAGGAGAACAAATTCTCAAAGGTGCCCCCCAGTTTAGCAGAAAAAGTGGGGCTGCCTATGCCACTTTTACCCGAACTCTGAAGTGTCAGGTATTGATGGAGATGGTTTTAAGAAGTGATATTGGTTGGAATATGAATGTAATCATTCTTGACTTTATAAAACAAATTGTGGTGCTGTTTTGAATGCTGATCGAATACAGTTAAGTCCTGGTATATTGAATACTCCATGTAAATAGGTTTTATCTATACAGATAATCTTTATTAGAATAATACTTCAATTTTTCTTTTCCTTTTTGTGGATGGTCATTTCTTACTATGAATGCACATGTCTGCATCATTTAACTGTGTTGAAAACATCTTTGTCACCATTTTCTTCCACCAACAGACTTTTAGTAGGCTGTGAAAAAAGAAATATATATATTAAAAAATCTCAGATTCCTAGACTGAATGTTATTTCTTTAAAAAGAATTAGAATGATATTTTCTAGGTATGGAATCTGGTCTTGTAGGGACCTGCAACAACATTCCCAGATAAGAACTTGAAAAGCAAGTACCATGAGAAGAATGTATCCACGAGAATAGTGAGAGAAAGTACTTTCTAGATGTGGCATATAACAAAAATACATGTAACAGAAATACAAATTTTTAGAAAACTTTGTTTTAAGAGGTGATTTCAATCTCCAAAAAAGAATTTTGGAGATATTCCTCTAAAAATTAATTAGTATATTCACATCTGATGATTATCAGTTTCATCTTCTTGTTTGCTGGCTTTTGAATTTTATCAGCATTGGTTGTATGACTATATCTGGTTATTTATATTATATTGAGTATTTCTACACTACAGTATTTTTCTTATTTAAACTATATCTGCCCCTAAATGAAAATATAGAATTTTCCTCTTATGTGATGAAAAATGTCAGTTCTTCATTTTTCCTTGAAATAAAAACAAATTCCAACACATCAGAAGATGGAGAAAGAACTGAAAAGGGTAAGTGAAACACATCTTTCACCTTTCTTACAGATGATAGACATTAGCAATTTGGAAACATGTTTTGGATAGCTGAGGATACCACTGTGAAAAATGACATTATATGGAAAGGCAAAATATAAAAACTGATCACTGTATTTACTTTTTCTCATTTTAGATTTTTCAATTTAAAGAAAGAATAGAAATTGCTATTGATTTCCTACAAATTTAAAACAGAGACTAGGAAATACCTTTTAATTTTATATACACCAAACTTGTGGAAGCAGAGACCACTGTATGCCATCTGAATAAAGGAACTTTGCCTTAAGTAGTAGACTAGAAATAAATATTAAAAAATTATAATGCAAAATTCATTTTTCAAGTCGTCAGTATACAACTAAATTCAGAGGGTTTTTTCTTTTGGGGTGGGGGTTTTGTGTTTCTTTTTCTAATTTTGTTTGGTGTTTTTGTGAGGGGCAGGGAGTGGAGGTTGTGTTGTTTTGGGATTTTTTTTTTTTGGTTGGCTGGTTGGTTTTGGGGTTTGATTTGTTGGTTGGGTTTGGGTTTGGGGTTTCTTCCTGTAAACTTGAGGAATAATCTTCTGTGAAAGTGATACCTCTCATAATCCATGATCTTGTATCTTAATAATGATCAATGTTGGAAGCTTGCACAAGAGTAAATGGTCACTGATCTATATTTTTACTTTTTTGATTACTTTCAAAATGTGTGTCACCACTCATATGTCCTTCATTCATACCCGTCCCATTGTAAAAAGTCATATATGGCTCTAGTTAGGATCATAGCAAGGAACAGCCTGTTGTCCTTCACAGATACATCCTGACCTTCTCCCCAAACTTTATTACTTTGGGGATTCTCTAGAATATACCTACCAAAAGAGGCAGTTTAGTGGCCAATTTTAATAGACAATGAGAAAAAAATGATGAACTAAACTGAGAACACTTTGCATTATTCACCTGAAAAAAAATGGGGGGAAGGTTTTAGGTCTTTAATTCCTGCCTTGGTCCTTTTCCATTGATTAGTAAAGGACACCGAGTGATAATTCTTTGTTTCTTTGATTCTTGATTGTTGCCATAATTACATATATTTTCTCATCCAGTACATTTTTACCTGATATCTCCAAATAAAAATACCTAGAGATTAATTCTAAGAATCACAATTTACAATGGCCATTTGTATCCTGTTTAAAGCTGTGTGTATAAAACTTATTTTCCCCACAGTTTTATTGTTGCTCATGCAAATAGTAAATATGTTATAAAGATTAGATTTCCATTTTGGGTTCTTCTGACTTGTATACAGAAAGGATAGGCTTCTTTGCAGTTTTTTAAATGTAAAAAATTGCTTGGTTTTTTTGTGTTGCTTCCTTCCCAGAAATTTTTATAGAATAATAATTCAGTTAATCTTTCAGACAGCTAAAACTCCTAGTGAATGATGCATTATGCTTGTCACTAAAGTTTCCCTTTCTGAAAATTTTGGAAAATGTTATTAATTTAATCATGAAGTAGGAAATAATCAAATTGTGTAATGAAAATTAATGGCCCATGCAATTTAAAGCAAAGGTGGGTAAAAGGAAGTGGTGACCCAAGGAAATGGACCAACAGCTTCAAAATCATAACATGTTTTCAGAGCCAAGTGCTTATTATTTTCTGAATAAAGTGATTAATTTTATTGAAAGGCAGCTAGATAAAACTGTTTGTGAAGATAATTAATGATTAAGTTACATAATATAAAATAAAAAGCTATTTTCTGTAGTCTGTATTTTGTTAGTTATCTCCTGAATAGATATTTGGGAAAGTCACCTTATGTGTACATTAGTTTTTCTACTGTTTAAAGGAATTAGATTGGTTCTTTAATTCTTTCAAAATTTAAAAAAAGTTCTTAGATGCAAGAGATAAAAGACTAAAATCCCATGCAAGCCTAAAGTAGACTTACAGCAATGAGAAAGAAGTAAGATTTTTTTGAGATTAGTTAAATATTTGTGGCTAGTTAAAAGGTATAAAAAGCTCTTTTAACTTAGAAATGCCAAATAGGTGTAAATGTTACCTGAATATACAGAACTGACATTAACAAACATGAGATTGTTCCAAAAATAAGTTCAATTAAAATTAGAGTATCCCTAGACGTGTATATTCCTTGGGATACTTGAGTTAGAAGCTATCCGAAACTTTTGCAAATTTGTCATGTTCCAAAATCATCTCAAGCTACAGACAAATTAACAGAAATAAATTAAAGTTAGATGCCTGTTTTGATTTCAATTGCAGCATAACTGGACAAATGGCTACAGCAATATTAGAGCACTTTAGATAATCCTGATAATCTTTTAAATTTGCAACATTTGTTCCCGAGCACCTGGATGCACAATCTGATTTATGTTGGTAAATATTTATGGCAAACCATTCCTTTAGATCAATGAGATGCTTTTATTTCCAAGCCTCAATTAAAAAGCATGAAGCATGCATTATAAAAGTTCATAAAAGTAGTTTTAAATATGATATTTGACATCTCAGCTACAAAACTGTTGTTAGACCTCCAGTATGCCACCTGGGCTCTGGTGAGTGTCATTAGGGACTGGAGACAGCACATTTATATTCAGGGATGCCATGAACTTTAATAAATCCTAACTTACTTCCTTTTTTTAAATCAGAATGAAAATCACCTATATCTGATAAAAATCTTCTTGCTATTAGTAGTCTAGTGATTTGTTGGGTTTTTTTATGGGTTAATTGGCCTGGGATTCATGGAAAACTGTTTGGTAAATAAACTTTCAGTATACATAAACTCGCATGTTTATGAAGGTTTTAGGAATTGAGCTACAGTAGCATTATGATTAATTCTAAAAGTCAGAGTCTTTTAGTTAATGATAAATTGATTAAGTGAGGATTTATGCAAAACAGACTTCTTGGTCCTTGAACAGTTTGATAATTCTTGCTAAAATACAGAAAGATTGTATTAGTCCTGCATGTGAGATTTGGGTGAATGTCTGGTTTCCCTAACTGGAGTAAAGATGAGAGAAGCTAAGCTGCTGAAAAAGTCATGTGTGGTCTAGCAAAGAGAAAACCAAAAAAGTGCCCTGTGCAGTGGGATGTAAGATGATTTATTTATACATCTTCAAGTATAAATAATGTGAATCATGGGTCTGCAAGTTTTTTGCTTATATGTCTTAGAGGTAATAAAATTCTAAGACGGAAATAATTGCTATATCAAATTTACAATTTAACTGACTAAAAAAGTTAAAAAGGCATTCTAAAACTTAAAAACCTTGTATCATTCTCCAGTTTAGAAAAGAGTTATAGAAAATGGAAAGATTATGGTAAAAAACTTCAGAGAGTATTTTTATTGGAGATACTTTAAATGTTATCTCTAAACTAGCCACAATTATTAGAGCATGCTCATGGCAAATAATTCTTTTATTGTGGTCAATATATTTAATATACATAAATCTATGTTGTAGTTGGTTTTGAGAGTGCCAGAAAAATGCCATAAGCCTTCACTTTTTATAAACTTGTCAGGAGTATAAAACAGTAATTCCAGTACTTTTTCAATAACTGGGAGTGCCACTAGTATTCTTCACACAGAAAAACCTGCTATAATGAATAATCTGGAAAAAGAACAGATTGTGATGCTGAGAAAGATTTATTTCACTACAGTAGTGTGACACGTTCTGGATCAGAGTTTCATGTACAGTTTTGCATTTTAATGTTTAAGTATGGATTCCTCTAAGCTAACAAGTAAACATTCAAAATGAATCGCTTTATTTATCTTCTAGCAAATCTGTGATGGTCTTAGAACTGTTTCTTACTAAAAAGTGCCATGATGTTCACAGACAGCTGTCATTTCAGTAACCCACACTGATGCCACAATACTTACTATTTATTTTTTCTTAATAGTATTAAATTAAAAAATAAAATGCACACATTTAAATGATGCAGCTTTGAAAATGTTTCATGTTTCAATACAATGATAAAATATGTAAATACCATCAGCATAATCATCATCAACATAATGGATCACAGTGGATCAAGGAATAGTAGAGTGGTTTAAGTGGGAAGGATCCTCAAATGCCATCTAGTCGAAACCCTTCCCATCAAAAAGTTCACCTTCTAATAGATCAGGTTGCTCAAAGCTCCATCCAACCTGGTGTTGAATACTTCCACAGATGGGGCATCCACAACTTCTCTGGGCAATCTGTTCCAGTGCCTCACCACCCTCACAGTAAAGAATTTCTTCTTAATACCTGATTTAATCCTACATTCTCCCAGTTTAAAACTGCTGTTCCTTGACCTATCACTTCAGGCCCTTTAAAAAGCTTTTCTCCATCTTTCTTATAAGCCCCCTTTATATACAGGAAAGCTTCAGTAAGCTCTGCCTTCCTCTTCTCCAGGCTGAACAGCCCCAGCCATCTCAGCCTTTCTTCATATGAGAGGTGTTTCAGCCCTTTAGTTGTCTTTGAGGCCTGGCTCTGGACTCCTCCAGGAGAACTGTGTTTCCTGTGCTTAAAACCCCAGAACTGGGTGCAGTATTCAAGGTGGTCTCACCAGAGCAGGCAGAGGGGCAGAATCACCTCCTCTGACCTGCTGACCATGGTCCTTTTCATGCAGCCCAGGACACAGCTGGTTTCTGAGCAGCATCCCTATGTTCTTCTCAGGATACCTGTCCCTGGTTCCACTGCCTATACATTTCCTTCTTGCACTTTATTTTGGCCAGGAGGTCCTTATTGGCACATGCTGGTCTTGGAAAAAAAGTGCTCTTAGAAGCAAGTCCTTAAAGAACTGCCAACTCTGTTCTGATCCTTTATCCCTTTTTCCCAGGTGGTCCCATCCACTAATTCTTTAGGTAACTGAAAGTTCACTCCTAAAATTTAGGGTCTTGACTTTACTTGCCTGGCCTATATCCCTTGAGATCACTAATTATGCTAGATCATGAGAGCTGCAGCTCAGGAAACCACCAATCCTGACCTTTCTAATTATTTCATCTGTGTTGATAAGCAACAGGTCCAGTAATGCTTCTCCTCCAGTCATGATTCTGTCTCTCAGATTAAGCAATTATCCCAGACAGGGCCCAAGAGACTCCCAAAATATTTACAGATTTCTCTGTCTTTCCAGACGGGGTTAGGGTGAAAGAAGTCCCCCAGAAGTATCAGAGATTGCAAGTACGGTGGTTCCAATCCCTCCTCTTTGTAATCCATTCTACATGTACAGGAACATAGTCCAGTTTGTCTAGCAACCATGTCATAGTTTTAGAGGAACAAGTCATAATTCCTTTGAGACATTTCATGGTTGCTTCTCTGTTGGTTCCCAGTATGTCAGAAACTCCTGGATTTTCTATTACTCAAAATTCCATCCCTTTCCCCATTAAATCCATGTTAGAGTTCTTCTTACAAGTCTGTCCAGTTTGGTGTAAAAGTAATCTTGCTCAACTTTGTCATGTGAATTCCATCAGCTCCCAACAGGATTCTCAAAGATCAATCCGTGATCGTAGAAGTCAAAACCATTGAGTATGGCACCAGCCAGGCAGCCAAGCATTGACCAGTTTAATTTTTCTCCTTCCTGCTGAACCTTCTTCCTCTGATTGTGAAGATAGAGAACAACTGTGCTGCAGCCATAAGGAGCTGAGTTATCACTCAGCCTGGGACAGTGCATAATATCATGCATAAATCTGCTGTTGAAATTCTCAAATATTGTGTTTCCTTTTGAGCTCCTCTTGTTGTTTGATGTAAGTAACCCTTGATGGCTTTAATGTATTCATTGTATTCTAATGAAATGTTCTTTGTAGAATACAATGCAGCTCTTCCCTCATTAATAAGAATTAGGAAAAGGTCTTTCCTAACTAAACTCCTAATAACTTGTTTACTAAAAACTTTCATGAAGAATACTCTCTGATTATTATTCAGATTCAAAGAAGGTTCATGCAACCTCTAGTAAAGTCTCCAGCTGACTACTGCAGGTCTGGAATCTGAATTGCAATAATTTTTATTAATCTAGCAAGTTGGTCCTGGGAGTGAGTCCTCACAATGATGCACTTCTTTTAGTCACTCTCCCAGCATTTAACTTCATCTTGTGCTTTCTGGAAATGAATTGGCCATGATGGTTTTAGAACTGAACATGTCTATATGATGCTGAAACAAAGAAGAAGCTCCAGACTGAGACCCTGGAGAGCTGATTTACCCATCACTTTCAACTAGATAACAGAAAGCTGTTGACAAAAAAAAATATTTCAGTGAGGAAAAATTCGCAAAACTGTCTATGAGATATGTTTTTTATTTTTTGGCAAGATATAATACCTCATCTCCTGGATGATAGCACACGGTTTTTACCAGGCTAGGTACTCAAGAGTTCTTTTGTGCATAAGTTGAATTTTAATAGCTCCCACAGGGAGACATTGCAGAAATTGTCACTCCATGTTTGATCACTATCTCCATCTAGGTTTGACACTATGAGAGGAAAGGGACATACCTGCTACTTTAAAGAAAGATAAATCCTTCCCATTCTATTCCACATGGTCGTGTGTAATTATTATCAGACCTGTTTGCATAGCAGCTATTCTCTATGGCAACAAGGAGAATTTATACTTTAAACTGTAAGGTTAGATTCTGTTTCATTGGGGGTATATTTTGCTAAGGAAGAAGCTAATAGTCCTAAAACTGCTAATACTGTTAAAAAATCAAGTCCATTTTTTTCCTTTAATGTCCACTTACAGTTATGAATCGTAGGATTTAACAGCAGACTGCATAGGGGAATACATACATATCTAGGTCAACAAACAGAAGTAATTTTTTATTAATGAAAAACAAAAGAAAAAAGAGATGGTTTTTTTGCTTTATTCTTCTTCCAAATTATCTAGCTTTAAATTGCAGGAAAGGAGTGTTCCTTTTTGTTTTTCTTTAATACAAGAGATTTATACTATCTCATAAAATTTGTGCTGTAAGGCATAACATCCCTTACAGAACTGAGAGTGCTAGGAAGGTCATAGAATGAGTCTTTAATTTTTTTTTTCCAGTTAGACAGAAGAAAAATAATTAGACTTTAAAAGACAGAGGAATATACTAAAAAGAGCAGGATATTCCTACTCATGCCTCAAATGCAGCTGGGAATAGAGGTATATTTCACAGATTTCACAAAATATTTTAAGTTGGAAGGAACCCACAAGGATCACCGAGCCCAAGTCTTAAGTGAATGGTCTATACAGTCCTCATTTAAAAAAAAAAAAAAAAGTGTTTAAAGGGCAGGAAGATAACAGCCTCTTCAATTTAATTAACACTCTTAAAGGTAAGCTCTAAGTTGATTTTAGAAGTCTAGCAGGATGAAAGCTTTTCATTTTCAGTCCTCAAATAAAGTGACTTAACTTACTTAACTATAATTATTAATTGTAACTGTGGAAATTCAAAAATGTAGGTAATTTAGACATCAAAACTGGAAAAAATAGAGATTTCTCTACAGAGTTCTGCATACTGGTGAAAGAGCTCTGAGACCATCTGTCCTATAGAACTGTCAGAAGGGAAGAGCAAATTCTATGCAGAGCATAAGCAAAGACTGACTTTATCAAGGAGTTTGTTTTAAACATGAAACATTGTGCCCCAGTTGCCTTAATTACGCTGCCACAATTGAACACTAACTTCCCTGTGTGCTGCAGGGCTCCTGTGGAGTTCTTCTGTAACTCCTTTCCTTAGAAGTTTAGGAGCTCTAAAAGATCCTGGCATTATCTCTGCTATGCCACTAATGGCTGCCCTGGCTCCTGCTGACACCAGTGACAGGTTGGGTGACTGGGGTCAGAGCCTCAGTGCAGCTGGTGTCTGCAACTGGAGCCTTGGTGAAGTGAGCCTGACTGCCCTGCACTACCAAGGGTCACTCGACAGCCTCGTCACACCAGTCAGGTGAAAGATTAAACAAGGGGACTTGTCTGTACGGTGTTATAACTCTCTGAAGGTGGAATTTCCTCTCAGGAGACATTCTATCTGTGTGGAGCCTGATGTGTTGTGGAGAGTTGGCATTCCTGCTTGTCTAAATCTCATTTTCTCTCTTATTTTCATGTGTTGTATTTATGAAGACTTCAGTAAAGAAATAAGTGAGCAAGGATGATACATATCATGCGGGTAGGACAGAGAAATCACCCTGTAGACAATCCAACCATCACTGAGCCTTGAAGGTACATTTATTTGCTTGCTAGGTAGATAAGATACACATGTGAGGGAACTCAAGAACAAAGAAATTCTTGTTTCTTCAGCTTCTGTTAACATGCTTTAGAATTTCAAACCAAGAAGGTTTTTTGTTGTTTGATTTTTTAACAAAGTTGGGCCAAGTCATTTCAGAGATTTGCTAGAGAGTGAGATAATTGTTCCACTGGGATTAGAGGAATTTTAAGAACTGCTTAGCAACAGGACATAATGGTTTAAGGTCAAGCTGTCTTCAACCACCTCTATAACCAATTATTTTGAAGATGTTTCTGTTGAGTGCCAGAAGTTGAATATCCAGCATGAGGCATAAGCGAGACCTGGCAGAAGTGAAATTCTGCACCAGACTCCAAGCAGACTGCCCTTCAAGCTCTAAGAAACTGAACTGTCGAGGGGCTTGGCACTTTTCTGTTGATCTGCACACATCATCAGAAATGGAAGAAAAAAAAATAAACTGACAGACTTTGCTTCTTTGGCAAAGTCCTGTCCGTGTAACTTTTTTTTTTTTTTTGATATATCACTGAAAACCAGATGATTAGAAAGCATAAAATAGTCAGCGTGATTATTTTTTTCACTCTTTGTATGTCTATTGAGAGTGTTTTCTCTATCAGGGGTGTCACAAGAAATATCATGTAAATGCTAACTACCTGCAAAGAAAAAATAAAATGCTAACTACCTGCAAAGATGAAAGATACAGTAAACTGAAAGAATCACCCATTCTGTGTGTTAGTTAACAAAGCAACAGTTCTCTGTGCCATAAGTTTGTTGTCTGATGAGCCATCACTTAGGAGGTTCAAAAATCTGATAGGTTAGGTTTATACAAGTTTCATTAGAGCAGTTAGAATATACAAGGCTTTTTAGCACTTGAGCTTCCTGAGAAATGGTCTTATAACAAGAACAGGTCAGTTTATCTCCTCTTCTGTCAAGTATTCACCTTCAGTGAAAGCTTTGCATGCATTTTAATTTATCTTAAATTTATGTATAACCAGATTAGCAGTTTCTAGCAATCATTTGCTTTGCTTTTGTGCTTTCAGTCATCTCTTCTTTTTATACCACCTGCTGTATTTGCCTTCTGTTCAGAGTATGCTTTTGACAGTTACTAATAATGCAGATTAGATTTACTTACTATGATGGGAAAAACACTGTGTAATACCAAAACAATAGAATCCTACACTCTTTTTCTCAGTTTAAGTAGTAGTAGCTTAAAAGGCCAAGAAAAATTTGTAAGAGTATTAATTAATTAACAAAGCAGGTGTCTTATAGGACTTAAGTATAGACAGTGTGGAAAGCTGACTATGGTGATAAAATAGTGCAAGGTTCTAGCAGGCATATACATACATCTCAAGAACAAAATCTGTGTACAAGTCGAGTTTGATTTTTTGGAGTTCATTAGTATCTGCTACTAATCAATACAGAAATAGTTTTATGGAATGAGAATTAGCTTAAATTGGAGGTCTTATTAGGTGATTTTTACTATTTATTTCTCATCCCTAAAGTATCTGTCATTACTTCTCATTCATGATTTTAAAAAAGCTAGAAGAAAACTGTTTACAGCCTTTTAGATATGGTGATCAAGCCCAGACAGAAGCTGTGGTTATTATGCATCTAAGACATGTGGTTAGATGTCGGCAGAAGAAGTGAGTGTATTAAATGACTGCCCTTTGCATCACTGGATCATTGACCTACAGTATCCTCCACATCTCAGCCTGGCAAAACTCCTGCATGAATTGTAGCAGTTTATGTCTTTTCCATGCTTTTACTGTGGAAAATGCATGAATTACAGTGACCATACAGAGAAAACCTATAGTGCCTCATGCTGCATTAAAATAGGATTGTTCCATAATTGGCATTGTTAATGGGAAAAGATTGCATTGTTGGTTTTTTTTGTTTAAATCTAGGTCAAGATAGAATAAGCATGTTAGACATAATTTAGACCCCAGATGCAAATATAAGGACCCTTTTAAATGGAAATAGGAATCATTTAGAGCATTAGAGAAGAAAAGATGACCTTCAAAAAGATGAATTTCTGTAGAGACATAAATGGTATCTTATAGAATATGTATATAATAGTGATTCATAGGTAGTCAGCTATGCAGAATTACAAATTAGCTGAAAATTCACTGACTGATGTATTTTTAAAAATGGGGAAAAAAAAGTTATGTGAATATAAAATTGAAGCTGTTTAAAGATGTTATTTTTCTTTCCAGCTGGGGCCTCTTCCAAAGACTTTCATTAGACCTACAGATTGCAATGCATAATGTTCTGCTGTAACAAGGGGAAGAGGATTTTTTCACAGTCTACATTAGATACCTAATTTGGGAGCCTCAGTTAATTGCCTAGGCTCATTATATATCCAAAGAATAAAGGTAAGCATCTCCAAAGGGCATCTCAGAGCATCTCATTTAGGAGGAATCTACCTTCTTTTATTATAAAGAGAATTGAGACTTTTAGTTTATGGATCAGTTTTCTTAACTTGTGCAGGGGCTGTGAATCTTACATTGAGTAACCAGAGTTTTTAAGGAGGCAGGTTTCCAGGAAATTGGTTATTTGTCACCTGCTGCAAAGGAAGATCCAGGTTTCTCTCCAGCTGTCATTAACACAGAGACCTCAGTCAACACCAAGTAGCTCATTTAATGCATGTTGGTGAAGGAACAATAAAATCATCCAGACTTGGGTAGTACCAAGATGGGGGTTTGCTTTTTTTAACTGAGGACAACAGTGCAAATGCATGGAGGCACAGTCAGTGGAGAACATGGAATGCTAGCAGGGGAAAGGAAGCTGCAATTAGAGAGACTACAGCAGAGTCTAGGGTGAAGAAACAAAGCAGCAGTAGTGACTAAGTGTTTTGGTTACTACCATGGAGCTTTCAGAGCTTGTGAAGGAGAAATACTAGGAGCATCTGCTGCAGTAGGCTACAGAAAGTGAGTGGGTTTGGAATCTTGGAAGCTGGCACACAACAGACAAAAAACCCAAAAAGCAAGTGCTGAGAAGGAACATCCAATGACAGAGCTCTGCAATAGCAACCTCCACAAGTCATTAAAAGAACTGACATTATGCAGTAGTGGGTGTTACAAAGTTACAGGATTCTGACTTAAAAGAAATGGCAAAATGATTATGGTTGCATCTGGACTGGTGTAGTAATACAGTAAAACTGAGGGACTGTGTTTTGGTACAAAATTCTAGATTAGAAACTCACAATTATATACTTGTGGGGTACTTTGAGTATCTGAAGTAGCTACATGTACTCTGAAAATTTTACAGTAGGAAGATAGAAAAGGAAACCATCAGAAATTAATATATATGAGAAGATATTTTAGGGAACACTGGACTTCATATACAAAAAATAAAAGACAACAGGAATGCTAAAGGAAGTGTTGAATCTGACATATTTAGTGATGACGTATCTAAAAAATGTCTGAAATGCTTTCTGATAACTCTGAGATGCAGAACAGAAATTGGGAAATAAAAGCACAAAGGAGAAAAGCAAATATACCTCCTGAAGCAAACAGATCTGTGAATCTAGGCTGAAGAAATCAAGAAAACATAGAATTACTGTATATAGATAATTAAAAACTCATTTGTACTTGATACCGGGTGACAAAATTTTCTTATATGGCTTATATGGACAGGTCATCCTAGTGCACAGCATTTTGCTATGGGACCAAAACAGGTAAAAGGTTGCAAGGAAACTGACAGTCCCATCATGTCAGAATGAACTGATATAAACACATATGAAATCCACATCAGAATGTGTTTGTGTAATCTGTATTCTAAAGTAATTCAAAAGAATTTCTGCCTTATCAAATCATAAGGGGATGAACTATTGAGAGGTGATACTAAAGCAGAGCTCTGCCTTAAAACTCAACTGTCTACACTGAGAATCACTACAGAAACTGGGCACAGGACAAAACTGGGATAGTAAGTTTTCTGAATTTAACACATTTCAGATATTCTGCAAGTTCATATGCATCAGGAAGATATATATTAATAAGAAATTAATCTATTATATCAAAGTGCATTGCCTCCACTGTCACTGAGTTTTGTTACTAACACTAGTCACATTACCTAGCTTTGGTTGCAGCTACTGGGTATAGAACTTTCCTAAAATTTACTGCTTCGTTGCAAACACTTTTTGTGTCTGTGATTTTATATCTAATTTACTTAATGAGACAGAAATTTCAGAGACTTTCATTTTCTCCTAACTGGTCTCAGTATCAACAGTTTTTGTGATAATGATTTGGTACTACATGACATTTACAAAGAATTCTGTTTAACATGCAATAGATGAGGACCTGTGCTCCATGGGGTCATGTTTTTTTCACCCTAAATCTTCAAGTGTTGCAAAATTTTACAGTTGAAAGCAGTATTACAAAACTCATTGTTTTAATTTAAAACTGATTCATGGCCAGGGAATTAAATACAGTCTTTAAAAAGCTGAGACATCAATTTGAACTTCTGGATCTCAGAAGCCAGAGAAAAAAAATTACAATTAGACAAAGAATAGACAAGACAGAGATGTTAGTAGAGCTTTATAATTATTAATAATTTTGAAAGGAAGTCCAAACATGAAAGAAATCAGAGAAGAATGTGCAACACAGCTAGCTTTCATCTTTTATTTGCTATGAGAAACAGCCCCTAGAAAGAACTTGGAAAGATTCAGGCACAATAATAGTATGCTATTAATAAAAAATACAACAGAAAGATGAAGGAAAAATCAAGGGACAAAGAAAGGTACATGAAAAAAGAAGAAACAAAGGAGACAAAGAGTGAAGTAAAGAAAAATAATTCATTGCGAAATTTCATTCCTATCCTTTTATTTTCCCCCATCCATCTTCCTTTTTTCTTTCTTTGTGACATTTTGAGATATGAAGATTGAGTTCCTCCTTCTGAACATTGACTAGCATGCTGTGATTGACATGCCATCTGACAAATGTTTTGCAAAAATTGAGCTATATTTCATGTATAAATTGTTCTGCAGTTGGCTTCATAAAATTGCTATGTTGCAGTTAAAAATCTTCTAGAAACTACTCACAGTGGTAACATCTGTCCACAGATAAGAACTGAAATGTTTTTATTTCAGACTGGCTGATTCATCTTCCATAATTCTATGAACAAATCATTCGAAGTCGGGTTGTAATAGACTCTGGTGTCATTTTTATTTTCCTTAATACCTTTCTTAGTCCCAGGGAAACATATTAGATAACATCAGTTCCAAACAGAACCAGTTTTATCTCCAGTATTAACTGCACTAAGTTCACAGTAGTGTTGTATTGTTAAAAAAATAACCAACCAGTAACAAAAGAAAAAAGGTGACAAGGCAAAGCCCACATTTAATAGCTCTGAAGTTAAGAGTTTAGTCTTTAAAAACACATCAGATTCATCATCCTCAGGAAACCAACCTTCTTATTCTGTTTTATTAAAGTAAGTCATGGAATCCTAGACTCATAGAATTGTTTAGGTTGGAAGGGACCCCTAAGATCACTGAGTCTGTCCATTAACCCAGCACTGCCAAGTCCATCACTAAACCATGTCCCCATGTGCCACATCTACAGATGTTTTAAATACCTCCAGGGATGGTGATTCAGCCATTGCCCCGAGCAGCCTGTTCCAATGCAACACTTTCAGTTTTTTTCAATATTCAACCTAAATCTCTCACTGCAACTTGAGGCCGTTTGTTTTCATCACTTTTTACCTGGCAAAAGAGACAAGAAAGGCCTATTTTGCATTATTTTGATCAGCTCAAGATCACAAATGCAGAAATTCACACTTTCTTTTACCACACTCTTGATTGCACTGCACAAGTTTAGCACCATAGATATTCACTGGCTGCTTTCAAATAGATAAAGAAAGGAAATATTAAGCTGGAACTACAATTTGTCCAGAATTTCTCCCTTAATAAAATACTGAAAATTAAGAGAGCTTTCAGTTTTAATGGATGTAGAAATATTGCAAATATTCTAAAGCTGCTCAAAGACCCTGTGGTCTCTGAAATATTTGAGAAAAAATCGCTCAAAAGAGGAAAGATTGGTGACACTGGCACAATGAGTTTGAAGTCATATGAAGCTGTAGCCTAAATATCTAACCCTTCCTGAATTAAACTATCAAAACAGAGGATTTTTTTTTAAAAAATTATCTTCTGAATTATCTTAACATTTTTGCTTATTGAAATCATGCCTTTTGGAAAGCATCTGTGGTAATGCAAAGGAAGTCTCTTATTTATATTGGTATGTGAAACTTGGGGTTAAAAAGGCAAAAATGAAAACTGGAAAATAGTGGAAATCTTAGTTAGCTAACATAATTCACTCTTTACTCAAAACAAGCTAGGGTCACACAATGCTTATTTTTCTTTTTTCTCTAGGTAAAAATACTATATATTCATTTCCAACAATGAAAATTTAAACCAACCAAAATTTTCCAACAATTAAAATTTTAAAAAAATTATATTCTTTTAAAAAATAAGGTTTTACTAATCTTTTTCCCTTTCTTTGTTTTTAAGTACAGAATTCCCTATCTGAAAGTGCCCAACAGGGAATGAAGATAGGACTCATAAAAGTATAAATGCCTGAATACCATCAGGAAAAACAGAAGCAAAAGAGGTTATTATTTCCTAATTATAGTTGTATGTACACAGGCATCATATCTCTTACCTCTTACCCTACATTAAATGGAATTTTGTGGGACGTGAAAACTTTTAGCTTTAAACATGTCTTTGAACTCCAGTAACATGGTTGCAAATATTATGTGAATATAGACAGACACTAGCAATCCTTTTGAAGTATTCTAATTGTTTCTCATTATACTTGAGATTTTCTTTTAAAACTTTCTAACAAGTATTTAATTGATGTTAGTTTTGGGTTGGGGAGTTTTGACTGATTTTTGATGTATTCTTTAAATGTGTTTCCCTTTATGTTAGTGTCCACACAACACTTTATAATTCTTGTAATATTATTAGCCTGATACCAAGAGTAAACTTCAGAAGAATCTAAGTGTCCCTGAAAATTGCCATCTAAAGTCATAAAATCATAGAATATGATGAATTGGAAGGGACCCATCAGGATCACCAAATCCAACTTCTGTCCCTCCTCAGGACACCCCAAGAATCACAAAGTGTACCTGAGAATGTTGCCCAAACACTTCCTGAACGCTGACAGGCTTTAGTGCTCTGAAGCCAGATGTGAACTTTGCAACCAATTGCATTTTCCATAAGCTTGACCCTTGACTTTACATATGAAGCCTACCACACTTCGGGTTATTCATAATATGCATTCAGATTTGCTAGTCCCATCATTTCTTCTCTGGTGTACTCTTGGAAAAGAGCAGGTGATCACATTAAAGTGCTGTAATCTAACTCCCGCAGTCTGAGTGCCCCATTGTGGGTAACAATAACAGTTCGAAAGGGGGTTCTTTTTGCTCTTCAGAATCCTTTTGATTAGGCTGAAATTGCTACTGCATAATTTAGTTCTGGTGAATGGGGAAGAGAGAATCTTAAAAAATGAAAGAAAAAGAGGAAAACACTGATTTTCACAGAAGTATATTAAGGATTTGAGCATATATAGCCAGAGTCTGGTTTTGAAGTACACTGATTGTTTTCTTTTGTTGAGCATATTCAGCTTCTAGTAAAATTCAGCTGAGTTTGCAGTTTATAGAAGATAAAGGTAATTTTTGAGAGGTTTTCCTTTAAGAAAGATCAGGCAAATATAAATAGTATAAGGTCATAAAGAAAGTAATAATTCTTTCGATTCCACAGCTCTCTAAAAATGAATAATGCTGAAAAATACTTACAGATTACCAAGTTTAACAAAAATGTGATTTATTAGGAGCTGACCAAGAAGAATGCTTTCTTTTGTTCTAAAAGGAAAGAATTCAAATTAAGCAGAAGACCTACAAGTTTTAATTACTAAATGTTATGCAAATAGTGAAGTTCCTGTAAAAACTTGTGCTCTATTTTAGAGAGCCTTTCTGGGACAGAGACAGCATAAAAAGCCATCGTAAAACTCTGCTCTCCATATTTCTAGATATTTTCTGAAAGTATGTAGGTTGAATGCTTTACACAGGAAAGAAACAATGAAAAGGGATATTATTTCTTCTGTAGCTCTCTGAGAGATGTCTCTGAAACTGTGGTTCAGCACAAACACAGAAAGAGGCCATAAAGACCTGTAACTCAGAATTTTAATAAATGTGTGATTCATTTGATTACTGATAATGGATTGACCTTGATTTCCTGTTCTAATTTGTATGACACCACTCCAGAGTTATAAAGGGAAACAGCCTTTTGTTCCAGGGATCAAAATTCACTGACTCTGCTGCTGCTTTTAAAGAGCAGTTGAAGCTGTCAGCTGCAATTGGCAAAGGAGAAAACAAATAATGAGTCCTTGAATTGGGTATGATTCACTGCTATGGGAGACTTGAAATGCTACAGAGTATATATCCGAATACTAAAGCCTTAAACAGGGCTTCACAGTGTTGTCTGTATTGGTAAATGTCAGTGTTTACAGTATGGTTTTGAATGTTAAAATACAAAGCAAATATTCTTTACAGAGTGGTTTTCGTGAGCATCTCTGTTGTACCTGCATTAATCAGGTATGAGACAACAGTCATAGAGACATAGAAAAGCTTGAGTTGGAAGGAACCTTAAAGACCATCTGGATCCAGCCCCTCTGCCTTGGGCAGGGACACCTTTCACCAGACCTGATTGCTCAGTGAACTCCATCACGATGATGTGATGTGTGATCAGAGGGCAAATGCCTTGGTGTATTTACAATTCTCACATCAGGTGATGCTGAACCTCGGGGAATACATCTGCATTCCCACAAAGCCATGGTCTAAACCCTGGGGACTGAGATTCATATTATGGTACATGCTCCGATGAACAATGTTGGCTCATGATGCCCTTGGCTGCTGTATTCAACACTTCAGTTTACATGGGTGTTCAGATATGTGGGAAATCAGTACAACAACTGGATTTTTACATAAACACAAAGGGCACCTAAAAAAATATATTCATTGAGGAAGAACAATAAGAGAACCTTTGGAAGAACCAGTCTTATTTAAAAGCTTTTATATGAAGGTGGCAGTCATCCTCCCATGTAAAATTAATGTCTTTCTTAAGTATAGTTTTGATTGCTCTGTGGGACAAATATCTGAAAAAATTGAAATTATTAATAAAAAAGTAGCTTATCTATCATTATTTGTATAGTTATAGCAAGGTACAATCTTTGTGATTTGTGGCACAAAAACTTTTCTGACAATTGTCCTATTTGTCTTTTTGAAAAGAGCAAAACTATTAGACTAGAAGATTTAAAGCAGAGGTCTTAAAAATGCATCTAGAAGCTTATGTAGCAAAAAAGTTAAGAACATCTTTTAAAGTTATTAAAAACTTCATTTCAATAGCTAGGAGCTTCTTTCCAAGCTTGTTAAAAGACCTTCAGAATTTGTGCCTTTGTTCCCACCAAGCCTTGAAGGCTTAGAATTTAATTTAAAATACTAAAGTTTTATTTTCTCAAGCTCAGAGGCTCCTTAAAGCCTTACTAATTCATAGGACAATCAAATTCCCTTGTATATGACATGACATAATTACTTTTAAGAAAATTTAAAATGCTACCATGAACTGTGCTAAGTCTTCTGGCCTTCATCAACCCTTGCAGTAATTATCTGTCCCAGAAAAAGGCTTTTGGAGCCAGGAATTGGTTATAAATCACTAAAAGCATTCTTGTCGTACTTTTTAATTAGCTGATTTGCAGCACTTATTAAAAGATAGATTTTCTTTTTGGCTCCTGTCTGTCTGAAATAAGTTTGATTAGACAAAGACTTCTTGACACCTAAAATTGTTTTCAATCACTTTTATGTAAAATAATTGCTCTTTGATATCACAGTTTAATACATAGTTTCAATTGTGCCAGAAAAATCCCGGAAAACCAAAACCAAGCCCCAAAAGCCCCAAACCCAGAGTAAAGGCTTCACTACAGGTTTTATACACAACCTGTTTTGATTCTGGATTACACTGTAGGTTCAAGAGGTTGACACATCCTTTGTTAACATGTCAGTGTATATAAACTTGAGTTTATTAAAAATCTTCCTACTTAATACTGACATTACCAACAAGCATTAACTTTGCTGTTAAAAAGGTGTTTATGTGCAATCCAGAGTAAATGTGACACTAAGAAAACCTGCACTGTAATATACTGAATCTTTTAAGTCTGTTGTTTGTAAAGCAAAACTATCATTAGAATACAGCAAGGAAGTGTGCTTCATGCTGAAGATCTTTTATGATGACACATCAAAGAAATTGCATGATAAATCTGATTCTTAGGTGATAGCTGAAGGAATCTTGCTAAAGTCTTGCATTATTTGGTATATTTTGACTATAAAATGATGTGATATGGAATTTAAAACTACTCAATAGGTGATGTAATTGGGTCTTTTTTGTTTACCAAATAAAGAATTAATATACAGTAGGAAATATCTACTTTTCATTATTATTAATTTAACCAATTTTATATAGGAAGAATATTTTGAGATGCAATATTTCCCTAAATTCTATTGGTTCAATATTTAAGGTACCCCTTGGACTGGGTTAATAAAGCCTTCTGAATATCTTACTGGAGCCAAGGACATCTGAGATTAAGTATACCACAAAAAAAGAGGTTTTGTTACAAAGTTTGGAACCAGTATTACATCATATATTTCATATTAATAGTAAATCCATGCTAATGTAGCTTAAGAAACAATAGCAGTGGGAAATGTAAAACAAATGTCAAGGTTGGAGTTTTTTGGCAGTTTTAGTATCATTTGTTTGGGACTCCATTTTCCTGATACTTTGTAGGAAGAAAATAGATGCTTAGGAAACTGAGAATGTTTTTTCTCCCTGCAACTGCATACAATAGCTGTAGCAATCCCTGATACATATTCAGAAACACAAAGACCAATTATAGGCTCAAACCTGATGGCGTGAATTTTGTTCTTCTGTCCAGGAGAAAAACAATACATTCCTGTTTCTCTTCAAAGGTTAGTGGCTCAGCTGAGGTATTGAAGGTTTGTATTGGGATATAAGAATCTCTTGCTTAATGACATTGTTTTGCTGTCTCTGTATAAAATTCATTGCTGCAGTAGCTCATATACATCTATCAAACATGGACATGCTTGGGTTGTGATGGGAAAAAACAACAAACTCATAAAGGCATTCAACTCGTAGTTCTCTCAAAAGAATTGGTGTGCTGCTACATCCATTTTAGTCCTCTGCATATTTTAGAATGGAGACTGGAATTTGGACTCTTACTGAATGACTGTGTTACTATTTACAAATTCATGTTTCTTTCTCCATATCTTCTTCTTTGCCCAAAATTCTGTGAACACCTGTCCAACAAATGGCAAAGTTTCAACAGGAAATGCAGCAGTGCCATCCTCCTAACTTCTTTTGCCAGACATATATTAATATAAATAAATAACTTACAATCTCATGTAAAGAAAAAATATCAAGCAAGCATTCTCTGGAGGGTTATGGAGCTGTGGAAAAAGATGTCTCTTATAAATCCAGAAGTGATATTCAAAGCTCTGGAGAAGCTGAGATACCAGGGGAAGTTTTTGCATGTCTACCTGAGGCATAAAATAAATATCCTTCTCACTGAGTTAAACTCCAACCTGATGCTGGTGTTTTGTGATGAGCTTAGGCATCTAGCCTTGGGGTGCAGATTCTGCTCTGAGAAGAGGTTCTTCAGGACCACCACCAGCATGCCCAGCTTCCATCTGATGATGTG
Source organism: Rhipidura dahli (assembly GCA_013399225.1). Lineage (NCBI taxonomy): Eukaryota > Metazoa > Chordata > Aves > Passeriformes > Rhipiduridae > Rhipidura > Rhipidura dahli. The sequence goes on along the minus strand of VXAC01004737.1, from coordinate 196,164 downwards.
GTGTGTGCTGTAGATTCTGTGCATTCTGCCGTCTTTCCCTGTTGTTTCCCAATTACACCAGATAGTCAGTGTAGCCAGAAATGTAGGACTGTTCAAGCATTGCTTTGATTAGGATTATACAGAGCTTGTTTTCTCCAGTTTAGATAGGATGGAGTTGGGTGTGAATTTCAGCAAATTTTCTGTGGCCTTAGTCACTAAGTTTATTTTATTATTAGAAATTAGGAAGAAAAAGAAGAAAGAGGGATAATTAGATTTCTCTCTGCTTCAGGCTCCATCAAAGATACATTAAAAATCAAGCTACAAAGAGATATCTAACAGAACTTTTTAACGATATAAAACTAGTTAAACAAAATGGATAAATACTTCCAACTTTTCCTAACAGATAAAGCCCACACTGAGTTCTTTGAATTAATGCAAGAATGTTTTACATAAAAAATGAAACATAATATGAAGATCTAAGAATATGTTACTGTGCTTATCTATGTAAATTGCTTAACATCTTTCCTCTCTTGTACATGATTTAAAAAAAAAAAATCTGATTTCACTGTATCTTCTTTTCTGTCAATTCCATCCTTTTTGTGCCTTATATTTTTCATTTTCCTGACCTGCAAATGATGGTAAATTCATCCAGCAGTCACAGCCCAGTTGCTCTCCCACTCCATTAAACTATAGAGAACTTGGCCATGCAGCAGTCGCTCATCCAAGTGAATCTTCCTTATAATTATATATGTTGCAATTATTATTACTCGATCACAGCAAAATCCTAATTCAGAGGAACGGTTTTATGGACCTAGTTTTCTTCCAGTCTTGGACTCTTTGAAGCAGAGGTGTCATACAATTTCATGGCTTTTATATAATTTCTTTCTACCATTAGAAAAGAGCCACATCAACTTAGATCATGTTTTAATCATAGTCATGAAGACACTCAAGGCCATGTGCAATTGGCTGCACACCCTGTACCTGAGGGGATACAGCTGAAGGACCTGCTGGAGCACAGAGACTGTCACATCTCACTGTTTGGATGTGATTGACTGATGCAGTACCACATAATGCTCTAATGAAGAACTTTCCAAAAACATGCTTTTCCTTAAGAAAATACATTATTTTTTTAAAAAGATTGTTTTAAGCTTTCTTTTCTATCTTGTTTAAGGAAAGAAAAAAAAAAAAACAGATAAATAGGCATCCATTCTGCATGAGAATTTTGATGTTAAGAAGTAACTAACCATTAAAAATGTCCATCATTTGCATTAATGATGCTATCTGCTACTCATTTTACAATTTATTCCAAAGAAAGAGAGGTTCTCATTCAGATCCTAGATACATTTTTCACTGTGCTTAACTGTTAGATTTGAAGAGGCTGAAGTTATGATTAGTATCAGTTACAAGTTGAATTCTGAAATATTTTATTATTCTCTGTTTCACTCTAGCTTTGCTGGGAGACAGTAACTCATACTGTAAATGAGTTTCACACTTAGGCTTTGAGGTGAGTCTACTAATTCTACCTCATTCTTGAACTTAATATATTTTGCCTTAGGACAAAAAAAATTCAATAAGATTTCATTATTTAGGGTGCCTGGTAAGCTGCTTAACAGAAACCAGTCCCTGGGGAGGAGGGAGTGTTTAAAAAAAAAAGTATGAACTTGTTGTATAGTTTTTTATCTTACATTTTAGCTTGGATTTTGTCTCTTGTCTAACTTCAAAAGAAGATTTCAGTGCATGCCAAGATTGAGGGAAAACCTCAAAGTTTTCATTGAAGGAAGTTCTGGAGGTCCTTTTTTAAATTTGTAACTGTTTAAGATATTATTCTATTCTTATTCTGTATCAGAATAGAAAACTCTAGAGTAAATAAAGTGATTATAGTAGTGCACATTTAAAAGAAAAAATTACAATTTTTAATAGTGGTCAAAAATAATTTGTTGTTTGAAGACTAACCTAAATCCCAGAATATTCAGTTGCAGTCATTCTGATTGACAGTTCTTCTGTTTTAATAATTATTCTGATGAGATAAGAGCTGGAGGGTGCATCAAAGTGGAAGATTCAACTAAAAGCAACATTGTCATTTTGCAACATTTGCATGTTTTAAACTAAGATGAATTTTAATGTATACCATAGAACCATAAATTCATACAATGGCTTGGGTTGAAAAGGGACTTCAAAGATATAGTTTCAGCCCCCTTTCAATGGACAGGGTCACCATTCACTTGACCAGGTTGCTCCCAGCCACATCCAGCCTGGTCTTGAACACTTCCAGGGATGAAGCATCCACAGCTTCTCTGGGCAACCAGTTCCTGTGCCTCACCACCCTCGCAGCAAAGAATTTTCCCCTAATATCTGATCTAAATACACTCTCTTTCAGTTTGTATCATTCTCCTTGTCCTGTCACTACATGCCTTTGCAAATAATCTCTCTCCATAATTCTTGTAGTCTCCACTCAGGTATTGGAAGGCAAAAGCCTTCTATTTTTCAGCTGAAAAATCCCAATTATTTTAAAGATAACGTGGAGAAAAAGGAAAAAAAAAAATTACACTATGGATTATGGGTATGCAAATTTGATTACAAATTCCCAGTTTCAATTTTTCATTGGGGCTAAGATTTTTCAGTTTTATAGCAGCATAAGTAAAGGGAAGATATGACCCACATTATCATGTTTGCCAGTGACCTCATGGCAAAGAAAGCATAAAAATGTTAATAACTCTTTTCCATTCAAAATTTATGTGTTACAAGAAAGATTTCATTTTGTTTTCTCTTGCTATCTCACAGAAACAAAGGTTCATGCACATTTTAAAACCTATAATGCATTTTCTATTTAAAATGCAGTCATTATGATGACAACATATCACAGATGGCAGATAGTAAAAGGGACAGTTTTGAAAAAGTATATTCCTAAACTACATTTATGCAAACTGACAAATAAATACAGGCACAAGGTCAGTTTGTATATTCCCTGTTCACATTTGTGAACACTCACAGACATGGGAAGCACCATTGCAGGCAGTGAGATAATTCTTCTGGATAGCTCTCAGCATCTGCAAAAGGTTAATCACCTGATAGAAATCATTTTATAAATGATCTGACAAAGAGAAAACAAGGATTACAAAGGTACAAAATTTAGAGTAAATAATTTCATCAGTCACACTTTTGAGGAAGTGGTATTTTATCAAAAATGAAACAAGGTTACTGCTGGGATAAATAAATAATAACAAAGGACAAAAGGGCACATTTGAAAGAAGATATAAATCCACATATCACAGTGAGCCAAATGGTCTGTCACTGAGTAGTATCCATCAAACCAAGCTCATTGATACTGGGAGAAGCTGCTCTTGTCATAGGCTAATCATATTTTTATCAGAGTGTGCAAGAAATCCTTGAAATGCTGTTCTCTTTTTCTACATCTCTATACTCTCACAAAATCACAGAATGGTTGGGGCTGGAAGGTACCTCTGTAGATCATATAACCCCTAACTCTCTAGAATTGGTTGTCCAGGACCACATCCAGGCAGGTTTTGAATATCTCCAAAGAAGGAGATTCTGCAACCTCTCTGAGCAGCCATTTCCTGTGCTCTGGAACACTCACATTAAAGTTTTTCCTCATATTCTGATGGAACTTCCTGTGTTTCAGTTCGTGCCCATAATGTTGCTTGTCCTGTCACTGGGCACCACTGAAAAGAGCCTGAATCCATCTTCTTGATACATGACTTTAGGATATTTGTATGCATTGATAAGATCTCCTCTCAATCATCTTGTCCCAAGATAAACATGCCCAGCTCTCTCAGCTAAGTGTCTTCCCACAACAGTAAATAAAGTAGAGATTATACTTTTGCATTGAAATAACTGTCCCTCAAAGAGCATGAATATATACAGCTTCACTCTTTCAACAAAAACTCTTCAAATTTACAAAAAAGTCTTCACAAAGTCATATAAACAAAAGTAATTTCATATTTTAATATGTTCACATTTCAAACCAAATTTTCTAGGTTTTCCCCACTCTCCTTCTATTTAATTTAATT
>VXAC01004737.1:154896-192067 GCA_013399225.1 Rhipidura dahli | reverse complement strand
TAAAAGTTTTATTTTCTGAGAGCAATTGTTTGAAGTCATGATGATTGTGATGATTGACCAATATGTGAAGTTTATGCTCAGATGGAATTTGATCTTACCTCAGAATCAGAGCAGGTTATGCAGGTTTGCTGGATTAGTGGCTCACTGTTGTTTCTTTTTGTTATATATTGCTCACAACAATAATATAAAATGTTATTCCCTTATTTTCCTTGTTGCTGAGAACTTTCAATGCTGTTGACTCCTACTAAAATTTAGGATTGCTTCTCTCTCAGCAGTAATGGTTTAGTACATTTTTATTTTGCTGCAGCTACTGTATTGTTTACTGAAAATGCAGGGAAAACTTACAGGGTGAGAGAACTTTCATACAGACTGACTTAAAATATCTGAAGAAAGAAAAACCACCACAGGTCTCAGATTTATATTCGGATCTTGTGTCTTCAGTTTAGTTTCTCCAACAAAGATAAAAAAATAAATTCTTATAATTATGGTTGTTTGTTATTCTGGACTGCTGAACTCTTCAGAAGCAGAGCTCTTCCCCAGGAGAACAGCAAATGCCAAGGGAATTCGGCCATCTCCACAAGGAACCACGAGACTTGAAGTCTTTTCATGGACCTTCTCATGGAGACTGTGAACATGTTCTTCATTCGGAATTACAATGAAGCCAAGTTGAAAAAAAAGGTATTAAAACTCCTCATGAAAAAAAACCTTCCACTTTGCTTCCTTTACCTCTCTGTCTCTCACCCACCCCTAAAGAACATAGATAATTATTGCTTCAGGGTGAGAAAGCAGAAAGAAAGTTGTTAATGGTTTCTATTTTTACACAGATATAGATGATGTTACCCAGTGGGACCATATAAGAATCTAGGTGAATAGACATCAGCCATCATGTTACACAACTAGAAGGACAAAGATTATATCCAATAAAAATTATGAGAATATTTTATCTATTAAATAATCTCTTGGAACTGATTTTTGCACAATAATAATAGAGGTGCTTAAGAATAATAGAGGGAAGGGGGGAATACGGATCAAGTTTTCCACAACTGACAAGCCAAGTAGGAATAGATAACATTAACTTTCAAGAAACTACCATTCTAATCTGGAAAAGCCATTAAAATATTGACCCAAATGTATTATAAAATCAGTATAAATATGCAAGTGTGGTGTAAATAATGCATTTTGAGAGCTGAACTATTTTTGGGTGTATAAACATCTTTTGAAATTTGAAAGGATCTTTTGTAGACTCACCAGATCATGATCTGCTCTTGTTTCTTCCATTGTATGCAGTCCCCTTTTTGCTGCTTTTGGCACATCTGCACTTTGATCCTAAGGTTACACTTCCACAGAATAATCAAATTACAGGACAAACACCATCCTGGTTTAAGACAGTGAACTCAAATGTTGTTGCTACTATAGCATAAAGGTCAGTCCAGGCACCTGAATTCACCAGCATCCTGGGACAATATTCAGACAGCTAAATTGATCTGAGACCTGTACTGTCTATTCTTGTTTTCAAAAGTAACCAGCAAGTTTGGACATAGCCACAAAATCTGCACTCATGACTACTTTTGAAGGTGTTGCCATGTCTTAAAGATGGTATAATCTTATACACAATCCCCAGAAGTGTTAGCTGTTCTGGGCAAAAAAATCTCACAGGAACAGCTCATTAGTTTTGACTTAGGAGCCACGTAAGGAGCTCTTGTAGAAAAAGCCACTCAGCTGGTCTGACAAACTGGTAATTCATAGGATGCTTTGTAACTTGCATTTGTAATCAGAAAGGCAAAATGATTGAGTGTAGTCATTAATAGGGAGATCAACTTTCTGGTGTTAGATTTCTCCTGCTGACAAACTTTACTAATATATTTAGTAACCTTAAAAATAAATCTTGTACTCAGGTTGTTAAATTTTCCTAGAATGCATTTTCTGTAAAATGGAAATGCTTCCTTAGAGTTTGACTTTTTCCTTTTCCCTATGAATATCTTGGCATGGCATTGCTGCTTATAGTGTTTACAGAGATAGTTTACTTCCAGAATATGTGTAAATAATAGTTCCAAATGCTGGCACTTGAAACATGAATCCATATACTTACAGTGTTAAAATAGGCAGTGATACTTGTGTCCAGTAAAAACATTTTAAATTTCAAGCCAAGCACAGCCAATAAATATCATAAATTACATCCAACAGCACCTGGATGCTTAGACAAGAAAATCAAGAAATCATATGTCTACAATAATACTGAAAGATGAGAATCAAAATCAGTTGATTTACACTGAAAAAAAATGAAATCAGAATTTAGTTCTTGCACAGAATGGACCCTCAGACATTTCCAATTTTGCTTTTTCTCTATAAAACTCTGAAAACGGAGTACATCTCTTGCTTACATTGCCACTTGCTTCAAAAGTCATCCTCCTACTGAGTTCCTTCCTCTCTTTGTGTCTCATCTCACAACCATCATTTTTCACTTTACCCTGCAACAAAATCCTCTCCCTGCTCAGCTCAGCATTTCTCACTGTGTTCACTCCAGGCTGAAGGAGAACACTGGCATCTCAGCTCTTTAGGCTTTCAGCGTGCTTTTACTTTTCTCTATCCCCACACAGTATGTAATTTTCTCTTAGCTATCTGCATGAGTGTAACTATTGCTAGTTCTATAAAACATTTGCTCTTTATTCTGCCTCTCTTCCTGTAAAACATTTTATCACAGTTTCCATAAAGGTCTTCACAAAATGGGTAGAAAGAGAGGCAGTCTCTGTTCCATTCATTCCTTCAAACTGAAAGTTGAGCATATGCTCACACTTGCTTTCTTTGAAAGATGTGATGAGACATTATACCTGCCATACGCACGGAGTCCTATAATGTTGATGGGGAAAAAGGTCATAATCAGCTTTCCATGAGCCCTTCACCCAACAGAGCACCAGGTCCATTCACAGTATTATTCCCAGCATTAATAGACTGCAGAGATTCAGCTGGCCATGTCATTCCTCTCAAGCGATTTTTATCCAGAGCCATGGCAAGCATTAAGCCTTTTTTGTTCATCTTTACTGACAATGAAAGGTTCAACTGCATCCCGGAGCATAAGTGTGACAGATATTGCAAATGCAACCAGAAACCTCTGAAAATTTCCTTTCTCTCTTTTAACTCATTATCTCTAATATTGTCTCTTTGTATTATTATGTGTCTCCCCTCTGATCACCCCTGCAAGCAGCTTAGACAGAAAAAATAACCCCTTTTTCAAGACTATTTAATTAATAAGAGAAAAAACTTCTATACATTTATGGAAGAAAGAGAGAGGTCTGGATCCTCAAGTATGGCAGTTAGCACAGGCTGACTTGAACTTTACCCATTCGATTTATTGAAACTGATGTATTAAATTAAATCAATATGCTGGATACTACTTTGCCATCTACTATTACATCCAGGCTGAAATGATCTGATGTGGAGTGAAGTCAGGTGGGAGTGAGACAAAATATTCTATACCAGAAGGCAGCAATTCCACTTGTTAATTGATGGGTTGTTGGCATGACTTTAAACAACTTGGCAGCTGGCTGGCAGGCTTTGTTCAGTGGGTGAGCACATATGATGCACTGATATTTAAAAGGATATAACCCACTTACAATCCACATAATCACATCTCTTTCTCACACTTTTTTCTACCTAGTCTTGTCACAGTCAAGAGTAAGGCGTTATGGCAATGCAAGAGATTAAAAACAAAATGCTTTTTGCACTCTTTATTTAGCCTGACAGCATTCTGAAAACAGTGACTTTCACTGTTTGCCCTGTAAAGTTCTAGCTGAAATATTGAGTTTTATTGACTTAGAAAAGAGACCAAATACTCTTTTACAGTATCACAAGTTGCTTTTCTAGTTCTTTCACACAGTAGTGAGTTAGAAATAAGAAAATGCTAGTCAAAAACTTTAAAATTGTCAACCAGACCAAGATTAAGGATCATTGCAGTGCTTGTTCTGGTTTTCTTTCCATACAGTATTTACTACATTTTAGGTTCACTTTTGTCTTTTCATTCACTGCTTCATGTCTATATCTTTTGTATAAGGCTATTGGAGAGGTATAGAAGTACTTCACAGTCTTCGGATAGAAATGTGAGAATTGTGATAGTTCTTCTAATCTAAACAGTATTGATGGAGAATGACAATGAGTGGTCTCCTCTGCCTTTCCACTGTGATAGGGTAATGAAATACATTATTGTAGCAGGATGCTCTGCCTAAATGGGGGAAAACAGCTCTGACTTGGGCTCACGATGTTTATGGTCTTGAAGAATACTGAGACCAGCCCAACTCTGCAATACCAAACTTAAACATTCTAAGGATGTGAAAAATAGTGTTTCCCAACAGAAACTGACACTGATGAGGATATGGCAAAGTTCCTGATAAAGGAACCAAGAAGTGATGATACCAGTATCTTAAAATGCTGAGCTAAATGCTGCTGAGCTGGCATGGGTAGCCTGGCAACATTTGATTGACAGTCAGTCACTTTATTCTTTAAAAACTCAGTCCCACTCTTTTACAGCACTAACTTAACACATTCCTCCTGGAGGTGTGTGTGGAGATTCCTCCCTTGAGTGGGGACACCTTAAAGTTACTCTTTGAGGCTGAGTGAGAGATTTGCCTACATTCATTGGTGTGGGTAGGTAACATAAATCTCTACTTACTAATTATGAAGCTAGATTTTAAATTACTGCTGTAACAAATAGGGAATTATATTATTATTTCTAACAACATAGATTGAGTTAATTCTGATTACTGTCTTTTTAGTCTAATTATTTTAATCAATTTAAATAAATTATGGTTTTATCAACATATTTATATTTACATAAAATAAACATAATATTTATATGTGTGTTAATATTCATAAAAATAATGTCGCATAAAGAATCAATTATTCCTATATAGTCCTTTAGACATAAATTTTTGACCAAGTTTGGGACTTGAATTTGATCCAACCATAGCTAGTCTCCTCTCTGGGAAGGAGTTTAGAAAACGAGTAAGGAGGTGAACTTCATGACTCAGTAGGACTGCTGCCCTGATAAACTTTGCCTGCAGCTTTCATTCTGTCTGTGACAGTTAAAAAGAGGAAAAGTACGATCATGTTTCCATTGGAATGGTGGGAGATTTTGGTGCTAACTACAAGGACTGAATATCTTCCAAAAGTCCTAACATATGGCATGCTCAATGGAAGTTCCATTTTCAGGGCATCTCAAAATTTCTCTTGAATCACTAAATATGTTAGCAATCTCCCTAGTGAAGGAGAACTGGCAGTGAGAAACTTAAAAACTTAGAAATAATATGAGATTATTAATTTTCTTAATTTACAGTTTTATGATGCAATTTCTCACCCAAATGGAAGCTCCACTCTTTGAGGTGAAATGTTTAAAGATGTCTGCACAACTGCAATAAAAATATTCAAGGTGATGAAAGACCAACAATATGATGAGGTTATTGTAATTATGGCAGAGCTTGCAGGTACAAACCATCTGGCAGAACTGTTAATTTCATAGCAGCATATTCTCGGTGTGCTAACTTTGTCAAAAGCTTTGAAAGTCAGTGTCCATTTATATTCTGAGCTACTGTTTTCAAAGGTCACTCTCTAAAGTGTTCACACAAAGAGAGAGAGAGTAGAAAAACCTGTTTATTCATATTTTATTTTCATGTAAAAGGCAATTCTGAATTTAACCAGAAGAAATGTGACATCCATTAAACAGTTAAGAAACACTGAGCTGTAGTACTTGAGGATGCCTTTAAACATACAGACAGGACATTACTATTTTAGCATGGAATTATTAAGACCATTTTTCTTTAATATATATTACCTCTTAATTTTAAGTGTTTAATTTGACTCTCTGATGATACATACCCTATATATTTGTTTTCTGGCAGTGGATGAAAATTTTTCACGGGACCAATGATCTGTCATAAATTTTTGATTTAAAATACTCAAATAATTCTGAAGAAACACTGTAGTTACCATCAATTAATCCCTGACTCCCCAGAGACTGCTGCTTCTACATACCACATAGCTCCCCAGAGAGAGCCTGAAGAACAGTGTAGTCAGGACCAAACTAGAAACTATTTTTGTTTCCTTAAAACAGAAGTTCTTTATATTCATCTGCATGTAAACATTTCATTTTTTACTTCTTATGTGAGGAGTATAAATCAGGTAAAAGGTACTAATTAATTTTTTGTTACAAAGGAATTTTTCCTTTTGTAGAAATCTCTGCTGATAGCAACAGATTTTTATACTGTATGGCCAAAGCAAAAACGATGTTTAAATATTTCCATTTGGCATATAGTTTGCACTGGGCAGGCACACAAACAAATCCAGTGACAGATTTTTGCAGTGATTTTGAGGAGGGGTTTATACCCAGTTTACCAAAACCAAAGGGAGTCCCTATGTGTAATTAATGTCCCCCTATGTGTAATTAATTAATTTGTTTCTTTGTTTGTATCTTCTCGAGCTTACCTATTTATGCACCTCCAGACACTGATGAAGACAAATTCTTTAATCTTTGACACAATGTGAATATTTCACCCTGAAATGAGTTTCAAATATTAAAAAAAATTAAGAAAACCTCAGTAAATACAGATATTTGCCATTTGTAAACAGCATGTTTCAAAGATATGTCAGGTGGTACTCTGAATGCTGAGGAGAAGAAGGAAAATATTCTTTTTTTTTTCTCCTGTGCACAATTAAGCCTTCTATCCAGCCAATATCCATATCTCAAAGGCCCATATGTAGTGAAATATATTAAGAAATATCACTCAAAATTAGTAACACTGGGGTTTTTTAACACAAATATCATATTCTTCAGTACACACAATAAATTTCACACGTAAGGAAAAATTTAAGTTAATATCCAGCTAAATATTTCACTTTATACCAGATTAAGGTTTTGGAAGAAATATATTTAAACACATTTTTCACCTCTGCTATGATGGGTTTGTATTTATTCTTAATGAGGAAATATCTGAGATCAAGCTTGGAAGATTGCTTACTGAGAAAGCTTGTAAGAATGAGAAATACAAACAAATAAGATATCTAATGAGAAAGGAAAGGTTGGATATATAAAGAATGAATGGTAAAGATCACTTGGATTAGCAGTACATGCTTCCTTGGTGAAGTAAACCATGAACAAAATGGAAAATAAAATGGAGGAGCATATGGGGAGGAGGAATGTATACAAAGTGTGACAGAAGACACAATAGTAAATACATTGTAAGCAGAAGAGTATCAATATACAGTTGATTCAGGGTTTTGGATATTCTTAGAAAGAATTATCAAGTAACCAGCTGCTTCTTAGAGCTTTTGTCAGAATTATTGGAAGGTTGTTCTAATAGGAATGTAAAAAAGGAATCACCAGGGCTTTGCAGAAAGTGCTTCTGGGAGTTATTAAAAATAAGATAAATTAATTCTCTGCTGGAAACAAAGGATATCAGAAGCTACGTGCTGTATATGAGAAGCTACATTTGTTTAAAAGAACTTCTAGTAGCTGAAGAAAGAGACCAGAAGTTAAGCAATGGAGATCAAGTGAGTTCCTGACATGACTAATACAAAGCATAAGTAGAATTAATGAAAAAATGTGACAGCACTGGTTTTCCCTGCTGTGCTAATTTTGACAGAGATAAAGTTAATTTTCTCCATAGCAGCTAATAAGAGGCCATGTTTGGGATTTGTACTGGAAACAGTGTTGATAACATGGGGATGTTTTCCTTATTGCTGAGCAGGGCTTGCCCAGCATTAGGGCCTCTTCAGCCTCTCACATCACCCCACCAGTGAGCAGCCTGTGGGTTCACAAGGAGATGGGTGGGGACACAGCTGGGACAGCTGATCCCCACTGACCAAAGGGATATTCCTTACCACATGGCTCAACATAGAAGAAGGGGGGAAGAAGGAGAAAGGGGCGACTTTTGGAGGGATGGCATTTTTCTTCCCTACTTACTGCTGCTTATGATGCAGCCAGGCTTTCCTGGGGATGGCTGAACTTATTGGCCTGCCAATAAGAAGTGGTGGTTGAATTCCTTGTTTTGCTTTTCTTGTATGATTTACTATTGCTTTACCTATTAAACCATTTTTAGCTCAATCCATGAGTTATTTTCTTTATTTTACCCTTCTGATTCTCTTACACATCCCATGGGTGGAGTGAGCAGGCGGCTGTGTAAGGCTTAATTGATAGTTGGGGTTAAAGCAGAGCACATGCAGACTATAAACAAGCATTCTAGCTGTGCAGAAAAAGCCTGAACAGCTGGATGTAGTCCCTTTTTGTCCTTATTTGTAGCAAAGAGATCTTGTCACTTTTAGAAATTAGTGAAGAAATAATCACCTCTGAAAATTGCTGCAGAAATTCAACATAGATAGAAAAAGGATAATATTGTTAGATCTACACCTTTGTATGAAACCACTGAAGTACAAATTAAAGAAATTGATTTTGTCATGAATTTTACTTACACATTTGATATCATATTGCTTTTTCAGAAAACTGCAGCTGGATGGATTTGGTGAAAATATTCTAAAAATGATAGAAAATCTCCATGGAAATTCTCATGGAAAAAAAAAAAAAAACCATGAGAAAAGTAATTGATTTAACTTGAGGGTAGATATAAAACAAGGTTGTCAATTCCACTGACTCTCTTTAAATGTTAAAAAGCCCAGAAACTTTAAAAAAAAAAAAAAAAAAGAAAAGAAAAAAAAAGTGTTATCATTATTAGCTGGAAAGAGTAGCCATTATTTTTTGATAGATGATATTTCCCTTAGTGGGCATTGACTAAAAATTTCAGTAAAACAACACCAAAAGTATAATAATTAATTCCAAAGGTGTGTGAAAGTACAAAGAAAAAGCAAAACCTCTTAAAATCATTCCAACTTAGTGCAAAGATCTAATGAATTATGCTGAGCTCTTTGAACCCAGTTCTGAGTGACAAAATCACCAGAGATGTTAATTACTGTCAGAGATGTAACTCTCAACTGTTGCTCTTAGGAAAATCTGCAACATTTGTGACAAGCATATGCCACCATAAGGTCTCGTGCAGAAGAAAAGAAGCCCTTTATTTCTGGTGTATTTGTACAGGTATAGAGATGAGAGCAGTAAGAGACCAAGTGTCAAGCAGTTTCCTGCCCTGGTGTATCATTAATCTCAGACATTATAAAATCTATACCTCACCTTTACAATTCATCACTCTCTCAAAGTTGTTGTGGAATTGAGTGATGCCTTGTGTACAGGTACTAAAAAACCACTGCAGTTAGTCATTTACATCAACTATGTAAATTTTAGTTGAACAATTTAAATTTGAAAAGGAATCGTGACCACAGAGATAATGTATGCAGACTGCTTTTGCCCATGTAGGAATACAATTTATGCTGCACCGTATTTCCATATACTGTTTGATTTGTAAAGTTAAACATTTATGTCCTTTATTGATATAATTATTCTATGTCTCTGGAGAATTAGTGAGCACTGATCAATAGTTTGGAGGTTAATCAGTACTTTACTTCTTGACTCCAGTTAAATTTAGTTCAATTAAACAGAATTGATGCTAATTACTGTCCTGATTGAGCAGTGGTTATTACCATATTACGGTTCACTATCAGAAAGCTAAATCAGTTCCCCAAGAGGCAGCTCAATTGAGCAGTTATAGTGACACAGCATGCCCCAATTAAAGTCTATATTCTGATAACATATTTACATAGAAATTTTCATGCTGATAAAAATTAGAAACATGTTATTTTGAAGACTAGACAGCATATAGCCAAGACATAGATGAGTGCACATCAGTGTAAAGATGGAAAAATATTATAAATTGACCCTAAAGCAACGTTCCATTGCACCTGTGAATAAAAAGATGGTTATTTCAAGGTTCAGCTCAGTAATAAACAACGAAACCTCTGCTTACCTTGCAGTGGAAAAATTGAGAAACTGCCTTTTCTGAAGCACTTAAAAATAGGAATTTTTCCAAGTGTTTCACATACAGACTATGTTTTAGATCGTTTCTTCTCTCTGTTTCATGGCTGCGGAGTACATGTAGGTGCTGGGATCTTACCTGTGCATGAAGAGTCATTTGTGCTACACTTTTAACTAAATGGGGTAACAGTTCAATACTTAACACTGTGACCATACTTATTTTTTAATTTAAAAAGACATTTTTATGTATACAGAAGTGCCAAAAATAGAGAAGTATAATTATGTCACAATAGTATTTGCTGAATTATTTATTTCATTTTGTTGTTGTCCTCCTCACACTCGCCTTTTCTGAAGGAAATCCAAGCATCTCTAATAGCTAACAGTGATAAAGGAGCAACACTTTATGTTTTCAGGCTGGGTAGAAACATTAAATAATTAATCCTTGTATGACTGTCTCTTCTCTCTCAAGTTAAAAGAGTATAATTATTCAGTGTTTTTGTATTCAGTATGTCAGATCATCTGGTGAATACAGCTCTGCTTATCCAAATGTATATGGATAAAGTGAGATCCATCTCTCAGTTCAGCACAAAGCCTATACATAAGATAAACATATTATTATTCTTCCTATGATAGATCTCTCAAAAGTTATGCTGTCCTAAGGGACCTTCTTCTCCACTTTCTTTGCATTAAAACTTTTTCTCTTTCAATATTTATGAAATATGTGTTATATAAGAGTACTGCACTGATATGTATGTGTGGCAGGGGGATAATATTTGATTTAGTTGGGGAGTTTTTTTAACTTAATTTGAATCTTCCACATAAAATATTATCTTTTGCAACAACTATTATTTAAGCTTCAGGTTTGACATAACTTGCCGGGCAATAAGTTACAGCAGAGTTTATTTGAGCTTTCTAGTTATGAGTCTTATGGGCAGACAAAGAAGGTAGCTGTGTGCCATTTGCCAGCCTTCTTCCCCATACCTTTTCTTCAGAGTTAGAGAAATCATGGAAACCAAAGAAATAAGAAATAAACCCAAACCTTAAAAGTACCTTGCCCCCATCTCTCCCACTTCCCAGGCTTTTCTCACAGTTTTCTCTATTCTTTACCCCCTGGAGGTGCAGCAGGATGGGGAATAGGAGCTATGGTCAGTTCATCACATGTCTGCCATTCCTTGCTCCTCAGGAGAAGGACTCCTCACACTCTTCTCCTGCTCCAGCACAGGATCCCTCCCACCAGAGGTGGAAACAAGTATGTTGGGTTTGAGTTGCTCAGTTGCTGCAGGTAAACATCTTTCAGGCTTTGCAATCACAGAGATAAGCCACAGAGAAGAGCAGGTAATAACTTGTTGCTATTTCACTAAGACTGCAAATGTAATTTTTAAATTCTGTAAACATTTAAATCAGAACTGAAATTAATTTTCTACAAATACATTGCAGTGGTACAGTGTATGAAATTTAAGATATAATTCTAAGAAACATCAGTGGTTGGATATATACAAAAAATCTTTCTAATTCTTTCTTCATTTCAATTTTAACCCATCATGTTTCATACATTTTTTTGGTGCATTTCCAATGTTCTTAAAGTATTTTGCTTTTGATTATTAATATACTTTGTTTTCAGATTGTGTAGATTATGCTGCTGGTTTATCCTGAGATAAGAGACAAAAGACACATTATAAATCAACCCAAACGTGGACAGAATCCTTGCCAGGAGACACCCCTGCTCCTTTTGAAAATGCAAATGAAGGTGACACAAAAAATGTTGGTGACCCAAGCAGATACCAGTTTGGATCCCATTTCTGCAGTCTCTCTGTTTCAAACACATAAGTTTGAAACCCAGATAATGAAGCAGAGGTGAGTCTATTGTAGTGCAAATTTCAGCCCTTCCTTCAGACAGAACCTAAGACAACAAAGACCAAATAGACCCATGTCTTCCTCTCTTCTGGTGAACTTCTACTGGAAATCAAATTCACAATAAATATTTCATTCCTACTGTTTCCTTTTTGAATTACATAAGAGCAACTGTATGACAAATATACTCATCAAGCTCCCCATAGATGGGCCTGACATGGGTTTAGGCAAGTAAACCAGACTCTTAACACAACAAACTCTCTTTCCCAAGTATGAAGAGGTGATGATTGTTGTTGGGTTGCCACTCATCACTTTTGTTTTGACAATAGTGGCAAAATGCAGACTTAAAGCCACTCTACAATACAAGGTTTAGACCTGACCTGTCAGAGTTTTTTAGAATTTGCCTTGCATCTGAATAAAGAGAGAAGAACATTGGCTGAGCTTCCCTTTGGAAAAAAAAAAAAAAAAATTAAATATATATATAGGAAGTTTTGCAATTATGAATGCATAAAGAAAGATGCCAAGTGCTTAATTTAGGAAATGCACTCATGTTGAGAAATGAGCAACACAGGATTGTTGAATAGGCAGAATAAATGCAGGTTCTCTCTAAAGATTTTCATAATTCACATAATCTTATAATAAGCATTAGCTCCTTCAGATGTTTAATTTTACCATAGGCAACTTCTGAACCTTTGGAGGTGCACAGAACACAAATTGTAGTCAGGCTTCTTCTCTGATGTTTAAGTAATTTAATTAATTATTATAAACCTGCAGGAGCTTGATGGATTTATAAGAAAAATATGTGCCTTTAATGTAGTACTCACACCCCTGTGGGATTGTTCTACTGCATAAGTCTTTTTATTGGCAAGATTTACTTTCTTGAGTAACTGTAATGATTTGCTGGTTTCTGAAATGATTTTTTTCTCCTACTGCCACCCATTTTGAAATGTATTTGAAAGTATTTAAGAAATACTCATGGCTGATAAAAGCATGTTAAGATAGTTCTTTATCTATTTTAAAAGTATACTCAAAAAGTAGATTAGGAGCTGGTTAGGATAGACCTCTGTAATTAAAAGTTATTTTTAATACTTGTGGTTTTGATGCATAATTGTTCTTATATTGGAATTAATATAAATACATTATTATTGTACATTATGAGACCAATTAGGTGAAGGGGAATACATATTTTTTTATGCATGTGTCTTGAGCATTTGGCAACTTGAGATACTGCACAACATTTGCTGGTTATGATGGTTCAAATCAATTATTCTTAATTCTAATACAATGTAATAAGGTAATAACTCACTTGTTTATAGAGCAAATGTAACAAATATAGAAAAACTGTCTGATAATTGTGAGCAAGCAGATATGATGGACTTGCTTTGCCCCCCAATGGTGTATTGTCTTCATTTGTTACCCTGTAAGGGTTTTAAAATTTTTCAAGAGCTCCTCAATAGCATTCCTCCATAGAAGAGAAACCCATATTGGCAGAAGACTGATTAAGGCATTCTGCAGTCTAGAGATTATGAATAAGAAGGACTGCTGAGACAAGTTGGAAGAGCTGATGGTGATGTTCTGATTTATGTGGGTACTGTAGTAGACTTCAGAGTCTCTAGTGTCAGAGTAAAGAATAGGGCAGCTCTGAATCTATTCTTCTGTTTTGATATTACACTTTCTTTTCCTGGTTTTTTTTTTTTTTTGTTTTGTTTGGCTTTTTTTTTTTGTGGGTTTTTTTTTTTCTATTTTTTGTTTGTTTGTTTCCAGGACATAGTAAATCTGTGGGTATAAATACCAAAATGTCAGTGAAAAAAAGATGTGTTATTTTGTTTTCTAGAATAACATATTTTATCATCATCCTCAAGGCCCTGGTTACCTCAAGAAATAAGTAATTATGCAGTAGGTGCATCTGTATTTCATAGAGCAGGGGGTTTAATTTCTGGAAAAAGTGATTGTCAACTTTTTTTCTCAACTAGCATATTGATTACATCATGTTTTTAAATTCATATTTAATTTCAAGAGCATCCTAAATCTATTAAACATGTGCTTATCTTTCAATAACTTTAAGCTAAGCTCTTCATGTGGTTATAGTTTATTGCAATATTTATAAGGTTTCAGCAAAATCCCAGTGAAGTAAGTGAGCACCTCCAAGAAATATGCCTACAAATGCAAAGATTCAATAAGAAAAATAAATTTAACAAAGAAAAAAAAAAGGCAGGTGATTCAATCTAATTTGTCCATAAATTATGCTGGGCACAGAGTCCACTTTTAAACAACAGCACCATGAGGCTTCACACTGGTCAAAAAGCTGTAGGTTTTGCCATTCTGAATTATGTCAATTTGCCAAGTCAGTGTACTTTTTCTGTGGCATTAGACTTCTTTGGGTAAAAGATGAAAACCACAATTTTTGAAGTTTTCATTATTTCCACTAACATTAGCTAATACAATTTTTTAAACTTGAAGACTGTTTACATAAAAAGGTACTCAAGTGTTTGATCTTGGGAACAACAGCCAATTACTAATTTTGTGCTGTTGTAGTAACACGGGCCTTTTGCTCTCTAGCAGCCGTGGAATGAAGAAGTGTCCTGTTCACATTTCTCCTTTCTTTTGAGAAATCTGGGACAATATTAGAAACCACTGCAGCATGCATTGAGGAATATCTGTCAGCTGAACCATCAGCACAATCAGTTTAACTATTTACATTGAAATAAAAGGACCAGCAATATAACAACCCTATTTGAAAATATTAAATGTATTAGTTAATACATTTCCAAGCTATGGTATTTTGAAGCTATATAGACTACTCCTCTGAAATAATTTGGAAAGAATTCAGAAAAAAATAAATAATATTTAAAGCAAAGTACCAAGAAAACCCATCTTTAAGGTGGGCAAGCTTTAAATTCCTTTTATATTTTGCTTTTATTTTCATTTGCGTAAAATAAACAGTAGGACCACATGATAATGGTACACTTCTGCAATTTTTTTTTCTAAAGTAATTTCCACTCCAAAAATAGAGTAGCAGGGGCCAGGGGCTTTCTGAGGGCTGGGAGCAGTGAGGCAACTCCCAGGGCTGCAGAGGGGGCTCACCCCACTGCCTTGCACCAGGGGCAGTCCCAGCCCTGGCCACTGGCAGCTCCTTCGGGTTGGGGGTAAACCTGTTGTAAAAGAGAACAGGAATGCCATTTTAGTGTTCTAGCACAGTAAATTTTATTCCAATTAAATGTCCCAGACCACACCAGAGGGTGGAATAGATCCTAAAGCTTAATGCAGGTGGGCCAGGGCCCTAAACCTTGATCAGAGTGTATCTCTCACCAGACTGCTTCTGACAAGCACATGTGCACAAAATACCATAGAACAGAAACTTCCACTGCAACCACTCTGTGAGGGAAAGCTTGCCATTTGCAAATAAACTTCATCTACCATAATTTTCAAAAGATAAAGTACATTAAAGTACACAGAGATTATTAACCTATGAGAAAAATGTAACTTTGTATAAGAGTAAAGCTATTCCAGTGTCTATGCACTGAGACTAAGCTCTGATAGGTCAATGGGAACTGCATTTGTTATAAAAATTATAGTACTTTGAGGTTGTCTAAAAATATACACTACCTGACAATTTGAGATGGGAATTCATCAGTATTGCAGCAATCTTGGAGACTGCTGCAATTCTAATACACTGAGCTGTTACAAGATTTATTTAGACTCAATGGTACATAAATTACTAATAGCTTAAGAAATTGTTACAAAAAACAGGGTGAGACAGAACCATAAATGTTCACCCAGATTCATTAAAAGATCTTTGAAAACATAAATTTAAAGGGTTTAACTGTAAAAGCTTTAAAATTTAAAAATCTCCATCCACTAAGGAGAGACTGAAAGGAAGTTAGGAATTTGATAATATTTAATTTGCTCAGAGTACCCCAAAAACATGAACACCATATGTGCTGCAATTCACAATTTTGTTAAAATTGTTATATTAGAAAAATATCCCCACTGACTCAATGGGTCATTAAGCATTTTGACAATCAGTGGAAGCTACACTGGTGCAATTGCAACTGAATATACATGGATATTGGAAATCAGGGCTGAAATGTTACTCCATCAAATGCCAAGATATACAAGTACCACATTACAGTGCTGTAAAAGCTGCACTGATTCTGGATACATTTTAATGGGTCCTACTTGTTCTTTTATTACTCTGAAAGCAAAGCAAGCAAAACCAGCATGCAGATTATTTAGCTGAAGTGAGAAGGGTGTATATGCACATAGTCCTAACATTAATTAGGATCAAAATCTGGACGTGGGATACCTCGTGCCTACTAGTGGCTTATGACAAGTGACTGTGGATTTTGGATGTATCAGTCATCTATTTATATTATATATATTTCAAGAGAGTGATTCTATCCACTTTTGTTCCCATGCTCCTCATTCCTCTTTGCTCTTTGTCCAGTTCTATTTGCAAACTTCATGGGTGTGTTTCATGATACGAAAGAATGGGTGCTTCAAATTGCAAAACATGTTGATTTGGGATTGGGCAGCATTATTGTTGGCAAAGTATGTTGCCCCAGCAGAATGGAACATGTCCAATCACCAAGTGATTATTAAGTCTCCCTGAAAACAAAACACCTGTATATAGATCACTAAGTGTGGAAAGGGATGATTAAAATCAAAGTGATGGTGAATATGCTTATTTGAGTTTGACTCAATAATTGCATATATATATTTATGACTAAAGCCTGGCCTAAGATTTTTCCCTTTGATGCCTACTTAGCCCTGATGAGGCCACATCTGGAATGCTGTGTCCAGTTCTGGGCTCCTCAGTACGATAGAGGCGTGGAGCTCCTGGAGTGGGTCCAGTGGAGGGTAACAAAGATGATCAAAGGGCTGAGCATCTCTTGCGATGACAGGCTGAGTGAGCTGGGCCTGTTCAACCTTGAGAAGAGATGACTGAGAGGGGACTTCATCCTGGTACATAAGTATCTGAAGAGAGGTTGTCAAGAGGGTGGATCCAGGCTCTTCTTTGTGGTGCCAAGCCATAGGACAAGAGGCAATGGGCAGAAACTGGGGCACAGGAAGTTCCTTCTGAATATGAGGAGGAATTTCTTTACTGTGCAGTGACCATGCACTGGAACAGATTGCTCTGAAAGGCTGTAGAGTTGCCCTCACTGGAGTTACCCAAGAAACATCTGGACCTTGATATGTTAGGGAAGAATCCTGTGCAATGTGCTCTGGGATGACCCTACTTGAGCAGGTAGGCTGGATGACAAGGCCCACTTTGGTCCCTTGTAACCCTCCCTGTCCTGTGATTCTGTGTCCATATGTAGCAGTACCAGGGCTGACACGGCTGCTCTCAAGGGACCCCAGGTGGTCTGTGACTGTCTGTCTTCTGTGGGATCTGTTCAAGTTACGGAGTCCCTTCAGCCTATTAAAATGTCAATTAGGGATAATTTAATCGTAGTCTAGAATTAGAAAAAATGCCAGTAAAACTGTCATCCCAGCCTAGAAGTTGAAAATAAAACATGACAAAGAAAATGAAAGGGGAAGCTGAATAATATATTCAAATATAACTTAGTTTCACACTTTTAAATGAAAGCAATTTCCCAGTAATTATGGTAAGTTTTTATTCCTCTGACAATTTTAAATGGTGATTGAATGCTTTGTTTATGCTGTCTAGTTTAGATATGAGTTACTTTAAGTAATCAGCATATCTCTCTTTAGCCTATTTCTCTTCCTGAAAGGAGGAGTGTCCTTGAATAGGTAGGAGCTTCTAGTGGAGAAAATGCTATAAAGGGAAGGGACAAAGACATTTGAGATAACTTACTCTGTCAAGCACAGACTAATGGAAAGTGTTCCCACCTGTTCCTGTAGCAAAGATGAACTATGTGCTTTTCTACAGACTGGATGCAGATGGATAAAAGCCTGCTCCTCCTGCAGGAAAGTTGATCACCAGAGTGATATTTACTCTGAAAACTATGCTTTATCAGTAGAGCTGAATTAATATCCTTCACCCACGGGCAGGATATATGAGTTGTATATCTGGCAGTATTGCCTGTCTTCCAGGTAAAATCTGGCTCATAATGTGTGTCCTTAAAGTTATATCACACATCTCTGAGAAGAGTTGTCTCCCAAATTATGAGAAAGATGAAAAGAAAAAAAGAGAGGCTTTTCACTGGATATATTTCTAGGCTGTCCTCACCCATAAAGATTCACAGGATCAAATTAACTCTATGAACTAGCTAGTATTCCAGAAATCTGTGCCCTTAAAAAAAGAAGCCATTGTTTTATATATGGTATAAAAACCTCAATTCAGCTGCATAGAGAGGGAAAATTCAATTTCCAAGAGGACTTCCCNACCCCCCATCTTGGAATAAAACACAAATATTTCAGACCTCTGTCGGAAAAGTCTTGTACCTCCAGCACCCAAAACCCTAGCAGATCTCAACAAGAAAGTCACATTCTTGAAGCCCACGTTATGGAGTAGACCCTTGGACAGGACAACATTAATTCACGAGAGACTTTGAAACCAAGTAAGATTGGCTATAAAGTTCTGTGAAACTGAACTCATCTGATTTGTTGAATTGATAAACAGCAAAAATAAAAACGGTGCTTGCTCCTTTAAATGACAAAAGACAACTAAAAAGTTTATTGAAATCAATGTGAAGACTTGAAAATATTGACTATAAATGTTTATAACATGTGGTTTTAGTATTTGCAAATTCCCGCTGTGGGTTTTTGTCTTTAACTGTATCCAGCAGGCAAAATATTAACATAGAAATAAATTAGATCAAGATGTTCTTGTGTCATTTCCATTTAAATTACATGGAACTTTGATTGCCCCTGGAATATACATCTGGCGAGAAAAAAACACCCTCATATTTATGGTTTTAAGACTGCAAGTCCAACAAATCGCAGAGTGATTCATTACAAAGCTAGATATGGTCCTCAACTGAAAAGCTTCTATAATTTATTAAGGGAATCATTTACTTGGGTTTTTTCCACATATGGCAAGAGAATAAAATAAAGTTTTTAATATTTACTGATGTTTTAGGTACAACTACAGCATACAGACTCAGTGGCTTTGTTCACCCTGGAATTCCTGTAGAACAGTCCTTTGATGAGAAAATTTAACCCCTATTTCTTCTTTGCTATTTTTTTTTTTGAATATGAGAGAATGGGGCTTGGATTTGGTGGGGGTGAAGAGGCTGGTTGTTAGGTGGTTATTTTTTTCTCTCTTTCCCCCTGCTCCCATGGAGATTAGTAATTCTATTCAGCACTAAATCAGTGAACAGGAGTTGAACTTTACAGTAGTAAATAAATAATAAAAAATTGCACACGGAGGTAGCAAAAACTAGTTTCACTATTTTGTGAAGTTTCCTGCTACATCAGGAGCATAAGTAAATATAATTTTGGTGTCCTTATCTCCATATTACACACAAGTTGAGGGTTTGTCAATATTCTTCTAGGCTCTTTTGAACATTTATCAGTCAGCCTTGGCAGCTGTGACAGGATGACTGCTCACTGAATACCAAATGCAGCAATACAAAGCTCTCATTCTTCAACAAGTTATTACTTTGAAAAGATTATTTTTTAAGATAAGTTTTCTACAAGTACTTAAGTCAGACTTTTCACCATCTCTGAGCTCTAGGAGGATGTAAAATACTTTGATTCAAATTGTATCTGTAAGCAGTACATGTAATATGAATCTGTCTGTGTAAGTGGATCTTTGTATTGAAAAGGAATTTGATTCTTCCCTAACATATCAAGGTCTTAGATATACTACTCTTTATCCTAATGCTTATAATTAATAAACTTTAAATATTTTGGATGGAAACTCATGCAGAATGTAATGTCATTCTTGGATTAACACATGTTTTTATACATATTTATAAAAAATCCAATTTTAGTTTTATTAAACAGAAAACCTGCACCACATTGCATGCATAGAATGTCAAGGTTAGAGGTGAATAATTTCTCCAGAACATGGAATTGCTTACTTCCAATAACTTAGGAGCTGAATGAGGGTGCAGTGGGAAGAAAAACGCTTACCCTACAGAATTACTGATGTGCATTTGGAATAGAATTTTCCATACCATTATGTATTTTTGCATCTGAAGTCGTCTTTGTCTCTGTGATTCTCCACTGCTGAGGGGGTGAATGAAAATAACTCAAGAGCTAGAGATAAAACATGTTCCCATTAAAGAAAACCATTATCACATTCAAAGGTTTCCTACTCATCCCACAGCAAATAAAATGTAATGATGGCATGTATGCAATGCAGAAATTGTCTGACTGTTAAAAAAAAATTACTGTTTTTGTTGATTACAAGATACACATTTATAACATATCTTGAAGATGCAATTCCATCAACCAGATGAAAAAACATTAATTAATTAATTGATTACATTAATTTGGGGAGATGCTGGAAGTGGTTTTTTATATAATTTAATTTCCATTTATTATTGAAATAATGTACTCTAATGGTAATAACTAAGATAACTCAGTTCCTCTTCTCTTACAAAAAGAATCTGTTTATATAAATAAAATGTGGTTTCAGTGTCTGAGAAAAGAGATTACTAAAGTTTTCTAGGGAGTGGAAAAAATTCACCTTTTAAGAGCTATAGAAGCAGCATATGGTATAAAATGTTCCATACAGCTAATGGCATTCTTCTAGGTCTACCTTGTACAAATATTTATTTAATTTAGCAAATGACAATGATAATATTTTTTCCCAGTTAATATTTCAAAATTGTTTTATTGTCTTATCTATCAGCATTGCTTTTTACTTCATTCTTTAGTCTCATCACTATTTTCTTTGGTTCCAATTTGTATTATTGCTGCTTCTTAGTTGAGTAAAGGTCACCCTTACTAATTTTTCATGACTGTTCATGGTGTTGGAAGTCAAATAAATACAGAAAGAAAGAAAACACAAAGGGATGCATATATTTTTAAAGAAAATTCACTAATAATGTGAATTAATACCCCTGCAAGTTACATTTACTCAAATGTAGTCTTAATTACACCTTGAAATCTGTAAGCTCAAGTTTGTTTCTTCACTTAATTAGGCTTTTTCCTTTTTATTCAGCTTGTATTTTCCTGGTTGTTTCCAGACCTCTGTTGTTTAAACAGCAGAAGTTTAATTATTTCTTGGTTTGCATGTAAAAACAGCATCATTAATGACATTACAACAAGGAAAACATTCTTTCTTTAAAGTAACAAGGGTTTTGTAGCCCATTCTCTAAAAAAGTAATTCTGCATCTGCTTTGTTTTATCCTGTTTAGAACCTTTGTACTTCCTAACTGATGTGCCACAGCACACACTAGTAATTAAGAGGAAAACTGGGGCTGATGGAAACCATTGATTTTGGATTAAAAACAATTAATTCCTCCAACTGTGAGCTGAGTGTTCATATTGTTTGTTGTTGTAGTTATTCAGGAGTCAGTTGAGTAATTTATGCAAATATCTGTGTATCTCCAAGAGTTCAGAGGATCTTCGAATGGGTAATTAATTGCGGTAAACTTCTCATTTTAAATGGATCATGCATTTTCCCATTTAGTCTTTTTATCATCATAGGGCACAGGAGCCATAGTCAGGCACTAACACTTATGTTAGATAAGCAGACTGTTAGAACTGCACACAGACCTAACCTGAAGCCAGCAAAGTCCAAATGCAAGATGAAAGGGCACATGCAAACCTGAGGGAACAAACAGAACATAAATCTTACCAGGAAATTTCATTGACATATCAGCAGGAGTGTTATTTTCAAGCTTTTTGTTAGAATTTGCATTGAGGGAAAGAATTTGGAAAGATATAAAGGGATTAGTCCTTCTACTTCTCAAGACATGGTTTCCCAGGTGTGAGAAATAGTGTCTGTAAGTACTTGAAATAGAGGCAGGCATAAGCAGAAGTGGGAGCTAGTAATGAGTGTAAGGTGATAATAAGTAGGGAGGGACATAGCTGTGAAAGGCTTTGAAAGTGAGGAAAGGATCTTATGCTCGATTTGTTGGAAAGGGACAAGCAACAAAAAGAGTGGGTGGTATCAAAGCTTAGAAAATGTTCTTCAGAGCAACATTAAGAGCAGGATGGAGCTGTACTTATCATCCGACAGCTGAGGTGACAAAAGCCTGAATATTTACTGCATCTGAATTTCCAAGTCCTTAAGGATGCCTGAGTTTTAAAGAGATGAGAGCTATCTAAATTATATCTCCTGCAGGGCAGTGAAGGGAGGGATTATAAAGGCTTGGGGGATAGATCTCTTGGAGGCAGGAGTGAGGTTCTTTTTTAGTTTAGTTCCACTGATTCACAGCAATTTCTTTGGGGCCAATTCTGCAATGAAGAGGCTCAAATTTAAGTTTTCTTTACACAAAGTTGCTTTCATGAGCTAAATGACATTTTAATGGGCAAGGTCATTAATTGAATAAATTTTGATTAAATAGAAAGTACATTTTCACCAGGAAATCATTCCAATGTAAAATCTTTAGCTATCTTAAAGTGAATATTTTGTAAGCAATCAAATATCTGTTTTTGAATGATGAGACATTTTGCATGCAAGCAAGACTGGATCATGAATAAATTGATAATCAAAAGATGCTATATTTGCATATTGTTAGTAATGACTAAGACATCAACATTTAAGAAAATATTCCTGAATCTGTTTTTTTCCTTTTTGTTTCTGAGTACTGCAAAAACTGTCAAAAAATTATACTTTGTAAAATTGTAAACTTTTATCTGTGATGCCCTTACCAGTTTTTCTCTTCATCACAAATAGTTTTCTTTTTCCTTCCCAATTTATTATAAGAAAGGCAGTATAGCAACCACACAATATTAACTGTAACCTAGCTTACAGAGAATAAATGTACAAAAAGAATACTGTAAGTAAAATATCTTCGCATTATTTCTGCCTTTGTGCATTGTCAAGGACCTCAGCTAGAGACAGGATTTGTATATGTTCTTTTAAGTGACCTCAGGTTTTTTAGGAAATTTAGCCAGGATTATGCAATAGTAATAAATATGGACTCATAAATTCTGTAGATTACATTGAAAGGGCAAGAAAGAACCTGAAGGAACTGGTAATCCTCTTCCTCATCACTGAAGCTATGAATCACAAAGTTTTGTTTGTCACTAGAGCTTGCTACTGAAGTATTGGCAACTACCACCTTTACAGCCCTAATTTGTGATTAAACTGAACACAGGATTCAAGGTACAGCCTCATCCATGCTGAGTAGAGAGGGATAATAATTTCCTTGGTTCTGCTGACAGTACTAATGATATAGGCCAGGATGCCATTGGCCTTCTTGGCCACCTGGGCACGCTCATGTTCAGCCAGATCTTGACCAGCACCCCCTGATCCTTTTCCACCAGGCATCTTTTCAGACACTCTTCCCAAATCTATAACACTGCGTGGGTGTATTGTGATCCGAGTGCAGGACCCAGAACTTCACCTGGTTCAACCTCATAAAATTGGCCTTGGCCCATCCATTCAGCCTCTCCAGATCTCTCTGCAGAGCCTCCAGCAGATCAACACCCCCACCCAGCATGGTGCTGTCTGTGAACTGACTGAGGGTGCACTCAATCCCATTGTCCATATTATTGATAAAGCTATTAAACAGAAGTAGCTCCATACTGAACCCCAGGGCACGCCACTTGTGAATGGACTGAATTCCATTTACCACAAATGTTTTGGACACGGACATTCAGACAGTTTGTTATCCAGAAAAGAGCACACCCATCCAAGCTATGAGCAGCCATTTTCTCCACAAGAATGCTGTGGGAACCAGCGTCACCAGCTTCACTAAAGTCTAGGTGACACCCACAGCCTTTTCCACTTACATCAAACAACCTTCATGATGCACCATTGCAACTTCTCTATGGTTTAATTGACTGCCATATTTACTAGAAATTAACAAAATACTTTTTGGAGTATTTACACTAATTTTGGAGTATTAACTCTATTACTTACTTCCATCTTACTGAGTATCCACTGTTAAGACAGCCTATTTTTCTCTTTATTGAGAAACATTTTTCAAGTATGGTTGCTGTGATGTTCTTTATCTTTTGATGTCTCTGGATATGATGGAACAGTTCTACTATAACAAGTGATAAACTTCACAAAATAATTTTCTCTGGTACTATTTTTTCATGGGGATGATTTGAAATATAAGCGTCGTTTTAACTGCCAGACTTTTTTAGATTTTTACAGTCAGAACTTGCATATACCAAAGAAAAAAATATATCTTGTCAGCACAGTACCACTGATCAATTAATGTAAAAGATCCTGCTCTGCCCCTTCCATACCCATCTTGCCTTTTAAAGCATGTTCTTAGAGACTCAGGTCTGAAGCAGGTGGTACAAGTGTAGGTTAGTGGGTTACAGCCTTTAATTACCTGTGATATCCTGGAGGACTCATGACAATCTACCACAGAGATGCCTGCAGAGATCATTACTTCCCCTTTTCAAAGACTAATTATCTCTAGCGTGATGAACTATGTCATCTAGCATATAGAAATTATTACTTCAGTTTAAAAACCAAAATTCAGGAAACAAACATGTTCTGGTTTTTTGTTTTGGTTTTTTTTTCTCAGTTGTTGCTTTATTGTGTTTCTCTGTGATTGATGGTTTTGCATAACGATTGAATTAACATATGTGAAAATGCTAACTGGAATATGTTCATGAAGTACATTCACTAGGGCCTCTTCATCTCAATTACATGAGACACGGGATCTTTCATATGACTGGGTGCTAAATGAAGTAGGTGAAGCCTGAGGCAACATAGTACCAGAGAATTACCTAATGTGCCCTGCTATGTCTTATGACTAAATTGTCTCATGAATATGCAAAATGTGGTTAAATTGTGGAGAATGTAAAATTATTTACAATTCAAATACCATCACCCAAAAGCATATTAAAATTAATGACTTTTGGATAAATGCTTATGAATAGGAAATAATTCTGCTTAAAAAATAATATCCATACATCAATAATTGATGTATGTTTCTTTTGAAACTAAGTAGCTTCATTTCCAGTTAGAATAGAAACCATAATACACTAGTTATTTGTACTAAATGGTCTTTTTTCAGAACTTATATTTATGCCTACATATTGTTTTTCTGTTTCTCAGCATGACCTCAGTCAGAATTATTTTATACATAATTAGTTTTTGCACACAGAGATCAATACCTTGGCACAAACACTACCCAACTAGACTGGGCATGCCAACTGCCAAGAATTCATAATACAGATATCGAACAAAAAGAGAAAAGTAGACATGTTTCAGCATGTTTGTGTGTATGTGTACTCTTTGGGGGGTTGGATGAAGTTCTGAATGATAAAAAAAACCCACATGAAGTCAGGAAATTTCTAAAGTTATCACTTTAAAATGCACACTTAGACTCAACACTGCAATAGCATAAGTCAGCATCTACCATATGTGATTCTGCTTTTCACATGTCAGTTTCTTCTACATGTGGTTTTGTATTGGATAAGAAGCCAAATCACTGGCTGCCAGTGTGCAAAATGGTTAATTGCTTTAGTTCAAGTCAGGTAATTTAACACATAATATGGTTCAGTAGAAAATATTCCAAGTAGGAAAGAGATGACTGAAAAAGTCAATCTAGTCATACAGACACGTTCATAAATTATTAGAATCACCGAGAAGCATGAAGAGAGTTCCTTTTTAGTAAATATATCACATTCTGCTTTTAAAATTCCCAGTTAAGAATGGGTTAAACATACTTCTTGAATTGCTTAGGTGAACAAATGCAAGAACAGGAACTAAATGAAATAAGAGTATCCTCCATTTCACTTTTCATTAAAACTGAACTTTAATTTCAGCTTTAGGGAACACAGGTAAAAAAAGGTCAGATTTTTGTAGGTAATGTAATCTGCAAAATCTCATTACTTCATGATGGTTTGGGCAGACTTTTTAGAGAGACCAGATATAGCAGAGTCATTTCCAATGAAACACTGATGGAAATCCACCTGTGCTCTTGCTCAATTTTGTCTCCCCTGGGACTCTCTGCCACGCTAGGCTCTGGTTCCCAGGAGCAGTGGCTGCTAGAGGAAGGCAGCTCACGTGCAACCTTCTTTCTGAAACAATTGCATGAATGAGGCACCTGGGAACAAACTGCAAATTTCTGTTCCTCCTAAACCAAATTGTCCAAAAATCTCCCTTTTTTTAAAAAAATCCCATGTCTGTGTTGCCATAGGCTGCACTGCCCATCTGTGGCTATGGATTTCAGCAGACGTTTCCTTAATATGTATATCAATTCTTTTTCTGGCCACATTAAAAAAAAAAATAATAAAATCTACTCTTCCATCATTTTAGTGAAAAATAATAAAGTAACACCATCAGCCACACTGACTGTATTTCATCAAAAGTGAATTTCCTCAAGGCACCAGGAAGCAAATGGCACTTTACAGCAATTTCCAATTATTGTAAATGTTCCATTCCCACTCCCTCATTGATTTTTGATATTCATGCCGTAGCTCTGGTTATAGGAGTTAAACACTGTTGCAGCCTAACAAATCTATCTTGGTGATTTTAGTCTGATTGTTAGTGTTAATGAAAAGACCATTTATCTCACAAGAGTGATTAGAAACATACTTTCTACCAAGTAGGTTTCTGATTTAAGTTTTGTTAGTTCAATGAACAAAAACCAGAAAACAATAAAGAGAAAATTATGGAGAAATAATAGTTTATGAGACCACTTTTCCCCATCTCCAGATTTTTTCTTCTGCTGCATACATCAGAGTGGTCCTGAACTGTGATTACAACCAAGACTTAGAGTCAGCATACTGGCATGAAAATTCCTTGAAATTAACTGTACAGGATTACTAATTCA
Source organism: Rhipidura dahli (assembly GCA_013399225.1). Taxonomy (NCBI): domain Eukaryota; kingdom Metazoa; phylum Chordata; class Aves; order Passeriformes; family Rhipiduridae; genus Rhipidura; species Rhipidura dahli. The sequence continues at coordinate 165,478 of VXAC01004737.1, read as the reverse complement.
TATTCCGCCATGATATTTTTGTAGCCTATTCACATTGTCCAGTGGAAAAGGATTATTGGTGCACTTGTATTGTGATATTTTTCTTGTACATGTGTTAACTAACATCTAAGGCTGATCTCCTGGTTCATGTTCCATAAAGTCAAGATCACGTCAATGGATTTGTGATAATCCAAAGAATGAATGCCAAAGAATCTATAGAATCTCTTAATCCTATAAATCTCTTTCAGACTAACATTACAATGCACAGATGAGGCCCAGTGGTGGATACATTCCACACTTTGACTTCAGAGCGTCAAAGAGAGGCACACCAAAAAATAAAAACAGTTCCCCCAAACAAACCTCCCCCACTATCTTCACAAAAAACCAACCAAACAAAAAATAATATTTGAAAGTACACTGTGGGGAAAAAACCCAAACAACCCATGCAAGAATACAAAGACAAAACAAAAATAACAAAGTCACAGTTTCCAAATAAGTACCTTAACTTTTGCTTCTTATTAAAACTTAAGTACTTGAAGCCACTTAAAATGATCAGCACTTTTGCTGCTCACTTATTTTTAGAAGTGAAAATAAAAATATACTCTCTATACAGAAAATATAGATATTTGCAGTATATCAATTATCTTTTGAATGTTTTTGTGGAGTGCTGCAGAATTCTGATCATGAATGAGTCAGGACAACATTCAAATCCAAAGAATTCTGTCTGTATTAAAATTAAAGTAATAAAAAATATTCTGCTTATGACTTTGGCAAGCCTTTCTTGAATACGTCTGGCTTTCCAACATTTCCTCCAAAAAAAGATATGTACATGATAAAAATATTTTAAAGAAAATAAACTAAGCAAAGCAGATAAATTATTTCTTTCAAGGCAGAAATGAACTCTCCCATCTCACTTTTTTACTGGAAGGGAGGGTGTCTGATTAAATTTTGTATTTCATGCACCAGAAAGGATGCTTTCCGTAATCCAAATCTTTGATCAGCTAGAAGCTGACTGGAGACCATGCAATCCTTGGAGAGAAAAATAAATGAAATATCTCCAAACAGCTGAAAACAAACTTACTCACTTAGGGGAGTGATAAATCAGGTTTTGAATTTTGAATTGATTTTGCTCATGATAAAAGGGCTCTAGTAATCTTTAAAAAAAATTACAGGACATAGAGAAATCTCATGCACTCAGTGAGTCATATCAAAACACAACAGGCATAGCAGATTGGGAGGCTGAATGATTATGTGACTCAGAAAATGTGTAGTCAGACTTCTGCGATATAATAAATTGATATAAGTGGTTACTTTCTAAAGCTAATTTCTCTGACCTGAAGTCAGTTTAATACGCAAAATGTGAACTGTGGGTATTGTGCTCCTGTTGTTCAGTTTCTGCTTGCAGTTCATGTCTGTATTTTGTTATTTTTAGAGTGGAAATATGTTCAGTTTAATACTAAATGAATATAAAGTAGTTCCACCAGTGTGAGAGAGTGTGATTCAGGACACTACTGAGAATAAATAAGGGAATTAAATAAGAAGGCATTTTGGCTATTTTTTATGGTGTAATGTGAATGCAATGGAATGAAGACTCAGTATCTTTGTAGTGTTTGTTTTGTTTGTTTGGGTTTTTTTTCCTTTTCTTGATAGTTTTAACCTAATACAGTGCATGTTCCCTCAAAACTCTGGAACAACAGAGAATGTGGAAATTGTATCATTACACCTTTCAACAGCATTTTGTCAAAATTTTGTCTGAGGAAATAGTGGATGTAGCAGTAAAATCTGAAGGCACTGAGGGGAATTGCAGAGACAACATTGGTTAAGAGTTAAAGCCAGAATTGCTCATTTAGCCAACATTATGCCACTCTGATACTAACTGAAAACAGTAAAACTGAAGGCACTATTGAGAGGCTGTTCTTGGCCTTCTGACCTTGTAAATAACATTCAGGGATCTGGAGGCAGCAGCAGTTTTGTCTTGGTTAAGTCTGGAAATCAGGTTTGCTTATGTCCTGCTTCCAATTTCAGAAATGTGTCCAGAAAGTTTAGGTTGTTGCACTAAGACGAATAACTTAATGGAACTTTTGAAACACGCAAGGTAGTTGCTTGCTTGTCCCATTTGAAATTTTACCCCTACTGTGGTCCCCTCTTTTCATCCCAGGGTAAATGTTCAATAGTCTGAATTACTTTTTCTGTGTTTATCATCAAAACTCCAAGGACAAAAGGGTGCAGGAGAGTGTGCAGGGATATAAACCAACAGGGATCAGAATGAAGCCACACCTCTATGTCTGACCTAACAAGACAGTCAGTGCTAATTAGCATTATGTCATGCCAAATTAAAAAGGCTCTGCAGCTTTAAGTCCCATCTAGTTCCCCGAGCAAGTTCGCTGGGGCAGAGCAGGCAGCATGGTGCTGATGCCATCCAAAGACAGCAGGATGCTTACACTTGCATCCCAGAGTGCTTGTCTTGAGGGAAGTACAGGAGAGAAGTATAATAAAACATGGGCACAGAACAGATTAGAATAAAGCATTTGCATTTATAAGTGTCAAAACATAATCATATTTATCTTCATGGTAAAAACTTGTTAGCCCTCCTGTTATGACTCTTCTACCATATTCAAAGAAAGTTTCATAGAAACTTGTCATTTAATAATCCCAAAAAGGAAGAACAACATATCCTCTTTATGGAGACAGAAGTATCTGAAGCACAGATGAGCAAAATAACCTCTAAAGGTTAGATGATTTCTTTACATCCAGGTTAGATAGCAGAGAATGGACTATAACTCTAGTCTTCTGACTCATACACCTTTACAATCCCATGTGTTTATCTGTTCTCTTATTAGTTCTCTGTGATACGCTCTCACTGAATGGGAGCTGTAAACTAGCACAGAGCTTTTCATTTATATAACATTTCCCCAACTATTGACCAAAGGTTTACCATGAATCCTAACATGTCTTCCACTGAAACAGTTAATAGCATCAGTTTTACATTTGCAATCCGAAAGATTAAAAATAATTTTTCATGGTATGGCAGCAACCAGAGATGATAAATAAAAGAAATTAAGAGGTACATGTTCTGTCAGCAATGAAAACAAACAAGTGAATGGTGTGACTTGTCACTATATTTTTGGCACTTGGGTAAACAAGCACTTTGGGAACAACCCCCTAGGGATCAGTTGAAAAATATGCCCCAAATTATGAAATGAAGCTCTAATAATGAGCTCAAATTTTTTCAGCCATGAAAAAATGAACTCAAATTTTTACACAGCCTAATGAAGTGAAAAAATGGAAAATGTTGCTGATACAAGAGTTTTTATGCTTAAGTCCTCTCCATTCAAGTAAAGAAGCAGAAAGAATATACACTAAGGACTAGATTCATTAGAAGGACTAAATGCCTCTTTATGCAACTATTTCCAATAAGGTTTATTTTGCTGCAGACTCCCTGGAAGAGAAGACTTTTATTTTGGCTAGGAGAGCATCCTGAGTAAAGGGAAAAGAAAACTTACATGAGAGTTAGACACTTCCAGTTTCCTTCTGGCCATGGGTGTTTCCCAGATTTCTATCGTCTGTGTTGCGAATCCAGTTCTTTAGCAGCAATCCCTTAAAATGGCCTTATCCTGCACCTGGAAATCTGTTCATTTCTAAATAAAATAGGTTGTCCCAGGGGATATGGATAACATATGTTAAAATGCAAATGTGAAAGAAACAAAGAAAGGTCAAGAGTGAAAAGAACTTTGTGTGCTGTTAGCACAGAAGAGATACCAGGTGCTACCTGAACACACAGAAAATATAAATTAGAAGCAAAATATGGAGCCCTTCTCTTAGGTAGCTAAAGAAGAAGAAAAGAGGCACTTACATAATGAGACAAGCTATGAAAGAAGCAGGAATAGACTCAGAAAGGGATAAAGTACAATCCAGAGAACGATAAGACTTAAAAAATATGTATGGCATGTAGCATGCAAAAAAATAGAGTCATTAGAGCAAGAGATAGGATGAAGACAAGATTTAGAGAATGCCTGAAATCCTGCTGGAAAAAGTACAGACTAACAGTGAGAGAAAACCTGAGCCACAGGGAAGACTTTCTGTGCTGGAAAGGAAGAAGAGATTATGAGTTAATGCTGTTGGGCGCTGGAGCAGGCTCCCCAGGGAAGTGGTCACAGCACCAGCCTGACAGGGTTCAAAAAGTATTTGGACAATCCTCTTGGCCACATGGTGTGACTGTTGGGGATCGTGCTGTGCAGGGCCAGCAGCTGGACTTGCAGGTCCGTTCCAAAGCAGAATATTCTTTGTGAGTCTGTGTAAACCATGCTGTTTCTGAAGGACATAGTAATAAAGAGCAGTAGTGAGAAAAAGTTATGAGAGAAAGCATGAGATCAAAGGTGGAATTTTAAGAGGAGAGCGAACACTTAGGTGACATGACACTAGGTTATATATGATATGTGAAGCTGTATCTAGAGTCTCATAACATGTATATAACTATAGCAGACCTAAATCAGCCAACTGACTTCTGTCTGGGATTTAGTACATGATCAGCCTGGCTTTTGTCTGGAGTGACTGTATTTGAATAGAAAATTACTTTAGTCGTTAACGAATTATTTCTCTCTATTCTGATATCTTTGTTAGCGTTGTTTTGGATTTTAGTCCATCATGGAGGAAAGGAAGAATACAAACAAAAAAATCCTGGGAAAGTTAAGATCTATGTAACTAACACAGAGCTGTCATGTCAGTAAATATAAACACAGTCATAACTGTGTACAGAAATTCATCATTATGTAAATGGTAAGCACAGAGGGTCAGGCATGATTTGTTTTTCAAGAGTTTGAGGACCTCTTGAAGGAATATAGTGCAGCTGAAAATATGTAGGGACCTGTACAGCTGCTGAAAGCAAGAAAGTAATCAAGACTGTGGGCATATAGCAAACATTTGTCAAACTGATGGTACTTGAAACTGGCATAACCTCTGTACTCAAGAAACAAATATGGTGTGAGGACCAGCAGTATAAACTTCCCTATAATTACATCCCCAAGATGTGGGAAATAATGTGGGTGAAATAAAAGATTCAGATGGTAAACCTTTTTTTTCTTCTTTTTTTTTTTTTTTTTTGTAACCCAAGCAAAATTTATCTAAGTAGTGGATCTCACAATTTACAAATCTGCCCTCTGGAAAGTAGACTTACAATATTAATTTTATAGAGGATCTAACAACTATAATAATGACTTTAGTGCTTGTAGGTTTCAGGCAGATTTGGACTACTGACTCAGACAGGAGAAGATTAATTTACAACCAAACTTTTTCAAGTAGTATAGAACATGGAGACTTAGTTGATTATATTTTTCATGAATAAAACAAGACAACACTGGTGAAAATTATCTCAATTAAATAATTTTGTCTTTTCTAAACCAACAGTTGTTTTCTGTCTGTTTATCCTAGCAGCAAAACCATATTTCAAGTTTAGCCAGTAAGGATTTTTTTGTCCTTAACTCCCCCTAGTACTATCCCCCAGGGATAAAATAAACAGCAGTAATGGAAAAGAAAGAGCATTCCTATGTAATAATTTAATTATTTACTAAAATTATTATTTTATTATCAATTAATTATAAAATAATCAACATAAAACAGGCTTTCCAGAGGAGTTTTTCAAAGAGTTACCATTCAAAAATTAGGAAACACAAAAAAGGTTACAATCACATTACCAATATCATAATCAGCTGAGTATGCTTATTTTTTAACTCTGCTTATAGTCCTGAGCCTCAAGTGACTATCATTTCAGCTCTCTTTTCCATATGCTGTGTTTACGTTTTTGGGTATATCACATATGTACATACTGTTCTCAGCTGCAAAATAGTAATAACTGTAGTTCTTTACCTCAGAGTCATAGTAATTCTTCATCTTTTAATATTTTATTTAGCATTTCACCTGGAAGACACTCATTGGGGCACTTAACAAAAAAATCTTGTGTCACTACCTTTGTGGCAAAGAAAAACTGGGACCTTAGATGACAGACCTACACCAATTTTGTTCTTGTCCATTGCTTTAATTAAATCAATGGGACTTCTGTGTGTATTGTGGACATCAACTGAGGATTGCACAAGCATTTTTCCCATGAAAGTCTCTCCTCCACAACTTCATGCACACCACAGAGACTGTCTTGCATTTTACCACCATCTTGCTTCAGCAATTGGTGCTTGTTGACAACTGGGTTCCAACCCCTATTGCCAGTATTGCTGATCAGAATCAGCAAGCTCACTTTGTTCTGTGAATCAAATCAGACTAGCTCAACCCAGCTGCACTTCCCTTTTCAACAGAGTAGATTCCCCGAACTTAAATAACATCTTTTATTCAAAGATAATAGCCCTAAGGTAAGTCAGTTGGTTGGACCACATACATATAGCCCAGAATCAATTGCAAATGTTAGTGGAAGTCATGTAAGCACACATGGCACAGAGATTTTCAGTCTGGACAAAAGAATAGTCTGTTTTTTCCCTCTCTTTCTCCCATTAAAAAGAAAACCACCACCAAGACAAAAAATCAAAACCACCACCAGCAGCAGCAAAAACCACCCCCAACACATCAGGGAGAGATGCATGATTTAACCACCCCCAAAAACTAGAGGCTGTCATGCCAGCTTAGGTTTTTCCAATGGACCTCTTCCCATTTGAATTCTAGAAAACTTACAGAAATTTTGCTTCAAAATAGACATTTTAAATACAATCTGTTAAAAAAATAATCAACCCTCACTATAAATATAGGTAGAAAAAGCAAAATCTTTTGTCTTCTGCACAACCTTCCATTCCTGCTGAGCTCAGCAGATTTTATTCACCCAGTGAAAGCCAGAATATTATCCAGATTTATAACTTTTCCCAAAATTTGCAGCTATTTCAGACATTTCCCATGTAAAAGATGTTGTTAGAGAATGTAGAATTTGACTGAGACTAACGGTTCTGTATGAGAGCAAATCTTCTGAGTATTAATCCAACAGAGGCTTTAGAGAATTCAGGAAATTGTGGTGGATTTAGGTCTGAATAGTTAAATGAGAAGAGAGATCACACTCTATGCAACTGCTGCAATAAATGGCTCTCAAGAGAATAATCCAAACTGTCAACAACTTTACCCTAAACAGGCAACAAATGTGGAGTGGGTGTGAACAATAAGAAGAATGGATTAGCCTCATATAAAAAAAAAATGTTAAACAAAGGACATTCCTGAAAAACAGAAGTGTACTAAGAAATCTAGGATATAACAGAGAAAACAGTTGTGGTGAAAATATAATCACTGTTTCCAAAAGAACAATCACAAGAGAGCAATAAACCTTTTTAATCCCCCCCTAATTTTCCAAGATCTATGTTCCCTATGGAAACAGAGATATAAAGCCTGCTAACCTTAAGAATATAAAATACATCAAAAGCATAAAAGGTCACAAAGTTAGAGAAGAAGCTTGAAGCTTTACCTTCATGTTAGCAAAAGAAAAAAATCAGCTTAATTCTTTCATGGTAGTGACTTGGAAAGAAGCTTTTTAAACCAGTCCCCAAAATGTAAAAATGATATTCAAAGACAGGATGTCATTTTCAAAATCAGATTGAAGCAGGATTACTTAATTAAAAGAGACAAATTAAAAATAGGAAATAGTACAGCTGGTGCCTTGGAAAAAAAAAAAAAAAGATGGGATGTGAAGCACGTCAGTAAATGTTAAAAAAAAAAAAAAAAGAGACAAAAAAGTTCTCAGTAGATGTGGACATCAAAAAAGAATAAATGTAGGGATTTGGAAAATAATTTCTTAAAGACGTGGGCTATAACTTTAACAGCAGAAATTGCATTAAGTGTAGACAGAAAAAGCTCGTTATCAAATATTAGCTTTGAAGTATGGGGCTATGACAAAGGTACTGTACTGGATGAAAGCCAGCAGTATTCAAGGCCTAATAATACAGTGTTTCTCTCCAAGGCACTCTCTAAAGCTGTATCAATCAAAACAAAAATGCATTTAGAAAAAGGGTACATATGCAGAGCAAAAGACCATGAAAGCAGTGTGAATATAGAAAAGCTGGAAAAATTCCTGTCCAATTCACTTAAACAGAAGCTCTCATTTAATGTTTGCTGAATGTGTGCAACTGAGTTTATGGGCAGTGTAAGATGACAATATGTAGTCTTTGTTGTTTTTTTTATTTTATTTCTACTGAGGGACTGGAAGATGGAAAAGAAATAAGATCTCAACAGTCAAATAAAAGAACTACAATGTGTTATATCGAAGGTTTCACTGGGTTCATTAGGTCCTGTGAGATTTAATTGCAAGGCAATTAAGGTGCAAAGTGCCCACAAGTTCACTTTATTTTTTTCATTTTGTTGGGAAAAAGTATTTTTATTTCTCAGCTGAGATCTGCATAGTGTGGATGATGATGCTCCAGACTGTCCTGAGTCACAAGGCACTGGGAATCTTGCAGCTGAACTTCAGGCTGTCTCGCACTAATAATTTTCCTTTTCTAAAACATTTTTAAAACAAGAACAAAGCACTCCTGCTACACTTCCTTGGCTAATTTCTACAAAGCTACTGAATAGGAACAGACAGACAAGAACATTTTTTTCCAAGCCTCAGCTGATAATTACATTTCTAATGAATGACTGTGAATACTGAAAATTTCTGAATATCATGCTCTTTGTCCTAAATAACAAACTGTTCAACCAAGAATTTTCCATACATTAAATCCCTTCCTGTTCGTCCTACAATCAGAAAGACCATAACTTTCTTCCTCTGCCCCTCTGTACTTTGCTTATTCTCTACTTGCTTCCTGGTTTTACACCTTTTTTGCCCTATTCCCATTTTTATTTCTGCTTCTTCAATAGTGCTATTCTTGGTGTAAGGCTATTCTCTATACCTGTTCTGTTGAACACAGCCACTAATGGTAGCAACTCCTTTTGTTTTCTATCTTCTCTCCATCAGACTGAGTAAAAAATATGACAAGAGTCTTAACAAACAGGTTGTGTTTTCTACTCCTCAAACCAATTTGATTACAGAAGCACATGAAATGAATACAAAAATTTAGGAAAATCTACATTGAACCCCTATCCAAAAAGAAAAGAGTGAAGAGATAAAACTTATTTCCTTCAACAGGATGTTGACATGGTTCAGATTCCTATTTGCCAGCAGGATAAAATATAGAAATATACAGGGAAAGATTTGAACAAAGGAAGCTGAGGTCAAACCTTGTACTATGTCAAGGATCTCAAATATAAAAAGAAATGTAGCTCCATGCAGCCCAAACAGAAAGAGAATGAGTTAAAAAAACCTGTAAATTAAAAAAAAAAAAAAAAGCCCAAAACCAGTTTAATAATATATATTTTCTTCAATGGACTCCTTTCCAGTTCACTTTTATTTTTAGGAAGTTGGTGTCTTACCAGTCACTGGAGCTGGACTTGCGCACAATAAGAGTGCCTAATGCAAGTAATACTAAGGAGATTTTGGCAGGACATGTTCCAAGTTTGCAGAGATTATTGTTTCATAAATAATTTAAAATTACACAAGAAGTAGCTCATCTGTACAAATGGAAAGTTTCCACCAAATACCTTGTTATTAGTTTCCTTAAGTCCATTTCAGCTGTTTAATTAGGCATCCAGCTCCCTTCTCTTTTCTCACTTTCTGTAATTATCTGAATACATAGGGCAAAGATGTCTGTACGGACAGCCTGCCATGAAGCCCTGTGAGCTGCCTCTTCAAGCCTTGCAATCAGAGATCTCTTACTCTCATTTAATTAGAGCTGGAAACTAGAAGCCAGACCCTATCTGGAAATCTGGACCTGAGCTCTACAGCTAAGCAGCTAAGCTCTGTAGGTACAAGGCAGAGGTAATTGCAGAGCCACTGATGGTCAGATTATCTGCACACACTGCAACAGGCTGGTGGAGTTTACTTGTTGCTTACATGAAAGGATGCTACCTGTTCATGCTGGTCAGTAACTTCTTGTCTCTGAGAACGACCAGCCCATCTGTCTTACAGTGTCTGCTGAAATGGTAACAGGGCAGTGATACCACATTCTGGGAAATTACCCACCTTTCTAGCTCTGAACATTTTGCTCTTTGATTTCTGGTTTGTGGTGGACATCTGATTCTATCAGATGTAAAAAAAAAAAAAAAACAACAATTCCACACAGCTGATTCAGCGAAGGCCAGCACTTCTACAGAATCAAACAGAAGTTAACATAAAGATAGTGCACCCTTGTTGCATGCAAAGAAAAAAAAAAGGAAAAAAATCTGCTGGGTCAGAGAGAAACAACCTAGAGGACAAGCCACCTAAGGAAGTCCAACTCTGTTCAGCTGGGTTTGCTGAACCAGAGTTTTACAGGTTAGCAGAAGGATGGCTCAGCAGTAGTGTGAGAAGGTGCCTTGCCAGGCTATTGCTGTCAGTTATGAGGAACAAACAATACTGCCTCAAGTTCAAAACAGGGAGATGTTAAGGAGTGCTCCAGGTAACTAACCTGGAGCAGGTCAGCAAGGCATAGTCTTCAACTACTTCAAGTCTCCTTTCTATCTAAAGGAAATTGCTGTTTCTAAAGTACATCTGATCATTACTTTTAAAGTCAATGCAGAGGAAAATGGTGTGTGGGGGGGGGGGGGGGTGAAG
>VXAC01004737.1:0-154787 GCA_013399225.1 Rhipidura dahli | reverse complement strand
TGGGGGGGGGGGGGGAGGTTGCATCTAAATGCTAACTTCCATAAATATTGTTCTATTACCTTTTAATACAGGGGTTTAGAAGGCTTTGTGAATATATAATTTATATTCAGATGGCTGTAATTAAATAATGCTTTAAATTCTTATTAAAAGATACTCTCAAGATGATCAGCTGTCTTATATTTTAGAGAAATTGTTAATTCTGTTGGAATGTTTGACTATCTAATACATGCAACAGGCAAATTTGCTTTGATAGCTTAGCCTTTTTGGGGAAATATGTAGTACAATCCCTGTATGCAAATCCACTTGCAGAAGCAGTATTAGCTGTCACACTTCCTGAAGCTGTGGTGATGACTGGTGATGGAAGACAATGGGTAAAAGTCAGAGCCACTTTTCTCACCCTCATTAAACTTTCTCTTCAGCAGCATGTGGCACTGCAGGTAATGAGTTCCATCTGTGTGTCATCAGCCTCACCTACAGAGAAAAAGCACTCAGATGTTGGAGGTAAAAATTTACTTCAGAGAAGCCAAAGTTTGCAGCTAAAAATAAGCCTTTACATCCAGAGTTCTGCAGAAGTCCCAGATATTTCAATTACTTTTCCATGTTTGGTACTCAGAAAAAGCTTTAAGCAATAATGTTATTATATTATCTAGTTAGCTGATGAAACTAAATACTGGTAATTAACAATCAACAATAGTTTTCTTTAGCTATTGAATTCTTAAATTCATGAGTACAAAAAGCATAAAATGACCTTAAACTGGTAACAGTTTTCCATGACAAATATTTAGTATTAAAATTAAGAAAGAAGGTAACAGTTAACTTCAGGTAATGATGAACTTTAGACACTACTTTGGAGAAAAAATCCTACAGCAACCCAGCCCCTGAAATGGCTAAAATGAACTGGTCAGCAAAATTAATATAACCAAATATTGGGAACTGCAATTGCTTACTCTGTGCATAAATGCACATCTTCTGAATTAATGCAGTGAACCATCTGAAAATGAAAGGATGATCACCTTTCATGTGTCAGCGTTTCTGCAATTCCCATTGCATCCTTTCCTAAGAGGTGAAGACAATTGTAATGCTGGTCAAAGCAAACTTTCCCATCCTATGCTGCAAGACACAAATCACCATAACAGAGTAGTATATCTATGCAATACCTGAAGCAGTGTATTTTCACTGTATCTTTTTACCCCTTTTCCCAATTTTTCAAACTAGGAGAGATTTTGATCTCAGGCTTGCAGTGAAATGTGCCAAAATGTAGTAAACTACGAATTGAAACAGGTTTTTATTTGCACAATTCCATGTTATTGTCTCCTGCAAATAAAAAGTTTATTTAAAGCCACTTTTTTAGACTTTTATTTTTTACCCAGTGTGAAGCTGAAAAAGAGTAGGCTAAATAAGGCAGTCTTCAGACACATAGAAGCGCATGCCAGGAGCTTGCCTGTTTCAGTCACTTTACATTCCCTTTGTTCCAGCAGAACTCTCATTCACTTGAAATTGAAATTTTTACTAAGGACTAGACTATTTAATATGTCAAATGGCAGACTAAAGTCTGCTGTTTTCCTTGACATTTCAACAGCTTTAACTGTATCTATGCTGATGGTCTCCAGTATCATGAAACTATATTTTTTCCTCATAATTGTTTTCTTACCAACATTTTCTCTCTGTAATTTTTCATCAGGCTTGCATAATAGAATTTTTATTCATTATCAGCTGTGTTGAATATTCTGATAACATTCAGAAGCCTAAATTTTTTTGTCCAGCAAGATTTGAGGTCTTTCTGAAAGAACCACGAAGTCATTGAAACTTTTCACATTGTACCTACTGCTGCAAGTGAGTCCATAAATTCAGTTCTCGGATCAATAATAACAGGATACAAAATTCCTACAGCTTATTTCAGAAATGTGCTTATTTAGGTAGTTTTGGTATAAATTGATAAGTCACTGGATACAGGAGTAGCTTTCCCATTATTTAAAAATATAATAATAACAACCCTAGACATAAATTTTAATAACATCTGCTTTAGGGGGATAATATCTCACAGCAGACTTTGGTACATATAATGTTTAGATGCTACTACTGAGGACTTGCAAAATACTCATTTTCACAGCCTGAGTAACCTCAGAAATTGTGGGTTTTGCTATTTCTTAGCGGGATAATAATACTTACAACATAGTCAATCTTGTCTTGCCTGCAAAAATAAACACCTGAGGTGTTGGCATATATCTAGCTGCTAACAAATTAGTTAAACCTAACTTATATAAATTATGCCTCTCTAGCTACAACTATCATCTATAGGCACAGTGAATTTATTCAACCTGATGTAATTGACTGCACATGTTTCTAAGAAAGATATAATTTCGATTTCTTCAATTACTATGGAACATTATCTTTGAAGATCATACCCTGAAAGCTGGGATTTTTTTCAGAAATGTTTGAGCAAGCAACATCTTTTCTAGTATTTCTTCTTTTATCACAGTCAACACATCTCTTCTTATCAGCACTGGAACACATAGCTTAAAAACACATACACACAGATAACACTTCGCTCACTATTTTTCCTGTGTTGATAAGAAAAGAAAGCAATTTTCATGGGATTTAGATACATGTTGGAAAGGGTATAAAGAACTGATAAAAAAACCCACGTTAGTATGTAATAAGGCTGTGAAAATAACACTGCCAAGTTCACTTCATGAATTTGGACGGCCACACTAGGGGCCAAGATGGTCTTCTTTTGTCTTCTTCAGTTTGGAGATTCTTTATTAAAAAAAGACATTCCATTATTAAAATCATATGGGTCAAATCAGACAGTTACAGGTTTTACAGCCTCACCTTTTGCATATGTTAAGTAGACACCCCATGGGAGACTTTAAAAGTCTCATTTTATTGCAGCATTTGAACAATTTTTGAAGCCTTTAATGTTTGACCATATCTTGTTGATGTCTGATCAAGACCCTCATTTTAACAGGTTTATTTTTCATTTGACTTTTACCTCTTGGGTGGAAATTGGTTCCCATCCATATTCATCTCAGATCTGAATTTTCAGAACACTTCAGACAAAATACCTTATCCTTCTCTGAGAGTGAAGATAAGGAAAGCCAGGAGTCTTCACAGCCTAAATTATTTCTAATAACTTTTTCCACAGAGAAGATTGAGTGGATCAAAAGAAGCTGAAAATATTCTGTCTTCCACTATTATGTGCTATTATCTGATCTAACAAAAAGGCTTGGTCAAAGTGAAAAATTACAGTTTCCTTAGAGTCACTATAAGAATTTGTAGTGGATTGATCCTGAATTGACAGACAGTTGTCTGGTCGAATGGTGCTTCTCTCAATGTTACCAATAAAACCCCGTGGAAGGCGGGAGTTTGGGGGGGTTTTTTCCAGTCCAGGGGTGGCAGTGAGGAGAACAGGGGCCCAGAGCCCCAGGTGCGCTGGCCGCCGCTGGGCCGGGCTGGGCAGCCCTGCTCCTGCCCCCTCCCCCACCTCCTTTTCAGGCCTCAGCGCACACCCTGCGGCTCTGGGAAGGGTGGCTCTCGGGCTCTCTCCGATGCAGTTTCTCTGGGACTGATTTTATTCCACATGGGACCAGTAGAAGACTGGCAGGAGAGCCTGCAGCCTGCAGCTGCCCAGCACACTCCACACTGAACTGAAGAAGACAGTCCTGTAACCAGTGGTGGAGTGGGACAGTAACATTTTCCACCATGGTGATTCCAGGGTCAGAGAGAGAAAGAGAAAACCTCGTCACGTGAGACGAAGCCAAGATGGCCACGGAAGGAAAAAGGGCAGTGCCGCGTTGTTCTTGCACATGGCTTAAAAGACTTCTTGCCTTGCCGTGGTATGAATATTGTAATATCCCAGACTGTTTGTCTCTTTAATCCATTTAAAGTGCAGGGGGGGGATGGACAATTTTGATGTGTGTCTTGTAAAGGTTGTGAAGAAATGCCCATGCCAGGCTATATTTTAAAGCAATAGAGGCTTTTAAAACCTGGTGGCGAAGAAAAGCCTTGGTATTCAAGCCACAATTACTCATCCTTGAAACAGTAATAACCCCATGTGTGGGCCCATGTTCTACAGTTGAAGGAACTGTGAAAGGGTTTATGGAAATAAGAGATTTTGCATTACTGCAGATTGTTTTTCTGTAGATGGTGGCAGTTTGGAGAACCATGTAAAGAAGGAAGGAAACCCTTTGCCCTTTTCCCTTTTCAAGACCTGCAACATGGATTGAGAGAGAGAAGAAGAGGGAGGGAGAAGATTTCTAAATATTTTTATTCTGATTGGTTTTTTTCCTTTCCTTTTCTCTTCGGTCTGTTAATAAACTTCATTAAATTGTGCCTGCTTTTGCTGTCTCCTAATTGTTATCTCACAGAAAAGAAATCAGTGAGTAATGAATAATTTGACCTTAAAACCACTACTGAATGGTAGCTAAAATCTCCAAATATTCCAAAGGGACACAGTGTTACTTTACTACTGATTGGACTTGGTCTGATGCCACAGTTATAATATTAATTTTACCTACATTGTCTCTCCCTCTATTTTGGTATATTTTTGCAATACTTATGTCAAAACTGTCCATACAAATATGAGTGATCCTGTTTTTATTACTATCTCTCTCCATTGTAAAAGAAACATTTAGACATACATGCCTCAGAAATACCTCTGTGTCTGCATGTGTGTATATCTCTTGAGACCAGGCCACTTGTGATTTTTCTGTATTTCAAGGTGACCATAACTGAGCCTTGTAGGTACTAGAGCAATTATGCAGTGTGATGTTTATGTATTAACAATTTTTTTAAACCCATATTGTTTATTCCAAATTAATTTTCATCAACAGTGTATTAGGGAATGTTTTTGGCTGAATACTATAATGAACAGAAAAGTATACTGTTGTGGCTTTTTACCTTTGCAGTCTCCTTCGCTGGTGTCTTTACATTTCACATCAGTCTTTCTGGACTTTCAGGAAGTTATCGTGTAAAAACCCATGTGCTTTTTTCCAAAAAACTTTGAAACCACTTCATTTATATTTTTGTGTTTGATAACATATCTATGTCTTACTGAATAAAACTCTTCTTAGTAAAGAGTAGGAATAATTAAATGTCTATTCATTTTCAAATAACAACTCTCATTTTACTCAACTCATCCCCCATTAAAAAGACAGTAAATATGGCTATGTTCTAAAAATAGCAACAAAACTTCAGAGATTTTGAATAATGCTCTTTTTTTTCATAGAGAAAAATCTTTCATCGGTAGAAAATAATGTAGAAAGTTGAATAATTTTCAGTTAATTATTGTTTAGATGATTGATAGTAATTTTTTGTGTGTGAATTAAATTCCTTATAAGTATCTTAAAAAGATGAGTTTAGAATAAAGTTTGATATTAAAATAAGAGAATGCTATGTTAGAATAACACATTCATCAATGCCGATTCATTCATTTTTGTCACTTGGTTAAATTATACTAGGGTCTTTTAAATTGGGTGATTTTTCTAAATTCCTGTCTAATTTATTCTCAATCCTCTTTGATAATGATCTGTAAAAATAGCAAGATATCCAATATATTTAAGAGTGAAGACAAATAGATGGACTAGTGACTGGGATGTCATCCACAGCCCAGTAACTACAGATTATGGAATAAATATGGAATATATATGTTTAAAATTTTTTACTTTATGCTAGACATATAGTATAAATGCACTATATTTATAAATATATACATATTCTTATATAAATGTATAAATAATGTAAAAATATACTTTCATTGAAGTGAATATCTAAATCACAGATGCTATTCTGTATCATGTGTCTATCTTATCATAAGCCATAAAAAATGTAAATCTTCATCCATGTGGTTCAAGTTTCATAACTATTTCTAGCTCAAAGAAAAAGAAAGAAAAACTGACAGAAATCTGGAAAATGTGACAAAAATTATATTTTTCAAAAATATAAATATGTTTTATGTCAATCTATCTGCACTTAAGAAATATAGTAGAGTTTCATACATTTGCATTAAAATGAGAATTGATACAAAACTGTTCTCTGGGTTAGGATAGAAATAAACCTTTGAAGACTGAGGCAAAAAAATGTTATGGGGTACTTCAGTCTTCCTCTCATTCATTGCTAACAGTTTTCCAGTCTTATTTATTGGGGGAGGAGGAGGGTAACCTTTTAACCTTTCTTTTCTGGTTAATATACCTGAAGCTATTTTTTTCAAAGCCCTTCTTGTTATTTGTTGCATCCCTTACCAAATTTAGTTCCAGCTTCACCATAGTCTTCCTCACACCATCCCTACACAAGTAAACATCCCATACTCCTCCCAGGTTACCTTGTTTCCACTGCCTATGCATTGGCTTCTTTCCCTTTAGTTTGATCAGCAGGTTCCTACTCAGCCATGACTACCTCTTGACTTCCTTGCCCAATTTCTTGCTCCTGGGCATTGCTAACTCTTGCACTCTATGGCGACTTCCTTAAAGATCTGCCAGCTCTGTTCTTTTCCCTTTTCCCTGATGGCAGACTCTCAGGAAATCCCTCTGACTACCCTCCTGAAAAGGTGAAAGTTTGCTTTCCTAAATTTTAGGGGCCTGACTTTACTCCTTACCTGAGCCCATATCCCTCAGGATTGCAAACTCCACCAGTATGTGATCACAGCAGCACAGGCTGACTCCAATCTGGGTGACCTCAGTTAGCTTGTTGACACTGGTGATCATCAGATCCAGTATTGCATCCCCAAGTGGTATCATTGTCTATTACCTGGCTTAAGAAGTCATCTTCCCTGCATTCCAGGAGTTTTCTGGATTGCCTATAGCTTGCTGTGCCTCTTTCCCAGCAGATTCTGGGGTGGTTGAAATCCCCCAGCAGGACAAAAACCTGTGGGTCAATAGGTTTCCCTTGATCAGGGGCCTGTAGTAGACACCAACCATGAGGTTCCCTTTATTGTCTCAGTCTCTGATTCTTATCCACAAGCTTTCAACCTGCTTGTGGTTGTTCTTCAGAGACAACTCTTCACGCTCCATCTACCTTTTGAGGTACAGGGCAACACCTCTGTCCCTCCTTCCTCCCCTGTATCATCTGAACTTGTAGCCATTGATAGTCACCCTCCAGTCATGAGATTCATCCAGCCAAGTTTCACTTGGACATGTCCACAGCTAAATTCCTCCTCCTACTGTGTACTGCATAGATCTGTGTCTCTGATGTGAGACACACTCATACATATTTATTGCTGAAAAGAAAATCTGATAATATATTAAACTCATTAACCAACAATCTGTCATAAATCAAATACATGAAATTAAATGATCAAATCTTAAGACCAGGTGTTCTAGAAATATATATTGCTGATTGTTAATCGCTTATTTTAGGTTTAACTGTTGAGGGTTTTTTTTCCAAATTAATATTTAACAATTCTTAAGATAACACAGCACTAACTGTGTTATGAGTAGAAGCTGAGGAAACAAATAAGCATTTGTGTTCTATAATTTTCTTTACTTCCCAAAAATGTATGTTATGCCCTGTTAGCTGAATATAAGAGTATAAATACTGAGACAGTATTTGTCAGTAGCTTCTTATAATTCACCCCTCCTCCCCACATTCCTAACTTTCAGGTTTATACCACAGCTGTCTTTCTTGAAAGTTGTACAAGAAATTTATTTTTCAGTTCATAGAAGAAGTGGCATTTGTCCCAACAAGAATGGCAATAATAGTTTGGAAATAGGCATTCAGTTTTGCTCCAGCTGAGAGAAGAGCACACCAAAACATTGTACACTCTTTCTGTACTTGAGAGGGCACAATCTAGACAACTGAGATAGATACAGAAAATGGGAACAAACACAGATCATAATATTTTATTGATTTACCAATAATAAGAAAAAAACAATTTCTACTCCCCTGCCTATTCCTGAGTTTCTCTCGTCTTTGTCTATTTGCTTCTATTGTATGTAGAACTTCTGGCTGTATCAGACCATGAACTGTTAAGTTGTTTCACAGTACAGTTTGCACATTGCATTTTAAATCTTAATAGGTGTGTTGGTTTAAAAGTTTAAATTATTAAAAGACTTTTTCCCATTATAGTGAATGTTCCAAAATTCTAAATATTGTTTTGTTCCAGATTTGAGTCTCCACCTTATAAAACTTCACAGGGGCTCTAACACAAATACCACCATGTTTTGGGAAGCTGGGTCTAGAGTACTGATTCAAGCCAAGTGTGGCGGCCTTGGTTTATTATTTTAGATTTAAAATGCATCTGACACCAGAGAATGATTCAACAGCATTTATAAATAGATATTAAAATAAAGTTTATCCATGCCCATCTTGCTGTTATGATAGAACACGGAAGTAACATAAAAGCAATAGAGCAGAACATTTATGGCATCAACTTCAATTTTATTCTGAAAGATTTCTGGATTTTACAATGTATATATTCACAGCTTCTCTGTAGAGGATTTTGGAGTTATTTTCTCTCTCTCTCTGTGTATGTGTGTATGTATGTATGCAATATGTCCTTATGATAAAAAAAGGCTTATGGTTTGCCTTTAAGCTATGAGTAGCATCTGGGATAACTAATTTCAAACCCGTTTGTTCTTCCTTGCAATATGGGAGACATTGAAGTACAGAAAGAAATAAGGAACACTCTAAGATGTTTGGCAGCCTTTCCTAGAAGAATAGTTTATTGAGAGTCTATGTCTCTTATCTGTAAGGCATGCTTAGATTTCATGCCTGTCAACTTCAAGAGGTAAAAAGGATGTGGAAGAGAATCATATAGTCCTCATGCTTTCTTGGGAATTTTGAGCATAAAGATTAGCTAGGTGTGCCATATATCTGATACTGACTGCTCAACTAAATGAAAGAGTTCTGCATCTTCTCTTCTCTTCTCTTCTCTTCTCTTCTCTTCTCTTCTCTTCTCTTCTCTTCTCTTCTCTTCTCTTCTCTCTCTCATTCTATGAAATGAGGCACCTAGAGAATAATTACATTACTTTGTCCAAAACTTAGATACAAAAACAGTTCTAATATAAATATATATATGTATGTATATGTATGCATGTAAATCACCAAGGAACACTTGCACATTTTTATTAGCTATAGAGATTAACCATTTGGTCCAGTTCTTGGCCATGAGTATTATGAAATTCTTCAATATTCAGTGTTATACAATAGTCTTATTCATTTAAGCACCTTTAAGTTCTCAGTAAATCAATGGGCATGTTTTTCCCCAGTTCACAAACTGCAAAGACAATTCCTCAATTCATCCTCTGAACTTCCTTTGTGACATTGAAGACAATGTCAGTTAAGATTCAGTCTGTTTTCTCTGAGCTAAAAAAATACAGCCTTTGCATCGCAGAACATTTTGACAAGGTTTAAAAATGCAATTCCAAACAGAAGTTGTGCTATCCCCCTGCTTATATGCCCAATTGTGCTGTAATATAATGCATTTTAACAAAATTTGCAGAAATGTTCTACAAGTGCATGTCAGAAAATTCAAACAGACTGGCTCTGCCATCTGCTCCTTCTGATAAGAGACTCATCTGTCTGTTGAGCAGGTAGTGGAGAGACTCACTGAAAAAAGAGAAGATAATGAAACACTGAAAACATGCTGTATTTCACATTTACTTGTGGACACGCATCACCTAATTGGCGGTCAAACCAAAGTTATTAAGTATTTAGAATGCACTGTGGATTCAATTTGAATTAACTATGAATATATGCAGAACATGACTAAGTCAACCTACTGATGTAATTTGGCCACTGAACTCAACTCCATCTCTGTTTCAGTGACAAGACTAGCAAGAGTAGGTATAACCGGGAAGGGACTCTTATCTCTGCTTTGACACTCATAGCACAATACCAAATTTCTCAGCCTGCTGGGGGCACACAATTAAAACAGGATAAAGGTTAGCTCCATAATGACAGTAAGTCTGAGTAAGGACAGTGTGCAGTTGCAATATTCTAGATGCAAACAGAAGTGACTTGTTCCCTTTTGTTTTCCAGTACCAACAGCAAAGTACTACAGTTCTAAACTATTTTATAGTGCAATTATTTTATTTTCCATTCAAAGCAGATACCCATGCCAAGGCATTAAAAGCTTGACTTTTACTCAAGCCTGGCTTGATGGTGGCACCCTTTGTAGGCATGATTTCCATCTCATGCACAGTATTCTGAAATGTAATTAGCTTAATAAGCCCTTAATTCTCTTGCACCCTTTATTTTATTTCATGTTGCCAGACAGACAGTCCTTCCAAAAACTAATGACATTAATGACATCTCTTGGCTGCTATGGGATAGCAGCCTACCATTAACATCTGTTGCTCTGTGACAAGGTCAATTCTGAAAAAAAAAACCAAAAAATAGCTTAAATGTACCCCTTTTGCTGACACCTGAAAGGTCATATTCATGATGAAGAAATGAGATTAAAAAGAATACTCTAAAGCTTGTGAAGATGTTTAGGATGTTGGTATTTTCTGTACTATCCTAAGAGAGGATAGGGAGAAAGATGGCCTCACATCTCATCATATGAGGCTGAAAAAGGATATATCATTGAGAAAAAAAAGAAGAATCAAAATATAGGAACTGTGATTAGTTCCAGATATGGATCTTTATGGGAAGAGATGAACTGCTTCAGAGGAACAACTCTGAGTGAGATAGAACTAACCTTAAAGTGACTGGAACAGAAAGAAAGCCCACATACGAGGCAATGTGTTCTTGAGTTGTGAAGGACTCTGTTCAGTATGAAAAGCAGAAGGTCTGGGAAAGGGTAGACTTGAGGGAGGCTTGACTGAATGTTAGGTACTCCCCTGCACGAGGTAAGTAATGCCAAAGGGACTATTCTGAAATGGCAAATAGTAGAAGTATAACAAGAAAAAACTCTAGGGTAGTGAGACTCATCAAAAGACTAGTCAGGAAAGCTTATTTTAGGCAGCTCTCAATAAAACCCTTCCATCTGCTTTTCATTCTCTCTTGTCCTCTCAGTGAAGTAAATTGAGAAGTACCTCTCTCCAGGCTGGATGAAATATTGATGCAGATCTTCTTCCTTTCTGCCTGACATATTCTATCTCCAACATCCACAAGAGGATTTCTAGTGCTCATCTCTTCCACTGACTTGGCTGTGCCCTGTTTCTAGATGTTCCTAGTTTTCACAAGCTTATCTGAACAGGTCATGCAGTTTTGTGAAGTTTACAGACCCCTTAGACCTCACCCCCAACTATATAAATGTGAAGAGATTTTTCAAATCTGTCATGATAATTTAAGCATAGGGGTTTTAACCCAGCTAATATTACTGACAAAATTTAGTTCAAAAGATACATAATACAGATGTTTGAGAGACAAAGCATTCTTGATTAAAACTACATGACATTTCCTGGACTATACAGTAGTTTGGAATGTTAGTTGCTATAGTTCTATCTGCCTGATTTCCTTTCAGTGTGTGTTAAAAATGTAGGGACACAGATATTAAATAAGTGTCCTTCTTAATACTTTGGCAGAATAATGTTAAATCAATGCAGCAAAGTGATCTTAAAATCACTTTATCTACACACAGTAGAAAACTTGTTGTAGGAGCAAATAAAGGTTGTAAGACATTTATGTTGCTTCTCTGTATCCTATTGAATCTTTCATGAATTTCATTAAGAAGAAATCAGATCTATTTATATTTGTTGAGCTAGTTAGTTTACTTAAGAGCAATATAATGTGTTTACTCAAGAAAAAGTGTTTTGCAGGGTGGGTAAGGACCTGTACATGTTCAATCCAGTCAAAGTTGATGTGTTTTCTAGTCTACACTATATTCATATGCAACAATTTGCACAAGAATACTCCAGGACCATTGATCAACTTGGTATCAACTGAAAGTTCCTTACAGTGTGAGAAATTATTACAATTCTTAGTGAATTTCTTCGTTTTATCACTGCATAAAATTCCATCCATGAATCACCACTGATCTTTCATGAACACCATTGAAGGAAAAACCTTAATAATTATGGGAAACAAAATGCCTGTTGAGTTTCTGTAAAACTGTAATCCATATTAAGGCAAGGCACAATGGAGAAAGAAGCTCGCAGATAAAGTACATATGTTTTTAGTAGACTGAAATAATAATGGCAAAATACAATTTAATAGAATCCTAGTATGGTTTGGATTGAAAGAAAACCTTGAAGATCATCTTGTTCCAAACCCCCTGCCATGGGCAGAGACACCTTTCACTAGACCAGGTTGTTCAGAGCCCCATCCAGCCTGGCCTTGAAGACCTCCAGGAATGAGTCATTCACAAATTCCCTGGACACCCTCACAGCAAAGACTTTTTTCCTCCTATCTAGTCCAAACCTATTATCTTTCCATTTGAATCCGTTCCAAGTATTTCTGCTGCATTAGAACTTTGAATGTCTATTTGATATCAGTACTGTATACCTCTCCCATCTTATTTTCTTTGTCAGTGAAGATTGGTAAAGTTGTAGTTTTATATGGAACTGGAATGAAAGTGAGTAATGTTAATTGTCCTTTGTAGTAGACATTATGTATTTTAAGCAACTAGATCAGGTTTGACATTTTATGAATATTTTGTGTTACTACTGTGCTCAGGCAATCTGGTCTGTGCACTCTGCTACAGGAAATCACTTAGCTTCAGTCTTTTTGACTCTGTGTACACATCTGCTCCAAAAAGAGCAGATTCTTTGCAGCTTGCAGTTCTTCCTTTTCATAATTGATCCCTTAAGTGGAAGCATAAAAGCAATATTTACCATCATGGATGTCACTGAGCCTGCCACATCCTCCACTTTTTTCTACAAATGAATTGTCCTTGAATTACTGTTGGGAATGTCCCAAACCAGTGAATCTTTCCAGTAGCATTCTTCTGAGATACTTGGTACAATTTATACCCTGTAGATAATTGTGTCAGGGTTTCTGTTGGCACAGAAACCATCGACATCATAATTTTTCTTGGCTTTTATCTTTAAATTCTTTGTAAAAATTGTAAGGACTTAGATAAGCATTTCAGTACTAGTGGATTGAGAAGCTATGGACACATCTGTAATAACAAATTCAGCCCTTGGTTACCACCCTTGGATATCGGCAGTGACCTTTCTTATTAGCACTACCCTCCAATATAATGAATAGAGGCTTATAATCACCTGAAAAGAACTCATTAATTATCCCTATGCCCTTTTTATTCTGCAAGTTGTCTTTATCTTACAAGATCACATATGTGACTTTGGAAAATATTTCAAACCATAATCCTGGTGTTGTACACACACAGTCAATGAACAGTAAACTACAGTTTCTGTAGCTATAGTAAATGGTCATTATGCGTAGATTTATTAGAATAGTGGTTTCTTGTTTAAATGCATTTAGTTATTCACAAGCATATGCAGAATATTTGTTTACACAATACCTCTGTGTATATGGGAAGCCCTCCTGGCAAAGTTAAAAACCTTTACATGCATACAAAATTTCCTATTTCAATTGACAGAGCTTCATTAAATTATTTATAATTACCTTCTTCATTTCTTTTTGTTATGACTAGTTTGAAATAGACATGCATAAAGGCATTTCTAATCGTGCATTGCATTAATATGAATAAATATAACAGAAGGCCAAGATTATGCACCTTTCACATATTTTTCCCCTGTGCAGTTGACTTAGCAGAAAATCATGAACCACACAATTTTTCTGATAACACAGTAAGCAGTTCAGAACATTTCCTTTTAATAATCTCATGCTATTTTTTTTTTTTAATTGTAACTTGAAAAGCATAGAACATAAAGAAGATAGTCATATATTGGAAATATAAGGAATAAAATATATAAATAAATGGTACAAAGCAAAAACTAGATTTTATTTGAAAAGTATTCCATTGGCATTTCTGGAGTTTTGCAAAATTAATATATCTATTAATAAAAAGACAGTTTTTACTGTTTTGCAAACTACCTATAGTACCATTGATATTTTGTGATATTTAAAATCTACTAATTTGTGTAAAGAATTTTATTCAGTTTTTTTTTTTTTTAAAGTGGTGTGAGATAATGGAATTCAAGACCAATGCTGAACTTTGTATTTTTACTCTATAGATGTTAATTTGAAATCTGAGAACTTGTGGTTTGGATCTTACTTTTATTATCTGTAGCATTCTGAGTATTCCAAAAGTCATTTATATCTGATATACCATACTTTTACAGTTTGCGGCTTCTGAAACTGAAGAAATACAGATTCAGATTTAAATACAGTTTTGCACACTTGCGATCACCAAAGTTGCTAAAGTATGTGTGAACAAGACTTCTCTCTCAACACCATGTTTGAGTATCAGGTCTGAGTACTTGGATAACACAAGGGAGGAAAGAGGACAAAGATGCAGTACCGTGTAAAACAGAACTTTGCACCCACCTATCTCTGGTGTGTGTATATGTGTATGTGTGCATGCTCTACCTACGTAGCAAACACAAGGCATTCAGTGTTAGTTCAGAGTGTGGTGAAAACAGGGCTAACCTAATTAAATTTGCCTTGCACTTACTTGGATAAACCAGTTTACCTGGACAATTATTGTGGATCAGCTCTGTCTAAAATTTTAGGTTTTTCTTGAGTTGATTTTGTATTGTGTGTCCC
Organism: Rhipidura dahli; assembly: GCA_013399225.1. Taxonomy (NCBI): domain Eukaryota; kingdom Metazoa; phylum Chordata; class Aves; order Passeriformes; family Rhipiduridae; genus Rhipidura; species Rhipidura dahli. The sequence continues at coordinate 140,216 of VXAC01004737.1, read as the reverse complement.
AATTAAATATGAATTGTCCCAGAGAGAAAGAAAGGGTTCTTCTGATCCAGTTCTAAACACTGATATTGGAGGGGTTATCTTAGTTGAAATCGATTTATGATGGAACAACCTCATGAGAATTTTACCTATTACCAACTTTACCTGTTAGACTGGTGGCTAAGCTACTTGTCAAGGATTGCAAATTCAAATATTCTCATTTTAATTATTTGTCTAACCATTAAGAAAAAAAAAAACATAGCATCACCCTCAACATTTTTTTGCTTGTTCACTTTCTGTTGCACATGCCACAAATTAACTTTTGATACATCTCCCATGAGCAGAATTTAGTGGGTTTTTTGGGTGATAGTTAAACATTTTAATTTGGAATTTATCTTTCTGGATGGTTTTTATTAATTTTGCTCTTAATATCTGTCACTGAATTAAAAAATTAATCACTTATGAAAGAATCCAATGAAATCTTGTAACTAACATGCCAGTGCCAGTGCTTTTTTAATGCCCAGAGGCTGGAAAAGCTGTCTTCCAAACAAAGTTAAAATCTTAGTCCCACTGGTAAAATCCCAGTCCCACTACTCCCTTGAGACTGACTACTGGATTCCAGGATTAATACCCCTCACCTTCTTAAAACTCACTCATATCAGACTGTCAGATGGGTAGTAGTTATATACATAGTATATTCATTTTTATATTTTATGTGTCTATATGTGTATGTACACTCCAGAGGGTATATGTAACAAGAAAGGAATTTCATTCAGGCATATGCCACCAAAAATTGCCTAGAATATTAATAAAAATCAAAGGTCTCAAGAGCATAATTACAGTTGAGGTACACATTTCAGGTTTTTTTCATAATGCGATATATTTGGTTAGTGAAAGAATATCACTGTACTGTAGTAGAAGAAAATATATATATCTATTTTTAATCAGGCTGTGAAATGCATAGAATGTGATTATTTGCACAATCTTCTCTAGAAAACATTTTTTTTTGTACATGTTTGTAGATGATAGTTAAAAATCTGTGTTCCTGTACAGTCAGTCAATGGAGAAAGGTATAATCTGCTGAGGAGGTAATTCAAAGCTCAGAAGAGAAATGTCTGAGGTATGAACAACCCACAAAGCATGCAAGCAACATACCTACACCTTCGACAGATGGCAGACATAATAAAGCTGGATGTGAATATAAAAGAGAGAGCCTGCATTTCTTTATGGTCCCAGAATGCCAGTAAAAATACATAAGTTATGAATCCAAATCTCTCATGATAATGGTTGCATACTGGAGTAACCACTGATAAATAAAACAGAAGTCAGAAAATATCTGTAACAGCGCAGAAAAAGCCACGCAATCTCAACTAATCACTTGACTAGTGATCAATGTCATCTCTCATAAAATAAGCAGAGGTGAAAATGAAACACTGACATTGTGAATGCTTGATTAAATCTGGAGCCAATTAGGCTGGCACAGTTTAAGTTAAGAGTACAGGTGGTAAATCATCTCACTCTTAGGTCAAATCAAAGAAGAGATACAATTAGAAAGACAAGCATACTGCAGCCAAGATGATTCAGAGAGTGGAAAATTACATGGTTGTTAGCAAAACACTGACAAGCCTTAAGAATAATGTATTAAATAACTGCTGATTTTGATTAAAAGTGTTCTGTGCAAATCTGTTAAAAGGGAAATTGTAGCTGTTTCCTTACAGTTCTATATTTAGAAATTTTGCCTATAAATAAGTTATTTCATTCACAGGGACCAATTCTTGTAACTTTTCTAATACTCAGTTTCTCCCTTCATACTGATATATCCAGACTGCGCTACTGTGTTTTCCTTCGCAGCATTTCAGTGTGCTTTACTGTCTCTATATATTCTAAACAATTGTCTTAGTGTAAGATGTAATTGTCTTAAAGTAAGATGTAACCAAAAGTATTCTACCACCATCTGTTAAGACCAGGTAGGGCAGTGTTCTTTGTCTCTCCATGACACATCCTGGGTAACTCTCTCCAGAGGGATATCTTCTGTTAATGGGCCACCAATCCTCACTGCATGACTCATAAAATTACATTATCCCATACTGAGATGCCTCGCCCAGGGGGAGGAACCAAGCATTCCTACCTGGATATAATCTGAGACTTGGAACATCACAGTCAGCCCTTACCTACTGGAATCCCAGAGGAGAAGAGCTAGATGACCATCACTGGAGCTTTTGAGGAGCACCAGACCCTTCTACAGGATCACTGCTTCAACAGAACCACATCTACCACTTGAAAAGGATTGCAGCCACCATTTAATCAGACTGCTACCACCACCCTGACCAACGGGGTGTCAGGTTCTATCCTGACACTGTCAGTGTTTCTGTACTATTGTATTTATTTAAATTTTCCTATTAAATTGTGGTTCTGACTTGGAGTCTCTAAGTGGTTTGCTTTCAAACTAGTACAATAATCTTCATTGCTATAGGATCTGACTTCTTTCCACTACTGCATTATGTATTATGTATATGCTCTAAGCATAGAACAAAAGAAACTTTAGTTAAGTGCAAATTACTGGGAATGGTGCAAAAGTAACTTTTTTGTACAGGAGATTGAGTTGTCTATATAGCTGTTTTGTCTAAAGATTTGTGGTTATATCTGAAGCAGTAGATGCAAGGACATGGGGATGCTCAAAGATTGGTGTAGGAGTGTTTGACATGAACCAGATCTTCCTTATCCCCAGATCACATCCAAACTTTTTCTCTCATAAGAAATGAACAATCATAGAATCACAGATTAATTTATATTGAAAAATAACTCCATGATCAAGTCTAATCTTTGACCAAACACTACCTTGTCAATAAAACCACAGCACTAAATGACATGTCCAGTTGTTCCTTGAACCCCTTCAGGGATGTGACTCCACCAGTTCCCTGGGCAGTTCATTCCAAAGCTGAACCCCTCCTTCTGTGAAAAAATTCTTCCTGATGTCCAACCTGAACCTCCCCTAGTGCAGCTTGAGGCTGTGTCTTCTTGTTCAGTAACAAGTTTCTTGGGAGGAGAGGCTAACACCCCCTTTGTTACTGCCTCCTTTCAGGCAGCTGTAGAGAGCAATAAGGTGGCCCCTGAGCTTCCTTTTCTCCAGGCTAAACAAGCCCTCTTAGAGGACTTGGTGTCTACATCATTCACCAACTTCATCCTTCCCTGAGCACACTCCAACACCTCAAATGTCTTTCATGAAGTGAGGGGCCCAGAACTGGGACAATACCCAAGTACAATATCATAAGGACATGCATCACATTCCTGTTTGAAATAATCAGGGAATGAGGATCCTGGCACTTTAACATCTATAGCATGTCATATTCAGTCTATGAAACTATGACTGCATTGTGGCTACTCCTGATTAACTGTGTCTCAAAAAGGCATTGAGAAAACTTTCCCTTCTACAAAAGGGTCTGACCATGCTTAAAGGTAAGAGCTATATATTTTGTTTTATTCTGGAGCAATATTTTTTTCAGATCTCTTGGGCTCTGACAATTGATAACTTAAATAGGACCAAAATCAATAGGTGTGACATTGTTAACTTTCATAGGGACATCTCGTGTCGACAGTGAATGGATGAGTTTGTTTATGGGATCCTTGCTGTTATGGCACAAGTTTCAGTGTTGCTTTCCAGAGATTGATAGTTCTGTACTGATTTTTTTTCTTTTTTTTTTATACTGCTTGCCACTTTTTTCTATTCCTCTTGTCATTCATAGTGTATTTTATTTTCTGACTAGTCTTGGTTTGCAACAAATTTTCTTTCATCACACTTTTATTTTTGCAAGTCAAATGGTCAGTTCAATTAGAGGCCATAACACACTCTAACAAATTCTGTTCAGTTGGAAATAAATTTAAGATATCTGAATTCACAATTCACTGCACTGAATTTGGAAAAAAAAAAATGCTGTTTTCACTGATGAACTGGAAATATGAACTACCATTAACTGTAGAATTACTGGCCAGATGTTTTTGTTCAGAATTAAGTCGGGTTTTTGTGATATTCTCAGTGCAGTATGATGCAAATGGGTTATATAATTCAGATGTGCCTGTTTGAAAATCCCACTCTGTATATTTAGCTTCTCAATTTTCTTTGCTTTTCTAAAAGACATACACTAAGCTTTAACAGCTTTTCCAATGTAAAGCAATTGCTTTCCATGTCAAACAAAAGCCCTTATTAGTGTGAGGTAACATGTTAGCTACTAAGAAGATTCTGGTATGCTAGCAAACTAATAAATATTCATAAATAAACTTGAACTAGACAATGCACATATTCTCCGAAGAATGTGCTATAGTCTTAATCCAGAGAGTGTTGTAGTAATTAAAAGATAAAAGGGGAGGTTCATTAAATGAATATGCAGTGTCATGAAATCAGAGCTGTGCATTGATCAATGCTAACTTAAAGATTCTTCCTTAGCTAGAATATTTTGACACCTCATTTATCACTAGTACTATTTTTAGATTTTTTAATTAGCAGATCACCAGCCCTTACCTCATTAACTTAGCTTCTGCAAAAACATTATTTCTACAGATAATAGTTAGGTTAGAATAATCACCACTCCCAATTTCTTGGGCTGTAAGGAATGACAGGACTTCAGCTTCTGTTGCATGAAAATATATTTCATACCAGGCAAATGTGACCTTGACTCAAGAGCATGTGTCTTACTTTCCAAACAATTTGTCTTCACTTTATTTTCCAAATGCATTAACCTCAAAACATGCATCTTTTCAAAGACAACTGAACCATTTTCCTAAGTTATCTTAAATGCTTTTTTCTAGACCTCTGTTTGCAAAAATGTTTTGGGATATATTTCAGCAGAAAATTGTACCTTGATGCATGTTTAACACAGCTTGCTGTATATTTGTATTGATAGGTTTTTAAACACTTGGCCTTTATAGTCCTTTTATGAGAGAAAACATAATTTCCAGAAGCTAAAATGAACCAAACAAGGACATATTTACACTTATATTTTCTAAGTATAAAGGGCTAAGAAACTAATAAGAAGCAGACAATTGACAAATCAATTAAGTATATCTTGTGCAGATGTTTGCTTCAATGTGAAGTGCCTATTTTATTGCTTATACTGTTGGAAGATGAGTTCCACTAGTAATGATGGATAGGAACATACATCATACCATACAGTTTCAAGACTATGCAATTATCTCTGCAACATTCATGTTATATTTTCAACATGCTGCATAGAGCTTAAGGTTTTCCTGTTGCAAGATCCACAATTAAATAATCTTAATGTATTTTTGCTCTCATATATGTAGAAACAATGAAAACATTAGGCTAGCCTCAGCTAAATAGCTAGTGAATAAGGTAGCTGAACAATATTTGCACCCCTAGCTGTTCTATCTAATTAAAATTACTATCAAATGGAAGAATTGATTAGTCTCTTCAAGCAGAGAGGTTTGCATCATGCAAGCAGTCTAAATAATTTACATCAGAGCTTTCAACACAATTCAAATGCTGCCATCTCTGCCTTGTGAAACAGTTTATGGCATCCTAAGACTTGCTTTCATTACATTCACTGATTTTGTAATCAATAGTAAGCCAGAAGTTCAGAACACAGTGTGAGAAGGTCATAGTGCTGCCACTGAAGATAGTCTGGGTAAAGGTCACCTAATTATTTTGTGTTTTATGATGTTTACAGCTATGGTCTGATATGTAGCCATGTGTATGCAAGCTCATTAAGCACTTATCCTAGCTTTATAATGAAAACAATGCATTTTCAAATTTAAGATTTTATTTTCTCATTTACAATATTTTTGATGTAAAAAATTAAGAGCACAAGACCATGTCAAGATGAGTACACAAAATCCAAAGCATATAATTACATTATTAAATTAATGCAATGGATGAAAACATGAATTTGTGGGAAAAAAATGCCATTTGCTCTAATTATAATGGAAGTTTTCAATTCAGACAATCATACACATATTCAGAAAGACTCATTCAGGCTCTTTTTTAGTGAATGATACAAAACTGGAGGATGTGATAATCTTCGGCAAAAAGTTTTCAACAAGCAGAAAGGAAGTGGGGAGCTTTAAGTTGGGTGTTAGAAAAAGGTTCTTCACCCAGAGGGTGGTTGGGCACTGGAATAGGCTCCCCAGGGAAGTGGTCAGAGTACCAAGCCTGACAGAGTTCAAGATGTGTTTGGACAATGCTCTCAGGTATGTGGTGAGACTCCTGGGGATGGTGTTGTGCAGGGCCAGGAGTTGGAGTAGAGGATCCGTGCGGGTCCCTTCCAACTCAGCTTATTCTGTGATTCTTTGAAATCCTGACAAAATTTTTCAAGAACACTGGTATTTTCCTGAAGAATTAAGGGGCCTAATTCCACTGGTAGACCCCAGGAATTACAGCAGTTCTTAATGTATCTGGAGTATTTAGATGGAATATGAGATGTGCAGAGAGGCTTTCACAAAGTGTATAATCTTAGATCTCTGTTCACCTGGACCGACCTTGGATGTTGCGAGAGACTGAAATTTTAATGGCTAATGACTGAAACAATTGGCCATTTGCAAATGTTTTCACACCCAAATGAAATGGAAAACGAGAGTTTTTTGCGTGTAATGGCAAAACCTCTGAACCTCATAAAACAAAAGGGGTGCACAACCACCACTGGAGGCTACAAGCTGGTGTTTGAGCCAAATAAACTGCCAATTCAGGGTAGTGCTTTCTATAAAGCCTATGTCCCTTACACCATTGGCTTAATTTGAAAATTCTCCCCTCCCCTCCAGTAGGCGTAAAGGCATTCATTCCTTCTGATGGGTCATAACTAACTCAATTACACTGTCATCAGAGGCATCTGTCACATCTTACAAGGCATTATAAACCATTGAAGACCCCCAAAGTGTCCCAGACTAATTTCTGGGGCCTTCCACCAGAGGACAGTGCATAATCCACACAGTTGCAAAAGAACTGCAGTGTTACATCAGACACTGTAAAACTCCCCGCTCCGGAAACGTACCTGGGCACTCCACACAAACCTGAACATATATAAACCTGTTGAACGTTTATGTTTCATGGGCTTCCCCAGCCCTCAACAGACCAAGTCTGGTCTCATCATTGGATCCATGAGTGGTGATATCTTTCAACTCTTATCCTTTCTTTTTCTTTCTCTATACATTTTCTTAAACATTTTTTTATGTTTTTATATTGCTATATTTCTACAGATGAAAATCAAATTGGCTCCATACCTCCTTTCTATTGCAACGAAATTGTTCTGAAACAAACCCTACATATATACACACTAGTCATTCAGTGTCATTTCACTCTAATTTGCCCCAAGGCATCTATCAACAAGAACCTCAGCTCTTACCTTCAGGGATGGGTTTCAACACATGTACCAATGAGAAATTACTTCCCTTATATGAGAGTAACTTTTCCTAAGTCATGAAACTTTCAGACTCCATTAAAGAAATATTGTTCAGAAAACAAAAAAAAATTCAAAATTTATCAGAATTTCACTATATTTTCATTTATGCAGATATCAGCTCCTACCCAACTTCCTTTGGATCCAAAAATATAGAGGTAGGGTTTTGCCAAAACCCCTTTTTCATCCACAGCACATCAGCTATTCAGTAGTAAAGGTAGGCTACTTCAAATACAAATTTTCTTCAAAATATTACCAATATATACTAACTGAATTTACACATACACAAAGAATTTGTCCAAAACTTGGCAATTCAGATGAATCTCCTGAGCAAATATCTGAGATTCTTGACCCTTGCCCTATTTTCCGATTAATCTTTTTTTATTATTTTTTTTTTAATCATCTTTTCATCTCTGCCTTGGCACATGCTTGTAGGTAGAAAAGGAAAGGAGGTCAGCTTGCTCCAATCTGAAAAGAGTGAGATAAATTGGTGTAACTGTCCAGTATCTATGCTAGAGTGCCCTTGTGTTCTAGAAATGAGTCCTGCTTCATCCACTAATCCAATGACACTTTTGTGATTACCCCATAACTGCAGGTCTGTATCCCAAGTGGGTGGAGGCATCATAACTTCTCCACAAGGCAGATGCCTTTTTCCAGGACACGAGCAGGCACAGTGAGCTACCAGAAGGAGGACAGAGGGCCTCTGTTCCCCACACCAGCATCAGCTTGATGCCTTAAGAGGCCTCCTAGAAACAGAGACCAGGCAGGAGTAAAGGGAATAAAGGTGGGTATTTATTTGAAGGTCCTTCAAAGGTACCCCTGGGGAGCCAGAGGCTGCTGCCAAAATGTACCCCAAGATGGACAGTAGGTCATGAGTTCTTCACACTTTATAGGTTTGGTTCATTTGCATATCAGGGTTAATTCTCCTGTTAAAGCTTCAGTTTAATGATGTAATTCCACTCAGCTTGCCCTCCCTTAGAGGCTCTTTGGTTTATACTTTTTGGGCCAGTCTGTGTGTCCTTGAAGAGCAGGCCTGGAGAGGCTTTGTTTTGACTACTCAGCACGAGAGAGCAGAAGTGAACAGGCTACAGGAAACTGCAGAGTTACACACAGGGCAGTACAGGATTTGAAAAATATAAAAGTTAAAACCTAAGGCATCAAGGTAATTTGGCACATACATTCATATATGTTGTGGCAACACATTTGTGCAGTGCTCCTGAAAGGACAATGTCATAGCAAATTCATTTCAACACAAATACATAAAGAAAATGTGCACTTCAAGTAAAGAATTCCTACATCTTACAGTATCTGTAGCAGTACAGCAATCCCAGCACCTATAGAGCAACATCTAACACCGACAGCACAGCACCTAACATCCATGGAAAAACAGCAAAGGGACCTCAGACGAACAGCAGAGCTGAGAGTGCCACTGCCAGTGCCACTCAGCAGCTGTTCAGAAACCCTAATGAGGCACCACATTAGAGAAGGCATAAGAGGCTGAATACATAAACAACATTATATTGCCTTTCTATAAATCAGGGGGTGTTGTAGTCTCATCCTGGCTACAGTAGTGGTCACCTTGTCTTACAAAACATATTGTGAAGGCAGAGGCAGAGACAGCTTGCAGAGGAGTGATGAATCGTCAAGGGCATCTCAGAGATAAAGAGAGATTGAGAAGATTAGGACCGTTTACTTTGGAAATAAGAGAGGACATGATCCTAGTATCTGAAGTACTTCAAGAAGTGTCTAAAACACAAAGTGGTGTGATTGAAAATTACTCTTTTTTTACATCTCAGAGTACAAGACAAGAGTTGACTCAATTAAATTAAAATGAGGAGGAATTAAAACTGACTCTTAGGAAGCTGAGGGTACTAACAGGCCCTTGTGGCCCTGCCTAGTCTCCCAGATGCCTCCACACCCTTTCCCTTTCCAAATGGGCAAGGACCCCATTACAGCTGAGCCCAGCACCATCAGTCCCTGCCCCAGAAATATCTCCAGTACCCGTGTCACTGTATCATTGCTTGTATCTCCTTGGCTGACCCAGATCTACTGCCTCCATCTCCTTGTTGCTCATGGGGCCGGCGGAGCCCATAGCTATTATGACTCTGCCCTGCCCTGCCATGTTCTGTGGAGTGGCACCCCTCAGTTTTTGGTCCTTTTCCTGGGGAAGCTGCCTGCCTGCAGCCATCTCAGGCCATCTGGAGCTACAGGTCAAGTGCCCCATGAACCCCCTCATGGCCATCAAGCTCCAAGGGCTGGTCAGCACGTAAAAGCAGAGCACAGCCCTGCTGGCTGCCAGCTCCTGATGGAACTAAATCCCCTTAGGATGCCTCCCTCCACCAGTTTTTACTTAGACTATGCTATAAATCTAGGTCCAGAAATCATCATGTTTCTAAATCTGACGTTAAACTATTAAATGCATGAATAGTAGACTAAAGAGATTGTAAATTCTTTAGCAAAACCAAAGCTTTTATTTGAAAACTCCAGCTTAGTTAACAGAAATCACACAAGAGCCCATGTCACACTTGATATGTGAATTGACAAGGCTGTACTTGACTCTGGATACAAAAGTTACCTTGGTTACAGTGATCTCAGTTATCCCTGCACACTACTGCTTATCCAGATGACCTCCAGGATCTCTCAAACATTCTGTGATTCCACCATACATTAAAAAATAGTAGTTTAAAAATTGAATCCTTTACAGATCAGTGACTTATGAAAAGCTATCAATCTCCTCCTTTGAAGAATAAAGAGTGGGCATTACTTTTACTCCATCTCTGTCTAAGGCGCTACTCTCGTGAGACTTCCCAGCTCCTTAAAAACAGGCCTAGAGGACAGTGTTTTCCAACAGTAGAAAGTTTGAAAAGCTAGAAAAAGTTTGTGTTTCCTTTATTAAAATGCATTGCTTCTGCCCTGTAGGACCTGAAAACCCCTGAAGGACCTTCATAAATTGTTTGAGTACATTATATTTGCACTTCTCGTTTCCAAGAGAAGCTCTGCTCAGTTAAGACAAAGCTCCAATTTTCCCTTGCCAGCCTTTGGTTTCCTTTCATGTACATAACTTCAGTGTTTAAAGTTAAATTTATAGTATAACTTATTCCAATTGTGAATTACATTGTTTTCCTTCTTATACAGATGGACTAATTATTAAATTAAAGGAAAGCACATAATTTTTGCCGAAAACCTGGAAAAGAGGTTTGGATATTTGTTCTTGTAATAATGGTTGTCATAAACATATTTTGCCAGATATCAATTGAGGTTCACTTTTATGGCTTCTTCATCTACATGTACCTTTAAATTGAAGTTATAAAATATGAAGATAACATTAATTAATACTAGAGGTCTAAGGGGAGGTAAGAATCACAGTGAGGCTCTGTGAGTGGTCCAAGAAATATTTGCCTTTATAAGCTTAGCATGCTTTACCAGGAAGAGGATGTATGCATTGAACTTAACTTAGAATGTGGAAATTAAAACTAAATAAAGCATTTTCTTGAGTGGGAGCTGTGTAACAGTTTATCTGATATTCAGTGTTCCCCAGGTCAGAATGCTAACATATAGGATTTGGGAGCTCAGCTGGAGCTTCTACTCATAGATGACAAAATTCTACTTCATTTATCATTAAAACCCACATAAATGCCTATTAAATGACAATGAGAAAATATTCTGAAAATCGGGAAAAAATGTTGATAATTTTGTTGCAGGTTTTTTGTCCAAGTAATTCTCTTACTTTGAAAGTTTCACTTAAAATAGTCACAATAAATGCAAGAGTCAATCTGGTGCTCTAAAAGAACAAATCCCAATAGCCACTTTGCAGTTTTCACCAAAGGTTTAGTGCAATCAAGACTTGAAAATTTTTCTTTCCATGCCACAATGACAAATTTTAGCCTTTTGACCTCAATAAATATACGCAGGAAGACAGTTATATTTTGCAAAAACTTGTCAAACTGGAGCACGACCTGGTGACCCTGGACAATGGAATTTTGAAAAATCTCTCCATAAAGGTGTTTGAAAGGATCGTACTAGGGTATATTCAGATAATGATGTAGGTGGTCCCAGGCCTGGATTAAATTGCTTTAATGTTGTCCTTACCTTGCTTCAATCTAGCTCTTGTTCTCAGTATGTTGTACTATCAAGGAACAAAGCAGAACAAGAATACTTAATAGCATGAAGATTTTTCCAGTACAATGGAACTTGTGAAATACAAAGACATGACTCAGGCAAGCTATGCAGGGTCTTCCATAAGAAGACATTATGCACGTGGTCCAATAATATAGACCTTGAATTTAAGTGACAAGAAACCCTTTTATAAACAGTATTCATTGATTGAAGCCCTATTTTTGTTTGCATTCATTTTTATCTGAGTACAAAAAGAAAAAATTAAAAGGAAGACAAAAAAAAAAAAAAAGAGAGGGGAAGAAATGGTAGAGATGGGGTGAAAGACTTTTGTGAGATTGTTTTGATTTCACAGTTGTTTTTCAGTTGCACTCAAATTGCCTACCTGCAAGCTGCTTCAGAGAGTAGGAATGCTTTCCCCATAATAATGATTCATTTCTTAAGCTGGTTGTACTGCCAAAATATTACATATTATTGGAAGAGGCCAAGAATAAGTGTGATGAAGAATATTCTCATGGCAAGAAAAATGACAGTTAATGACCAAAAATAACATGATCTTCAACATTTGTTTTGGAATGTAGAAATCAGGAATAAATTCTTCAAATAAATGAATTTTTAATTTGAATCACTTATTTGGAGTATTTTGATTGTCTCCATTTCATGTATGGAAGGTATTCAAGACATTTAATTTCACAGAAGAACACGTAACAGAGCAAATGGCTTTTTTCTTCATTGCCTTCCTACACCTTATAACTATCTAATGGACCCAATATAAATCTGCAACTTCTCAAGTAAAAAATGAGACCATAGCTCTTATATTTAGTCCCACTGCACTCCACAGCCTTATTAAAATAATAGCTTCTTTTGGTGTTAAAACTTATTCAGCAGGCATCAGTTTTTATTAAATATAGTACCCCTAAAAATCTCATTTTATAAGGAACTGAGTATGGTTTTAAAGATGTTACCTCAAGGAAAGTTCAGCATTTCAAATTAACGCTTTAATCTTTGAAATATTAGAGCTACAAATATTAAATTGTTTAAGAGTAGTAATTATAAAGTGGATATTATAAATAACAACATATGGCATCACTGTGAGTACAAGGCTGAATTAATTCCTGAGGCTCTGATGCCATTCATAAACCTCTCACAGTTTATGACTGCAGCTGAGTTCTTGAGTGAAATACAGCCTTGTGTTTACTCCAGGGCTATCTATTATGCTCCATGTTATTCAAATGGATTATTATGTTGATCCTTATGCTTTGCCTTGGAATTGTTTTCCCCCAGTCATTAACACAAGCTTGTGACTTTTTCCCTTAATACGTTTTTTTCAACAGAACGAATACATCTGAACAGAGACATTGCCTTACTGATGCAATAAATCACATAGTCCACCACTTCACAGCCTTTCAACATTCATGACTGGAGTAAAGGGAGCAACTTTATATGGAAAGGAAGATTTAGAGGCATTTAATTCAGATTTTCATCTGGATAAGAGAAATCAATTCTGGGCAGCCAGCTGGCTTTCCACTGATCAACTTCGATTCATGAAATCTAAATAATGTTATTATACCACAATGACCTTCTTGAAATTAATCTAAACATAAACCTCCTGAAAACAAGGCTCATCAGCTGAGCAGAGGCAGCACAAAAAATTCCTGTTACAGAGGCCTCCTGCAGACACTCAAGAGTTAATACTGCCTTGATAGAGTAGTATATAAATTAGAAGAATAACTCAGTAGTAGGTAAAGATAAGAGATTCTAATGGGTTACACTGCAGTACTATCAAGCTGGTAAGAACTAGAATGCTGTATTGGAAAGTTTTTGAGTGTCTTCTGTGAACTGTGCTAAGGATGAATGTGGCTTTACTAAGGCAGTGTCTGTCCTGCTTCATTACTCTTTCAGAAACATGGGAGGCCTGCTGTAAACCTAGAAGAAGGAATATGAATTCTTTCCACTAAATTGAAAGGTCTTCGCTCAAGAAGTGCATATTGATCACAGAAGCAACAAGCATTCAGTTTCCATCTCATGAAAATGTAATTATTTATTCTGAAGTACCAAAAGTTTGTGGAGATCAATAAAAAAATAGATGCAAGAGCAATGTCCCTGGTTTAAATAACTAAAAAACAAGGGAATGTGAACAGTGAAAAACACTTTTTTGACTGACTTTGGAAAGATAATTTAACAGCCTGTGTTCAACCAAAAAATTTCAGTAGGACTTGCTAGATGAATATCTAGACTTTTGATTAATGCGTCCTCTAACTGCCATTTCCCAGTTTTGGCACTCCAGTTTGAGTACACATTCATTATTTTAGTGAGAGTATTTGTTCATTATTTTAGCTTCTGCTTATTTTGACAATTTAAACATCCTGAAAACACACTCACAGAAATTAAAGTCAGCTGGTCTGTAATACCCCAAATCTAGGCTGATTCTTCAGGCTCCAAAAATTTGGGACTTGAGGCAAACAATTATTTGATTGCTTTATCTCCTAAAATATGACAGAATTACCAGGGACACTACCAGCTGGCATGAACCAGCTAATCTCTATTATGGTATCAACACACTATGTCCAGAATAAAGTATTTACAATTTTGGGGTGAGAATGATTCTGCTGGATTTGTCTGTGTCTGCAGAGGTAATTATTCTCCTTTCCCACTACGTTCCTTACAGTAGGACTTTGTTTCTCCACTGTAAGAGAGCAATCCCAAAGCACACTCACTGTTAGCATTTCAGGTTGTAGTCCTTCTGATACTCCCAGAATGCCACACTAAGCTCTTGGTGTACTTCCCAAATGTATGTTCTAATTTATTGAAATGAAGCCCAAAACTGTGGAACCTTCTCTGGCTTCTGGTTTTGTCCATGCTGGTTACCTTAAGTGAAGGTGAAATTGAATAAAAGAGACATGCCTATAGCTGTGGAACTGTTTTCAAACTATTATCTGCATGACAATACAATTCTTTTCAATCCTATATGATTCTGGGTCTACTAGCCCGTGTAAGCCTTAGTAGTCTCTGTTAGATTTGGGACACCTCTGAAATGTGTCAATGGAGATCATTCCCTTCATATTGTCTGGTTATGACACCTCTAACGTAGAAATATGGCACACACATATGGTCATTTGATAGTCCATCTACTCAAATGGACTCCCAATTTGTCTTTTCTCACTTAATACAGAGTTTCTGCTGTAGACCTGTAGCTTTCCTTGGTCATTCATCCCAGATTCTCAGGCTTCATTACTGCAAAAATATCAAGACTGCAATATTTGGTTTAATTTATCAGCTTACATATTGCTGCATTCCATAACCCGATAATTAAATAATTTCCATTTTTTTAAATAGCATTTTAACAACTAAAACTTCTCTGTCTTACAAGTCAAGTAAGCTATGCTGCTAGAGAGCTCACTATGTAAAGATTTTTTTCTGTTCCTCAGGAAAACTTGGCAGAGCACTCAGCCTTAGAAACAAAATACAGCATCTGTAATTAGTCATTACACTGTTCAGAATAATAGCCTGTATTAGGTGATCATCACTTAAAATCCAAAAATTTGTTCCTCTATATTTTAAATCAATTTGTAATCAGTTTCATATAGCCCAACAAAAAATGAGAGTCTGTGCTTATTAATCTGGATTTATGCAATAAATTCTAATAAACAGAAGATGTATCCTGTTAAGAAAGATGAAAATTTCCCCAAACATGCCAAGATTAAAGGAGGTATGTATTTTTCATGTCCCTGCCTATAATGCTATGCTGTTGGAAGATTACTCTGGAATGCTACTAGACTACAAGAAGTCTGCATGTGTCAATAATATTAATAGGGTGATTAAGACTATTTAAGACTTTTAACTAAAAAAGACTATTAACTAAACTAGCAGTTTTTCCAAGAACAAGGGTCAGAAACTTTGTGGAATTGCTTTTTTCTTTTGCTAATTTGCAGTGAATGGTAAAATTGCTTCTTGTGTATTGTCCTATTTCTATGTCTGGTTGTGAATTGCTGCCCTAAATATTGAACTAAAAATACGAGTTCATTTCTGTACTGTATTATGAATGTGTTATTGTCACAGCAGGTAATTAAATTCATTCACGGTGTGAATATGGGGTCTGAATAGTAAATTGTCCTGAAAACAGTCTTCTCCTGTGAATTTATGACTTTTCAATCTTACTTCTCAATACCAATTAATAGTGTGTCTCCATTTAACACTCAGGCCATTCAGCAGAACAGGCATCATGCCTCAGAAGTCATGGAAGTGCAAAAACACTTACTGGACAATAAAAATAAGGTCTTATGACTGTAAAATTAATGGATATTATACCTTTATAGAATGAAAATGCAGACAGTGAAAATAAGAAATCATCAAAAAATCTTCTACTACTGCTGTTAAGAGGAAAATTTTTAAAAATAGGTTTGTCAGGATTAGAAAAAAATGTCTTTATAGTGTCACTTGGTATCATTTATACAGGGAGGGAGGAACAGTTTTCTAAATACTAGAAAAGGATAGGAAAGAAACATCTACAGAGCAAAAAGGAATAAATACTGCACTGGCAAGACATTTTTGTACCAATGGTTGGAAGATTTGTACTTTGCAGTACTGTGTACTCAAGTTCTAAGAAAAATCTGTTTCTATTAATCTGTAATGACAATGTCTACCTTATAGTGAAAGATGTCTTCAGTGAATTTGTAGGCAGGAACATTTCTGATTTTCTACTTGAGCTATATTGCTGCAGTAGTGCAAAAGACATTCAGTAAAATTACTTAACTGAATTCAAAAGTACAACCTTGATGTTTAAAACAGGAACATGAAGTTGGGTATTGCTACATTTTATCTGACTTCCAATGTTGAATTTTTTTTTTCTGAGAAAAGTATTGATTTTTAAAAAGTTCTTTTGCAGTTTTTGAGCCCTCTTGTAAAATACGTCTTCTTTTTGGTTTTTCAGTAACCTACTGAGAATCAAACATGATTACATGGTGTGAAAAAAAATTGTGTGAAAAAAAATTGTGTGAAAGCAATTAAAAGATTATTTTTTTAATGGCTTCATTGAAACAGAAAATTTTCAACTGCCATTCTTTCAAAACTCAAAATTTATTTTCCAGAGGTTAACGATTGCATACATATTTCTTTCATTTTCAATTTTTTAATTATTTTCATGCGGATTTTTTTTTCTTCTATAAGAAAAAATCTGGTTTCAAATTCTGCTATCAATATGTTGGTTTTAACCCAAGATTTGTTACTATGTGTTGGCTTAGCCACAGATTTTACTAGAATGGCCTTGTAGAATGCTGAGATTACTAAATATAATTGACCTTTTGAAAATTACTCTTATGGTGTGTCTATATGACTAAGGCTTAGACCTTGTTTGTTGTGAAATAATTAATGAGATTGTTTAAAACAACGAAATAATATAGATCCAGAAATGTCGTGAAATATGTTACAGTTGATGTAATTAGTAATCTACATGCTATGCAAATGAAGTCATATGACTTGTTCTGTAGCTATTACAATCACCAAGCAAGAAAAGAATATGCATAGTTTTCTCTTCCATTTATGCCAGCCTCAAGGGAACAAACAATATTGCTGAAATTATTAAATAAAATAAAAATAAGGCACACAAAACTACCTGAGTATCTCATTCTCAGTCATTTCAGTGGAGGTTAGCACCTAACTCACTTGTGGGACTACCCCTGTGCTACATAGGAAAGGCACATTGATTTGGGAACCAATTTACTCCACTGGGACCTCTGCTTTTGATATATGACTTTACTTCATTCTAGAGGAAAAAAAAAAAGAAAAGAGTATCTTGTTCAATACACAAGTTTTGAAGCCATTTTTCTGTCCTTGAGACAGTGGTCTTGGATGCTTAACTGGTGTGAGAAAACTAATACATCTAAGAAACACTTATCTGACTCCTTTGCAAGAGACACTGGAAAAGGTGAGATTTTAAAGCATAGTCACTTAACTGTTTCAAGATTTGGAAGGCTTTGGTTCAAATTTAAGAGAAGACTTGTTTTCTTTTTCTTGTTTTATGCTAGATTTTTTTTTCCCGACCAACACTTTGTCTATTATTCTTGTCTATTTACATGTTTTATTAATTTAAGCTTTTCAGCCTATGTCTACACTGAAAAGAACCTTCTTAATTTAGAGTTCAAAAAGCACAAAGCCAAAAAATACTGAAGTAACTTTATGCACAATATCTATGATTAGTTATAGCCTATTCTCTTCACAATCTCAAGCTTTGAAGAATGAGATTTTTTTCACAAAGAAGAGGTCATTACAGAGGCATTAGTTTTGGTTCGGTTTGGTTTTATCTTTGTTTGCTTTCTTAATTTATTTGAACAGAGATGAAGGTTGCAGCATGTACCACCATTGCAAATCACAGGTAAATTCAATAGCAGATGCTACTCAGGAGACTCTCCAGAGTATTTGAAGTCTTAGTGTAAGTAAAATAAATATTGTGACTAGGACATAAAGATCAAACAATAGACATGCTACATTTTCACACAAGCCATAAGCAGGAATGCGTAAATACTCAAAGTTACTATCTCTACAATGGCACACTCTCACTTGGACAATGAAGGAAGAAATCTCCATAATGTCCATGGCACTTTCCTGGTGCTTCTTCTCAGCATTAGATTGAAGTGATGTGCAGATACTGTCTCAGTTTGCACGGCATCAGTTTTTAATTTCTGTTAGTTCCTAAGTGCAGAGGTTCAGACAGTAACACATGCTGCCACCTCCTTCTGGAACATCAGAACTACAAGAAGATGCATCAGCTGGCAGGTTAGCTTAGGATAATGTAATGAGAGAGACAATTTATTTATAAAACATTATAAAAGAAAGATTGAAGTGATAAAGTATCCCTGATTTGTTCTCTTCCTTTAATGAACCTCTAGATCAAAAGCAATGTCAATGCACTTCAAGTTCATAGGCTATATTGACAGTAAGTGACAGATTCTGCTGCCAGTTGCTATTCACTTTGAGTGCTAACTTTTATCTTAGAGGAAGCTATTGATGCTGGAATAGTATTTGAGATACTTAAGGATAACAGAATCTTGTATTAATGCAACACTGTTCCAGATTCCATCTGATTGCTTCTGTTAGTCACTGTGCATGTAATATTTATGTATCCTGTGTAAGAGATAGTAAGCAACTCTAAGGCATGAAAATCTGATTTCTGTTACACCATATCTGCAGGATAATCTGCAAAGTTTGCAACAGAACCACTTGCTTGCCTTAGGGCTTGACCAAGCCTATACAGTCTTATCCAAAAATGACCTCCTTTATATTCTGAACTGGAGAAGTCTGAGGTCTGCAAGTCCCTGAGCATGTTTGGCAGGCAAAGCATCACCAGAGAGGAATGAACAAGGCCAGTGTGTTTTGGGTAGCTGAGACCAGGAAGATCTACCTTAAAGAACTCTCTAGAGAAAAAGGAGGGCCATAGGCAAAAACTGACCCCTTTGTTATCAATATTAAACCTGTAAAATTCCCAACACCTTGGTATTGTGTGTCCACTTTAATATTACTAATGTAGAGAAGGAAACTGGATGTGAGGGGGAAAAAAGGCAATTAAAACAAACCTCTAATAATCCTATTTAACTGCTTACTTGTGGGGTTTTTATTTATATTTGATGCCTGTAATAGAAGGAAATTTGCTGAGCCTTCTGAGGAGAGACTTAAGAAATGGTGTTCAGTAGTTACTTAGATCTTCCTAAGCAATAATCAATAAAGATTTTCAGCTTATGGAGCTGCAACCTGTCTAAAGTGTCTTTACATCTAATGGAAACCTTTCAAGTCCTCCTGCCTAAGCATAGATACTTTCACGTACCTATAACATAGAAGAAGGAATGATTAACAAATAAAGCAGTCAAATATGAAAGTGGGTTAATTACCTTTCCCATAAAGATCTTGACACAAAGTATGTCACACTAAATTTTATCATTTGCATAGTGTTTGCCATATTGACATATGACAAAACTTACATTATATAAGATACGGCAATGTAACTTCCAAATCTGCTTTACTCCCTTTGGGAATGAAGCACAAAATCTTCGATGAAGTACACAGACCCAGAGATATTTTAGACAATGTGAAAGTACATATCACACCTTTTTTAAATCAGTGGCCAACATCAAAAACTTCAAATTGCATTTGAATTTTTAAAATAAAAGTGAGGTTGTAGGAGTTACACTCTAGGTCTAGAAAAAAGAAATTATAACAACAATAAGTTGGGTACACAAGCAGGCATGTAGAAAGCACAGAGAGCATAACCTGAACAAGATGAGCAAACTCTTGTTACTCTTTTATTTTTTGTTTAGCATTGGGGCAGGGGGTGGGGTAAGGAGGGGGGCTAGGCTTTTCTTTAATTATTTTTTAGGTTTTTTTCTCTGTTACTGATGGTATTGGTGACCCCTCTTTCAAAACCCCAAAATATCATCTACTCTTTCCTCGAAAACTGACATTGATATACTTCAGACACAACACTGTTTGAATTCAGGTTTTAATAGTAATTTGTGTTCAATACTTCAATTTTTCCTTTTCTTTTTTACCTGGAAGTTACTGTTTCTATATCACTATTTCTAGATTGCAGTATACACATTTTGAAGAGATGTTTAGTTTTGCCTATTTCATTGATTATGTGAAAGTTTATTACATTTTTACCCAGTATAGTTTTGTGTATAGTTGTATAGAGGAAGCTTAAAATTATCTAGGAGCTTAAAAGTAGATTTATTATTTAGCTTTGTGCTTTAAACATCTTGTGCTGAATGTAATCTTGCAAAATATCCCAGGAGATATGGAATAGATGCAGTTGCAGTGGATTTTAACAGGAAACACAAGAGGTTTGTCTTTTCCAAATTTTCTGGGGATTTATGTGTAGAAAAAAAACTTTAGACAGTTCTAAAAATCTGGAAAATAGGATCAAATTAATAATTCAAAACTTTTCATTCCATTCCAAATCATTTTGTGTGAAGAAGCTGTTTGTTTACAGGATTTCACCACACCAAATATACAAAGATTGAGAAATATTCCATTTCTCATTAACCTGATAAAACTTGAGGATCTAGGAGATGACATTACTTCAAATGCTGGCAGGGGGTTCATTCAAACCAACATATGAAAGTAAAAAGGATAGCCCTACTGTTGACTAGTATATATTTATCATTATTATTTAATATGGTGATATAGTCAATGTAATAACAACTTAGAGGTCAGATGGTCTTATATAAAAAGATGTATTTAAAAATTTTAAAAGTTAGTTTGATTGGACCTGACATTTGCAGATAGTATTTGGTATGGTTTTCCTAATTGTTTTCACCTGTTTTTGTTGTTTCTCTTGGTCACAAATATTTATCACCTAAAAAAAAGAAAAACAACCCAACTCCCCCTGAAGAAAAGGCAAACAAATTCTACTGTTATGTGAGCAAACACAAAAGAATTCATTGCAAAAGAAATACATTCCACAGATAATATTTATATTACCCAGTTCTGATTGTTGAAAGCTGTTTTGTTTGAGGTGTTTATCTATGCTATGTCTGTAGTGAATGGACCATCATACTGGACATTCCCAATAATACTCAATCTAATTTACTTCAGAAAACCTTTTCAGATGGGTCAAGTTGCCTTCTGAAATGTCCTGGCTCTCTCCATCAACTATAGAAGGAATCTAAACAATTTAAAAGCTATTTAAAAGCACCAAATTCATATAAAATGCACTTCTCCCATGCAACTTTCTTGTTCTTAGGTAATTAGATCAGAGTGATCCACAATGCATACACAGTATCATAGTGTGGAGAGATTTGAAAATGTGAACCACATTCTGTCATATCAATGTTTTAAACACTGCTGTAATTGCCACATGCTGTTGGCATAAAGAAACTTCATATGGCCAAAGGAAAACCACGTTAGCATTACTTTTACTCTTTAAAGTCAACTTGTTTATCTGCATAGAGCTGTCAAACAGCACTTAAGGAAGCATTGTAGAGAACTCTACACTGCTCTTCCACCTCCCCCCACAACACACGCAGGCAGACAGAAGCAGATAGGCTCAGAAAGATTAAATCACATCAATTAATTTATAAAGGTAGAATACTGGGGGAAATAAAAAAGGTCTGTTTAGTTTTGAAGCCTAAGAAATGGAAAAAACTAAGTTGAGAAATATTTCTGTGTCACTTCTCTGTAGCCTGACTACCTTATTTTTTTGATTATAATATAAAACCAGGTAACTGCTAAAACACAGCTCACGAGATTCAAACAGAGAAACAGATGGGATTTAGACACATCAGTTTTATTCATTTCAATGGATTTTTTTTTACTGCTCAGCAATTTGCCTTTGATGTTTATTGAAATCACGTATTTAATGAGCAATCAGGGTAGACAAAATATACTCAAATTTAAGGAATATAAATAAGATAGGGGATTGTTGTAATTTAGAAACAGTTTTAATAAAGGTTTTATTATTATGCAAATACTTAATTAGAAAAATAAATTCAGATTGGCTTGTAAACAAACTAAACATGATTAAAAATTATTAAAAAAACAGAACATCTGCAAAAATAATCTGAAAAATACACTGTTTGTATTATGAAATCTACTGTGAAATAGTACTCTGAAATCAGAAATAGTAAGAGAAGCCTTGAGATTAAGCTGAACAGTTAGCTATGTGATAACATAATGCCTATTTTGTGATTCATTTTTAAAAAAATCTCCAATATGCTACTTGAAAGTTGCTAAAGTGTTCTCTTTTCTTTTAATTTTCCTAACTATAATCAGGAGGGAATAACTTCAGGAAATAATTAACAAAAGTTTTACCTGGATGGTTTGTCTGAACAAGTGTAAAGAAAGGTGTGATGACTGTTTAAAACCACCAAAAGCACTAGTTAACATCAAACAAAGATATGCAATACAGGAGGCAATGAATTTAAGTCTAAGCCAAAGGTCTTGAAAGCCTTGGCTCAGAAACAATTACTAAGCTATGGAATTTCCTCTTGAAAAACTGTTTGGATCTCATCACTTCAGTCTACAAAATTAAGACAAGTTCTGTGTAAAACTTTCTAATGTAATGAGGGTAGTTTCTTCATAATAGATTTTTAAGCACTATCTATAACGATTTCTTTTTAATTGTGTTCAAAGACATGAATGTAGAATCCAAAGACAGAGAATTGTATGCCTCTATGTACAAAATATAGATCATCAATGAAAAAAACCTATATTTTTAATCAAATTTTCAGATTATTTGAATGGATACCATGGCAGTATTAGAAAAAAAAGAAAAAAAAAGAAACTACATCTGAGAATGTGACAGCTAGAAACCTGCTGTACTATAACCACAATTTTAATAAAATCGGTATATACATAGCCATTTATCTTGCAGGGTTTTGCTGCTTTTCTCATTTCTGTTCCTTTTTCTGAAATAAAGAAATATTGTTTCACTCAGTTGAGTGAAATCCTATAGGAATTTAGTGGAATAAGTATGACTTCAATAACTGGTATTGTATAACACTAGTAGAGTATAACAATATTCTCAAGCCAGTAGAAGACACTTTCTTTTTCCCTTTTCTCAACAAATACTGGAAGGTGACTACTGCAATAAATCACTTTTTCTCAGTATAGCAAAGTCAATATGTATGAGTCAAATGTATCATAGGAAATGCCATAAAAAATGGTAGCTTACTCATGAGACATAATGATTGTGTATCTTACCAGCTTCAGTCTGACTTCTCTCACTCTGTCTTTATAATAAAATAAGCATTCAATTAAGATCTCAAGAGGTTTTTTAATATAAATTTTCTTTTTGTTCACTTTCTGCTTAATATTTCCTAACACTTACTCTCAGTGCATTGGAATTATTTTAAATGAACATTAAGGCTCATGTTTGGACACATCCAAAGGCAAAAGGCAGATAACTTTTCTGTTTGATGTAGGAGGAGATACACAATATCCACAGCCAATGTCCACTGTCTATAAAATCCCCCCAGTGGCCTCAGCTGCAGTGAGGGATATCAGTTAGACAGAAAGTACAAAACGTTTCTGACTCAAGAGTCTTTCCATTTCAGCTATTTTTTCTCTATGACTTCAGAACATCCTCACAGTAAATAAGTGGTTCTCATCGGTAATTATGAGGACTGAAATATAAGAGAGCATTCCAGTCATCTAACTGAAGGTATTTAGATGCAGGCCAAGCTGGTTAGGCTAGTTAAGACTACTCTATGGTTGCTGTCTCTCTAGAGATACTTGTGGAATCTCTACAGATTACTGATGGTACCCACACATCATCTTTATATGAGTTTAGCCTATTTTTTGCATCTAAATGTAGATATTTAACTTGAGCTATTTTATTTAAACAAAAGATGAAAACTTTCTCTGTTTTTATATATTTGGGGACTGAGGATTCAAGGATATCTTTACATATGAAATATTTTGCTACCAGTATAAAGAATCATAGAATCATAAATCATTAAGATTGGAGAAGACCTCTAAGATAACCAAGTCCAACCTTTGACTAAACACTACCTTGACAACTAAACCAAGACTAAATGCAATGCCCAGTTGTTTCTTGAACTCCTTCAGGGACAGTGCCTCCACTACCTCCCCGGGCAGTCCATTCCAATGCCTGACCACTCTTTCAGTGAAGAAAGTTTTCCTCATGCTCAACCTAAACTTCCCATGGCTCAGCTTGATGCCATATCCTCTTGTCCTGCTGCTAGTAAGAGGCCGACCCCCATCCGGCTACAGCCTCCTTTCGGGTAGTTGTAAAGAGTGAAAAGGTCTCCTCTAAGACCCCTTTTCTTGAGGCTAAGCCCCCAAAGCTCCCTCAGCCACTCTTCATATGACTTCTGTATTTTGTGATAATTTATCCAAGTAGAAAAGCATTTCCATTTTATTGTTGTGCTTGATTCCATTCAAGTCAGAATAGTTATTTTCTTACAGAAGAGCTTTCAAAAGGCTTAATAATTTTGTATGGGTTTTTCAAACACCACCCCAGTCTTTGCATAACAGAAAACAGTTTGATCTCTATAGACTTTTTCTACTGATTGTATCCTCCTTTCATATTTTCAGTTCATGCACAACAGAAATGTGGATACTTAAAGTAGATCTTGTTAAAGCACACTGATTTTGCTTATGATACAGTACCTTGAAGCAGGGGAAAACAAACTTGAAGAGACAATGATAAAAATAATTTCCAGCAATGAGATTAAAGTGAACATGGTCCACAAGGTTAATGGCATTTAAACATGGTAATTTTCTAACAGTTCCTTTTGCAGCAAATAAGTATGTAAGTGCATTACATGAAACGTCAAGTTACATACTTGTAAGGGCCAGCATTAAATTACTTTAAAAATAGACAAACATAAAAAAATGCATACACAAAAACAATCCACTATGCACACTAAAAAATACTGCCCCTTCCTGCAAAGAAAGCCCTCTCTGTTTCATTTCACTGTGACAAAGGCAATGACCACTATGAGCCAGGTTAATTTGATGCAAACAGATTGATAGTCATCATAGAAACATCAGCATCAAGTATGCAATTGATGGTTAGCAATTTAATGTACCTCTCAGAAAACTGAATCTAAAGTAGGAATGCAAACCTTACAAAACTGTGTCATCTCTAAAGCAAAAAATAGCTCATATCTAAGATTTCCTTAAGAAAGAAATAAATTTTGTTTTATGCCTGGGAACATTAGAATGCTTTTAAATTTAAAAAAAAAAAAGTGACCACAGAGTACAACATATTATCAAAGGAGACCTCCCCACCATTACCCCAGATTCTATGCATTTTATTTTTATTTAATAAAATTTCTGCATATGTCCATGTCCTGTACCATTGTTGAAAAATTTACCCCTAACAAATTTTGTCCTCTTGTCTATATTCCTTCTTGATGATAACACAATCATATTAGCTATATCTAGATCACATGCTGAATATGTGTCAGTGTTTGAAGAGTGTGCTTTGCAGTAGAAAGTACAAAATATTCATGGGGTTTAGAAATATTATTTATAGATTATTTTGAAACAATATATAAAACACATGATTAGAAAGTGTACACGTGTAGCATGCAGTATCTTGTGACAATAATTATTCCTGAATGTTTTGAGACCTTTTAATATTTTTACTCTTATTTTTCACAGGTATTTTATAGAAGAAAGCTTTTTTTTAAAGTGAATGTATAAATGCAGAAAACCGGTTTTGGTCTGACAGACAAGAATTTGACTGATGAGACAATTAAATTGTCACTGAATAGAATTTTTTTCATTACTTACTGGTTAAGTAATAACAAAGCCAGAACTTCATTTGAGCACTGTAGCATGGATGGGAATGAGGGCAAGAGAAGCCATAAGTAGGTAGCATCCTTGGGGAGGAGGCATGTTGCTCGTTATTGATCTCATTTGTGTGGTCTGCCACTAAATATCCCTCAGAAAGTGAACCCAAATGCAACATAATGGACTCCAAATTGCTTCTATTTATGCAAACTATAAAGATTAGTAATTCATTTTTTCAAGACAGTCCAAAATGAAGTCATAGTCTTAGTTTGTCTCCAAGGAGAGAGTAGTCACATGATGTCTCAAACTAAAAAGTCAGCAACACTGAGTACATTTTACTTCTCTACATGACATTAATATTGAGCATTTATGGCATCTACATGCCATTCTAGAGCTAGAACACCATTAAACAAGGGGTAGAAAGAAATCTACACAATTGGTTGTGTTGGTTGAAAAAGCAAACATCTTGAAGATGTTAATATCATTTTTCAAATTTAGTTTGTTAGTTTAACAAGTTTTCATGTGACTCATAACTTTGAGAAACTCAGAATTACCAATTATTTCTATATATTCCGGTCCTGAGTTCAACTTCCACGTTTTAGTTATCATAACAAGCATTTTACTTCTATGGCTGTAATGGATCCTGTACTAACAGTATCAGACTAGTACCTGGCTATTCTTGTCCTGTTGAATTACTTTTCTAAGCAGTTCACTTGAACATTGCACTGAGAACGGGAAGCTAAAACAACTGAATACTGCTATTTTATTGATTTTTATATGATTGGGGAAGAGGAAGCATTTTGTATTTTATATCTAGAAATGGTGAAATGGCACATGATTTAAAGCACTTAATTATATTGCAAAATGCTAGGGGGAAACACTGGGTGTGTAGATCCTTCAAACTAAAAATATATACTACAATTAAAATATCAAAAATAATATAACCTGCAGAATTAGGGAAGGAACCACCCCTTGTACTCAGAACTGGTGACACCACACTTAGAGGTCTGTGTTCAGTTTTGGGCCCCTCATTACAAGACATTGAGGTGCTCGTGTGTATCTAAAGCAGAACAAAAAAAGGGTTGCAGAACCCCAGCAGAAGGGTCTGGAGCACAAATCTAATGAAGTGCAGCTGAGGGAGCTGGGGATGTTTAGCTAGAAGAAAAGAGGGCTCAAGGGTCACCTTATTGCTCTCTACAACCACCTGAAAGGAGGGTGTAGTCAGGTGGGGGTCAGTCTCTTCTGCCAGGCAACAAGTGATAGCACAAAAAGAAAATGGCCTCAGGTTTTGCCAGGTGAGGTTTAGACTGAATATTAAGAAAAATTTCTTTAGCATCAGAATTAAGCATTGGAGCAGGCTGCCCAGGGAAGTCACTGTCCCTGGAGGTAATTAAAAGATGGGTAGATGGGGCACTTAGGGACACAGTTTAGTGATGGGCTTGGTAGTGCTGGGTCAGTGATTGGACTTGTAGACATTAAGGGTCTTCTCCAAAGCAAATGAATATATGATTCCATACTTGAAATATAACACCTTAATGGATTCCTATGAAAAATTCCATATTTTCCTATGATTTGCAAATCTGAGTGGCTGAGCACATGTTGTTTGAGCTTAGTTACTGCTATGGAAAATATGAAACAGTATGATATATTCATTCTTCACACTTTAAAATGTTATTCAGAAGGTTGAAATTCTGATCATTCATAAGATTCAGGTCACTGGTAAGAGTCAATACTGTATGTTTATATTAAACAGTAAAGTTTTTATAATTTTAAGTTTTTTCTCATTGAAAATCCTTAAATGGTATTTGTTCTAGTTTCCTAAAATATCAGACTAAAAAAGATGTAAAGAAGAGTTGTCTGGTGGTTCTCTCTCAATTTATTATTTGTTTGTACCCAAAATCTATTAATATAATATATAAAAGCAAGAAAAAATAGTAATTTTATCTTTAAACAGAACATAACTCAGGATGTTTTGTAAGTAATCTGAATCACTGTAAGCATTTTCATAGCTTTTTCTTTCACATACTGAAATAATTTATTTTTTAAAAGGTATCTTCAGCATAGCATGAGTAATTGTACCAAGATCATTTGAAAACATTAACTTACATCTTTAGTCTTGGAGGTTTGTGTGTGTGTGTGACAGAGAGATAGCAAACTGAACTGAAGTAGAAAACTGAACTGTTACAAAATGTAATGTTTTATAAATTACAAAATTTTGTACATTATGCAGACGATCTTTCTCATATCATTTATTCAAATGCATGCCAGTCTGCAGGAGCTGGAAATTTATTTCTGTTTTCTAACTATTTGAGGCCATTTCTCTACTTAAATGTAGATCATAACAATTTTTTCTGTGGTTCTCAGTGTGGTGCAGTTTATAAACACTGAATTAGTATCATCAAAATAAGAAAATTAGAAGGAAGTTACCCATGGTTTCCATTTGTTCGCTGAATGATCAATATACTCTTTAATAGTCTTTTATGTCTTTTGAGAAAAACATCTTGTGAAAAAATCTGTTCAGTTGAGACAAATAGTAGCAAAGTTTCCATTCAATCCCTTGCAAGTTCCATCTTCTAGAGTTTCTTTTGTTTCCATATATTGTTTGACTGAATGAAATCTGAATAGCTTACCTTCCAAATCAATGGCTTCATTAATCACTCACTGGTATTCCCTAATGCTTTGAGATTTAAATAGTTTCCAGGACCAAAAATCATTAAATCTTCATGTTAAACTGCTTTAGCTCATTTCTCACTGAGAAGTGTGGGAAATTTTGGCATCTTACATAGAGTTCCTCAAGGTGCTGTTGCAGGTTAGACTGGTAAATCGATATCTGAAAAAAGGTTGCGTTTTGCAAATTCAAATGACATTATTTAATTCACTATACACATAAATTAGCAAAAACTTGAAGTGGCAATAGTGTAATAAAATTTCATCTCTCTTTGGGTATCTAAGATGATGTATATGTATTAAAAAATATTAAACAGTGCATTGCAATGCATCTATATGGTTAATTTGATTGGATGGTCTTTGGCATGGTTTTGTTCTGGACTAGTTAGCAGTCTTCTAAACTCATTTGCTTTGAGATTTAGCACAAGCCAGACACTGTTCCAAGGTCAGACTAAATATAAGATTCTAATCTGGAGAATTAAAAAAGTCAGCATTAAAGATATGATTCTCCTGTGCTGGTTCCTCGCAAGTGCTAGAGAGTGGTCCTTAGCACATTTAGTTTAGTATTGCAGCTGTAGTTCTAGTGGGATCTAGCAATATAGATTCCCACCTTGGTCAGGAAGGTCCAAGAGGATCCAAAGGATCCAAGAGGATGGCAAAGAATCTGGAGGGAAAGCCTTATGAAGATGGTTGAGATGACTTAGTCTGTTCAGCCTGGAGAAGAGGAGACTGAGACCTCATTGCAGTTACAACTTCCTCATGAGGAGAAGTGGAGGGGTAGGTACCAATTTTTTCACTCTCATAACCAGTGAGACGACTCAGGGAAACAGAATGAAGCTGAATCAGGGGAGGTTTAGTTTGTATATCAGGAAGTTTTTTTCACCCAGAGAGTGCTTGGGCACCAAAACAGTCTCCCCAGGGAAGTGGTCACAGTAGTAAGCCTGAGAGAGTTCAAGAAGCATTTGTACAACACTCTTGGGCATATGATGTGATTATGGGAATGTCCTGCTAAAGGCCAAGAGATTGATTTGATGATTCTGCTGGGTCCCTTCCAACTCATCTTGTTCTATGACTTTAGGATTCTATGACAACTGGATTAGTCATAGGAAGAGCTACATCTGTATCTACATAGAATAGAACTTTCGTGATGTTTCTTGATTCAATTACTATATTACTTCTGATTGAAAACACCTCTTCTTCAAATTTCAGTTTACCCATCTTCAAAATGGATCCAATATTCATAAAATTATTGTATTTCAACACTGTGAATGACTGGTAGGTCAGAGGCACTATCATTGTTTTAAAACAAAATTGTATTTTTTCTAAAATCTGTTGCACAATGAAAATGGGAAATCTGAGTCATAACAAAGCCTTCAAAATTAAGCTATGTAATTGATATAAAATGGTCATTGTTTTTTTTCTATATTAACTAAGACTTTATCAATTCAACAAAGAAAATTGCTTTTTGTGGTTTAGTTCCACTAAATAGGAATATTGGCTGAAAAAAATAATGTCTCTTTAGAGCATCAGCAAAATGCTCTATGTTCACATATTAAATACTAATGTAGAACTGAAAACGGCCATTGCAGGCTGTAGCTAATGTTTTGCGTGTACACCATATGAATGAGCATTTCAACCCAACTAATGAGTTGCTGTCAATTGAGTATGCTGTCACACTCAATTGTCATACATGCTATATCAATTGAGTATGCTGTCAAATGGACATGGAGTGAAGGAGAATTTTTCAGAGACAAGAATAAGGGTGAAATTATTATGCTGGCGAAGTTTGAAATGGCAATTTAGGGAAGTTTAAAACAGTGATTCTCGAAAGTCCCAGGGCTGTCTGATGACTTATGTTAGATCAGTGTGACAGATCAGCAACAGCACAGAGAGATGGAACTATTTTAGAAGTGACAAAAGGTCTTAACTAAAGGAAATTTGAAAAAAGAAAGAAATATGATGACAGAGTAGCTGGGGCATTATTTCTATATTTGGCATTACAACTAACACAAACCTTAAGAAATGAGGGATGAAAACACTGAACATTTCTATTTATTGTTTTCACAGATCGTTCCCAGACATTCTATGATACCCTGAGCCTCTTACCAAGAAGGCCCAGAAGCTCCCAAATCACAGTCCAGAGACCATGGCACAGGCCAGGAAGCTCTGCTCTAATCCTGTCTCTCACAAAGGTCTCTCCTCAGCACTGGCTAAAAGAGTGATTGACTCCCCTTAATCAGGGGGCATCTGCAACAAATACTACAGATAGCTGGGTCAACAACATCAAATCCTACTCCTTAGAAGCTGTTAGAGCCACTTCAGGCTCAAATTTTTGTGCATCCCTCATGAAGTTCCTCAAGGCAAAGAGTAAAATCCTGCACCAGGGGAAGAACTACCTCATGCAACAAGACGTGTCTGGCAGTGACACAGCCAGAAAACAGCTTTCAGAAGAGGTCCTGGTGAGCACCAGTTTGAAGATGACCTGGCAGTACGCCCTTTTGGAAAAGAAAGTGAGTAATATCCTGGGCTGCATTACAAAAAGTATAGCCATCAGTTTGAGGGACATCATCTTTCCCCTCCCTTAGCACTGCTGAGGCCACATCTGAAGTTCTGTATCCATTTCTGAGATCCTCAGTGCAAGACAGACATGGAGAGGGGCCAGTGAAGGTCCTCTCAGTTGATTATGGGCCATCTCACCTATGAGGCATGGTTGAGAGCACTGGGACTATTAAGCCTAGAGAAGAGAAGGCTCAGGAGAAATCTTATTCACATATATCAATACCATAAGGGAGAGTGCAAAGAAGATGCAGCCAGACGTTTTTCAGTGGTGTTCACTGACAGGACAGGAGGCAGTGGACAAAAACTGAAGAACTGAATGTTCCATCAGAAAATCCATTAACAATTGCTGTGAGGGTGACCAAGCTCTGGAATGTGTTGCCCAGAGATGTGTTGTATTTAAACAACGGATTTTACAATTTCTTCGAACCATATAAACCATCTTAGAATCTCTCAGTAGTCAGCATAAAGAAATAAAGATGTCTGGGGAATAACTAGTCCAGTTCTAAGGTGGATATAATTAATTGCTCTGTAGAGATACATCTGTCATCTTGTCAATTACAGCAGAAGGGACATGGTTGAGTGTCTCACAGTTCTTAGATTTCATATGAATGCAGTAAACTGAGATGAATTCTAGCTCAGCTATTCACATATAGATGATTGAAGTGCTGAAAATTAAAGAAAAGCTGAAATAGTACTTTGAACAGTGTATTAGGAAAACTCATTTTGTTAAGGTATTTTATTCCACAAGCATTGTCCTTGTCAGTCAGGAGGTACATTGGTCTTCTGATCAATTTAATAATAAAATTCTAAAATGTCAAATATTGTTCTCTTTGAAGTAATAGAAATAAAGGCTAGGCTTTAAATTCCATATGGCTTTGGAATACTGTTTAGGACAATCTATTGGAAATACCAACTCTACAGCTGTCACTTTCGAAACAAGAAAAATACGTAAATATTTTCACGTGATTTTTGGCTTCCACACTTTTCTAAGGCATTTTTACTCCTCTCCTGGACTGAAATTTGATACGGGGACATCTAAATAAAAAAATTATAGTCTTACATTTCTGATTTACTTTTCTTGTAGAACAAGGTTGCTGTAGCAGCAGCGAAAAAGGCATGGATATTATTTTTGCAATCTAAAAGTTAGTGGTCTTTGGAATATCTGAGTTAAAACACTTAATTTGTCTAGGTTTTTTCTTCTAGTCTGTTGTTTCCTTCATGTTTCACATAAACATGGTTTCTAATTTCAACAAAAAAGTTAGGCTATGTATAACATCCATGACACCATACCTTCTTTTTTCATTTCTCATCTGTTGTAGTATTTTTGCACTCAAATCATGGTGGTGGACAAAGACTAAAGAAAAAGAGAAATATATTACAGCTTTTACTGGTTTTGCACAAAACATGCAAAACCAGAATATAGGCCCCAGAGGTTTAAAGATTATTCAAATTTGTTGGCTATAATCTCAACATACCAACAGTATGATCCTTCAGAAGTATTCTGCAGAGTCATATATTGATAGAACCATACATACTTAAAATGAGAAAAAAAGACAGCTGTAATAAGACTGGAGTAAAATGGTAGCAACTGGTTCAGAATTTCAGCTGTATGTATAAATAGGAAAGTTTATGTCTTACAGGCATTTTTCAGAAGGTTAGGTATAACATTGACGTCAAACATCAATTCTGCAGATCACCACTGTAATTGCTATCCATATTGGCAAATTAGGAATATGGATGATAGTAAAATATTGGTTTCTTCACTTCAAAAAATAAAAAAATTAGGTGATGGATAAAGGGATCTGGACAGTCACTAAAAGAAACTTTGTCTTTTTCAAAAGTAAAATCTTCTTGCAGGAAAAACTGGTGATGCTCTCTAGCCTTTAGTTAATCTCCCTTGATGAATACAAAGCAATTCTTTGAAGATGTGATATTTTTTCTGCGTTTTTTACCAACATACATTCATATGGATTAAGTACGACACAGTTTTTAAATTGAAAGTCAAAGCAACTTGGTTCCAAGGGTCATTTAAAAACTTGTCTTCCAAGAATTAGCTCTTCCTGGCATTATTTTACACTGTCATATTGCTTATATCATCCTGTTTTTTTCAGGATTTCTTTTTCAGGTTTTTCGTATACTTTTCCAGACTGTTCTTTTTCTCCATGCTGTTTTGCTTTTGTAGGGCTCTTATACAGTCATACTGAAATAATCTGTAATGCTTATATTGGCAGAATCACTATTCAGATATTAGTCTGTTTGCTTAACTGACTACTTTTTCAATTCTTGCACATCCAGATTTAGTTTACTTATTCTGGTGCTTCCTCTTTATATATGAATTTTATCCCTTTGTGCCTTATGAGCGACAGAAACTGTAAGTATCTATATAAACATCTATGAAAGGATAAATATTTTGCTGCAATTCTAAGTGTAAAGTCATCTTCATGGACTTTAAAGTACTGCTGCAGAATGAAGTTGACAACCAACTTTATTCCAAGTGAATCAGAGACTTGTATCTCTCTGGACCCTTTTCTGTCTATTTAAAGTCTACCTCCATTTTTCTCTAGTGTGTGCTGGGAAGAAGAACTGAGATAAATCTACATCTTTCTATGAAATTGCTGTAAAGGAGCCTTTGTTTTTGGATACATCAAAGACTTATGACACTTAGTTCTCCAACAAATAAGTAAAATACATTCATTACACATTTAATTAGTATAAATTAATAAATTTGATTGTCCAATACTAAAAATGGCTCCAGTATATAAATAAATATTGTAGTCTTGATAAAAGAAATTGGTTTTTAGAAGAAGGAGACAAGGCTTTTATGAACAAGGCATGAGAAATGTTTTTAAACATAGGAAGAGACATGGAAAAAATAGCAACGCAAGAAGCTTAAAAGGCAGAAGATCAGAGAGACCCAAGAAAAGAGCAAGTGAATGGGGGGAATAAAGGGGAGGGGAAGATCAGAAGCAGAAAAAGTGAACAGCAATTTGTGGTAAAAGAAAATCAAATAAATCCTAGATAATGAATGTAAGACAGGAAAGAAATCATGGTACAGTGATTTTGGCAGTGCAGTGACACATTTGTGAACACATAGCCAAAAAGGGAGTAGTCAACTTAGTAATATGTGGGCAGAAAAGGATATGCTTAATTTTCCTTAGTCATCACTAAGAGACTTTTCCCATATTTTTGTCTATTCTACAAGTCTGTGAGACCAACTGTGGAGGTTATTCCATCAGTATTTCAAGCATTGTCAGATTATTTCTAGGTATGTCATATTGTCTCTACATACATCAGTACATATAACTACAGATTCACAGTTTATAGCAAAACATTTTAATTGCCTCTAATAGTAATGTACACTTCTAGTGCTAATGAATATTTCTACGGGTAAGGCAGAACATTTACAGCAGTAAAAGTCTTGATGTATGTCACACAGACATGCTGTCACACCCTGAAGATGGAGCACTGGCTTTCAGAGTTGAAAATTCAAGTCAAAACTACTGTGAAATTACATACCTGAGGTATTCCAAAATGGATATGCAATGAAGCTTCCTAATGCATGTACATGTAGATAACCTTATGCAAAAATGAGAAAGCACAAATGGATTCAGGATTCACTTTTTTGAGATTTGGACTATAAATCTGACATAATGGAATGGAATTCACTTAATTTCATTTGATTTTCATGCTTTGGTGAATATGTAGCAAAACATGAGTGTTCACAAACCAGACTTTTACTCTTGTACTCTTACTCTTCTGACACTTTTCTGCAATGATTTTGTTGTTTATGGAGTATGAGATTTATGCTTATCTCAGCAATTTTATTTCTTTTTTCAAGTACAGATGATTGATTTCCTAACTGCAAAAATTGAAGGTTCTGAAAGGTCTGAAATATATCTTCATCCCTCATGGTCTGTAACTGCTTCTCTTTGCACTGGTTGTAATTCCCAGAAGTGTCAAAAATCCTTTTGAAGGATAGCAGAATGTCAGAAAAAGTGATACTAGAAAAATGCTTCTCTTATTTTGGGTGAGACATTGCAAAGTGGGTGTTATCAGTGAAAGCAGGAATAAACAGCTATTGAAGAAAGTAATTTTGATCTTTCCCAGAAGAAAATCTGCAGGTGGCAGTCCAGCAGGTACCATGGAGAAATATGTATTTTTAAAAAAATGTAAAAAGGTGGAAAAAATCCAGATCTATATATCATTGTATAGCAGAATTGTCAGTATTATACTCACTATTCAGTATGAGACATCTGATTATCTGTGGTCTATGCTCAACTGTATTCATTTACAAGTTATGTCACTCATCCCACAGAAATTTTATGCCCTCACTATTTATACTGAAAGGATCTTTCTATTCTCTTTCTACTATCCCAGAGGTACATGAATGGAAGAAATGTTGTACATAATATTAAACTTGAAACATGCATTTACTGTTATTTAGAAAGATGAACCAGCACTGCTACTTTCAAAGCATAATTTTTGTAAGCTGTGGTCCTAGAGAAGGCACTCTGGTGTGCCAAACCTGTGCCCTGATGGAAAGATGAATGTGGTGGTTTCATTGGGGAAATCCCTGTGGCAATATGAGACTTGTCAGATTTCTGAGGAATAGATAACCAGGTAGGCACAGTGGCAATCTGGCCAGAGAAATTACAGAGTGTTTATGAGACCCTTGTCTTCTTCTGTGGAGCAATCTCAGGACTTGAATAGCTCTTTTGACCTAGACGGGTTTTTTCCTAAGGGGTGACAAACGTGTCTGTCCTTCTCAAGATGTGGCTGCTGCATTTAGGGTTAGAGGGAGATGAGAAGGGTGGTTGAGCCTCAGAGTCTGAGGTAGGTCAAGACTGCAGCGCTGCTGCTGCTGCAACTGTGGCTTCATTACTTGGTGTCTAAACAGAGGGGAGATGGGAGCCTACACTGGAGTCACAGCAACATCATACAGTGAAGTCTGCAAGATGAAATAGCAAGTTCCCTGTCTGAAGGTCTGTGCTCATCACTGATTAACAAAGCTAGCAAAACTGGGCTTCTGTTTACTATTGGAAATATGAGTAAAAGCTACTGCCTCATTGAGCTTTCTCTGCCTGCAGAGAAATAAGAATTTATTGCTTCTAAATTCAGATCTGGCTACTGCCACTCATAACTCCATCATTCTGACACTGCCTTTCTACAGTGCATTTCATCTGGGGCAACATTTCTTTATTTAATCAGGAGGTTCAGTGAACTGCAGTGAAGGCACTTAACAGTCACTTAACATGCTGAATATTTTCACTGTTAACTTTAAACTCACTTTCCTTATAATCCACATCCTAGGAAAATTCAAAAGGTTTAAAAGCTCAGATGTTAATACTAGGAGTTGGAAATATTAATTTCAGACACATTTTAACATCAGAATTACAGATATGCGCACTTGAGTTTCAAAGATATTAAGTAAAAAGTTTGTAGTCACAGACCAAATATGATAAGATATCATCAGTAAATAATTTTGAACCACTAATCAGCACTTTAAATATATGTGAAATCTAACATGGAGATTTACAGTCTTATTGTGCTTTATGCTTCTGCAAAGCTTCCTTCTTTCTTACTGATGGATAGAGGTAAACAATGTCACCTTCATATTTCCTTGTGGATGTCCTGTATAAAGAGCTTGGCTTTTTATTTAAATTTATATTGTTTTATTCCTAAACAGAATTTCATCAACTTTTTACTACTGAGCATTGTATTTTTAAAAATAGATAATTCAGTGCACTGCTTATTTCATAAAATTTTGGGAGTACCTTTAAGGCTTGGATTCCCTCACAATGTTTTAATGTCCAAATTTAGGTTTCATGATTTCCATAGGGAAAAACCCCATAGCACTGGGGTTTTTTAACTCCATAAATAGAAAATTTTACAATCAGTTTAGGAAAGGACAGCAGACTCTTCTTATCAGGATATAAATAACATTTCTTTCCTATGGTAGACAGAATTTTTTGGCCAACTTTTAAAGCTACAAACAATTCTAGTTAAGGGATTGTACTTTTAGTATGAAAATATTCTGATATGAGTAGTCAACTATTCTTCAGGAATAAACTATGCCCAGAAAAGATGAACTGTTTTCATACTAACATAAACACACCTCCATTAAGATTTAGCTCTAGTTTGTAGAGGATCATTCATTCCTTTTGCTGTTCTAAAGTTATAGTTTAACAGATACCTCTATAAGCATGCTTATTTCTGTAATGTGAAATGTTGACATTCCTATGCAACTTGAAATTCCATGTATTTAGGTATAATTTTTTAATGATTTGAACTTCAGTCACTGTAAATTGGCACATCCCAAAATAGCACAATTTTCACACTGCTCCATATTTACAGCTTGCTCATAATAACAATTTATAGAATAAGGGGCTTATTTTCACTATGACAGAAAGTCAGGTTTTTCAAAGGCCAACACCAATTTTAGCCATGTTTCAATAAGCTGCATAAGTTAACTATTTCTGAGTAAAAGTCACAGATTAAAGGTGACTTCATTGTCATTTATATAATTAAGACACTGTCCAAATATTTGATATCCAGCAGAAAAATGGAGCCCTCTGTGACATCACTGCTTTCCCATGTCTGGTTGTTCAACAAGCCCAGCAGAGCAATGCCCAGGGCTATGACGAGATTGTTGAAGATCACTTAAAAGCATGTGCAGTCCTGTCATCATCACAGAATGGTCCATTGCTTCTGAAGTGATTAAGGCAAATTTTTCAGATTGGTTTTATCTTCTTCTCCCCATTAAAAGAAACATTAAAAATGTAGAAATGCTAGTTAGAGTTCTATCCTGAAATTTTAGCAAGTAACACTGAAATTAATATTAATGTTGGCTGATAATTTTTATCCTGAATCTCATTAGTCACTGGAACAAACCTTTCCTGATCATTTTTCTGCTGGTCTTTGTAGATACAGAAAGGGCTTTAGCAGTGAATTTCTTCAGCTCTCTAGCATTTTGAGAGAACTCTGTCTTTCCCATGCAAGCTAACCAAAAAAAAGTTAGTAGTTTATCAAACATCCACACCTGTGACTTGTTTTTGCCAGATTGTTATGGCTTCAACTAGAAAAACACTTGGGAACATATGTCTTGAAGTTGGGCTAATCCCCTTGAGGGGTGAATGGCCAGAGAACCAATTACTTTATGCCATTTAACTCACTTTTTTGCAAACTAACATATAAAAACCTCAGGAAAAAGGCCAGTAAACTGGCCTTGCCACCATTTCTACCTGACCCTGGACTTGGTGTGGTTTTTCTACGCGTCTGTGTTACAACACTGACAGGTCCTGAATGTGACCTGTGTTGAATGACTGGCAGAGGACAAAAAAAAATTCCAAAACATCCTTTTTGGTAAAGAGGACGGCTGTGTGTTTGCTCTTTAGTAGTCATCATATGTAGCTTTCCATAAGGTCTAATCTCCCTGGGTACAAAACAGATGGTTCAAACTTAATAAAAAGGATACTATGGGGAATACAAGCATTACTTGTACCAAAACTAACTTTATGCTCCCTTATAGGGCCCAGATGAGCTATGATGTGAATGTGAACTCTGAGACTGCAGCCAGATTGGCCTGTAATCCCAGTAAAGCGATAATGCCATTAACTGGATTTTTTTTTCTTTTCCACATCTGCCAACTTGAAAGTCTCCATTACTTCTTCTCACATATTCCCCAGATTAACATGATTTTTCTGCCACTCAGTGCTGTTAACATCTGTGTTTCAGGGCTCTTGGTTAAGGCATAAGGAGATTCATCTCTTTGGAGGGCACTATCATAAACAAAATACGTCACATGAATCATTGAGATTTGTCCAGGTCAGTCATTAGTTTTTAGCTTTTGCCTAGCATTTTCACTGAGCAGTTGTGAATCCCTGGTGTTCAGGGACCAGAGCACTTCAAGTCTTGCACCTTTTAGGAACTTCACTACTTTCTGGACAAATGAGTTTGGATATGAAAACTCAATCTTTTAAAGACCAGTTCTGAACAGGAACAGGAATAATCTCTACCTTTTTAGTCTCTATGCAGTTGTCTTGTTTACTCTCTTCATGGTTTTGGGCCAGAACTGATGTGCTAACACAGAGATGCCAAAGACGAGCTTTGGCAGGCAGGATCCCATGCAGTCTGATAGGCAGCTGAAGCAGCACCTGAGAGCACATTTACAGAGTCATTATCTGCATGCAGAGCAAACAGCTTTGTATCAATAAAGGTTACATCCCAGAATACTGCAGAGGCATCAGCAGAGACCACGCTGACACCACAAGAGGCAGGCCATCATTACAGTAAATTAGCAGAATTGCATTACTTCAACTACTAGTGTGGAATGGTAAAGACACCAGGTTGAAGACTAATCAGAAATTAAAGATAGAATAGAAAACTAAAAGTTAGGTTAAACTAAAGGAAAATAATAACAAATAATAATAACAAATTTGGGTTATTTTTGAGACTTCTACATCTTTGCAGTGTATCAACATGTTGGTTCCCTGGTTGCAAGTATTTTATAAAATATATAATGTTCTATACAGCTGTTAAAAAATTTTGTCTATTCATCTAAGCTATTTGTTTCTCTTGGATTTGTCTTTCAGTTGATATTTATTTAATAGAAATGCACTATTTTTTATAGCCCCTTTTTCTTCTGCTGTCATTTGGCAACTCGTTCTGAAATTACTCCTTTGGTAGACTTTGCTGTTGAATGGATTTCAGCTGAACAGCTCATAGCTGTTAGCAGTAGGAACTCTATTGCACACAAAGCAGCAAGACATGATTAGCAAGTGTCTAACAACAGAAAACACTGTCCAAACTACACTTTTCAATTCCCAGGCAATTTTGTGTGATAATATTTTTGGTGACATGACGTAAATAGAATGGGTGTATTTTGAATCCTCCAAAAATAACTCACAATTTTCATGTGAGGGGAACTACTGGAAGGAAATGTGAAATACTGCTGTACCCTTAATACTACAGAGACAAAAACTCGTATCATGAGTGGTATAATAAAGTCAGTCCTAAAAGCCTTTTATGAACACTCTCTTTGGTGAAGGCCATCTTTGGCAATGAGGTTGAATGATGCTATTACTGTTAAGATTACACCAGTTTTGTTTATTATTTTCTCTAAGTTATAGTATTAATGAAAAAATGTGACAATTCTTTTTTTGAATTACCTTTTTTTCCTCCTTATCTGAGATAGATGTATAGTTTAAAAATAAGCAATATTTGCCTGAAAACTATAATCTGTGCAGTACATAAGTATCATTTCAAGTAAGAGTCTTTTTGATTTTTAATTCCAATTCAGCAAAAAGCCTTTCCATGCTGCATAGTAACACAAAAAGTTCTTATGGTAAAAGCAAGCTAGTTTTTTATTAAGTGGACTGTTGAAAAATAAATTCTATCTCCATGCCATAAGTACACTGTCACCTCTAAATTGTCCTCTGCCTGTGGGCATTTCCTCCAAATTCTGTATCTGTGTACCAGTGCACAGCCTTTAATGAGGTGTTTTTTAGAAATTCTACATTACAAACATCCATTTTTAAGACCATATAAACTTATCTAGAGATAAGACTTGTTGCAAATGGCAATTTAGAAGGGAAAATTTTGACTTATGCTGATGATTTTTCATAATTTATTTTTCAAACATGTAATTTCAAAATAAGCATGTAAGCGCTTCCTAGACACAAATACATATTCCGAATGGAAAAAATAATTTTACTAGAAGTGAGAAATAAAGTTTTTTCAAGGAATACACATAATTAGTAATGCCATTTTTGGGTTTCATTTTTATTGTCATCCAGAGAACTTGGTAATCTCACCTGTTATGGATCTTCAACATTTTTTATTTTATGTGATTGAATTTACCTTTAATATACACCTAAAATTTTATTAAACATTGAAATCACTGACTTTTATAAACTAAGGGTAATGCAATAAAATAAGCTAAGTAGGAAATTAAAATTATACTGAATACAATTTTTTTCTGTTCATGTTTTTTCTTAATTCATGCTAGCTTCACAGATAAAAAGAAAAATTAACTGTAAAAAGCAGTCTAAAGATTTTAAACATATGGGAATTAAAATAAAACATGACTCTGTATGCTTTTTTTTCCATGTAAATAATGGGTTATTTCTACTCTTCTTTATTTCATTAAAGAATAAGAACAAAATTCCTGTATCCAGGCAGCAACAAACTAGCAAATTTCTGACTTCATTCTTATGACTCAGGTCTGCCTGCAGTTAATTTAAAGCTTAGTTCACTGCACACTCTGTGATAAGAATAATAACGAATAGCTGTCAGCCCTAGGAATATCCTGGAACAAGATTAATGTTGCATTTAGAAATTGTGAAAAGTGTTTATTTCACTGAAAAGTTATACAAAAGCCTTTTGGGTGCCATTTTTTCATATGTGAGATTAGAACAAAACAAATTGAAATTGTTTAAATCAATAACAGCTATCAGACATAGATCTGCAATGATGCTCCTAAGCAGTCACTTTAGTTCCGGGATTCACAGTTTGGGTTATCAAGAGATGGAAAATGATAGATGGGTATAAATTATGCACAGCTTCTAAGCCTTCTTCTTTCCTTTTAAAGATTTTAAAAATACACTCAGCTCTGATTCCTGGCTGCCTACAGCCTACTATTTCCTAATCCAAACTGTGACTATGCATCAGGACAGTAGAACATGTTTAAAGCAGTTTCCTTTGATGCACAAACAGTTTCTTCTTCTCCTGTACTTTTTGGCTGGGATTAAGGCTTCTGTAGGAACAAAAACAGCAGCACATGACTCCACTGCAGAGCAGGGGCCCCTCCAAAAGCAGGGAGAGTTGAACTTCTAGTTATTATTTGGAAGAAGAGTAGGTTGTCATACACGAAGCTAGAGTGGTGGTTATATAACAGCTTTGAAGTTTCAAACTTCTGGATGCCTAGAATTGTAAATCCTGCTTAGCTCCACTATGTAAATTGGTGTAAGCTTGCTTGGTGCAATAGCTCATTTTCTCAGTATATAAATATATAAAAAAATATATATGCATATAAATATATAGGTACACACACATATATGTGTATATGCATACACACAGACACAGGGAGAGCTTACATACGTGCACAATCTATGTAGCATATATGGATTATATTTATTTATATGTTGTGACATATATACGCCACTAAGTGATTTATCTGTGTGCATATATCTTGATGTAGAGAGATATATAGATATACATAGAGATAATTTATTTTCAATAGCCAATGTGTTTTTCTGATTTTCTTTATGATTTGGGTACTGTAGTGTTTTGCCTCCTCTGTTTTTTTTTTTTTTACCATGGCCTCCACATTTGTATAAACTTC
This sequence comes from Rhipidura dahli, assembly GCA_013399225.1. Taxonomy (NCBI): domain Eukaryota; kingdom Metazoa; phylum Chordata; class Aves; order Passeriformes; family Rhipiduridae; genus Rhipidura; species Rhipidura dahli. Next base: position 97,907 of record VXAC01004737.1, on the reverse strand, counting down.
TACCACCTATTTTATCACAACTGCTCTTCTCTTGGCTCCGCTGCTTGGTAGTTGGCACTTACACCACTGGAACTCTCTTAGGCCTGGATTGAAATAGCACTGTTGGCCTCAGTGTAACAGAAACTGAAGCCAAGATAAAATGTACAGATATGGTTAAATGATGGTATCCAGAAAAGCACTTAAATTATTATAGTTCTTTGCTATTTATGTAAAGTTGCTCACTAAGCAGTATCTCTGCTTAGTTTCTGGGGAACTGGCCAGAATGTAAAAGCAAATGCCCATATGAGTGATTTAAGTAATTTTATAGTTCATATAAATAGAGAAAACACTTTATAAAACGGACTAATAATGTGGGAAGGGAAACAAGAAATTAGTTTCCTGTTTGGAACATTCTGGATACTACCACCTAGAATTCCTTTTCTTCATGTCTGCTATCCAGAGTCTGTTGCTGAGAACTTCTCTGTGAGTTTTTAAAAGTCTGATGTTTTTCTTGATTATGTCTATAAGTATTTCACTTTTAATTTACCCCATAGTCTTGAAATCTCGTGTATCACATCATAGGCACAAAGATTTTTACAGCCTCTACTATCTCCACTGCCTATTCCTATCTGGGAAGACATGATTACTTCACTATTTTCCAATATTGCTTTCATTATACAAAGTGGAAACCACTTTCTAAAGGGTTACTGATTTTTGTGAACCAGAGCCTTAATTAACCACACAAAAGCTATTAGTAAACCAGGATTTTTTTTTTCTTATTAAAGAATTATTAATCACTTGAGCCTTATTTTCCCCTCTGACTGAAAAAAGTCCATTTTAATTATTTCAAATAATGAGTTCTTATAAATTAAACCAGTGCATTTCTATGGCTGTGCCTCAGATGATTTCTTTGATTTTTGGTAGTGACGGGAAAAAAAAGCCCAAAAAGTAATATTCATCTCCTTTAAGCTTTCTCTGTTGGGAAGCTGTTAGTTTCAATTGGTTGGTGGAGCCTGCCATGGGAAAATACTAAATCAGTAAAGTGTTCCATACTCCATGGGTTACAGCTATGAACTAAGTAGTTTCATATCTGCCACTTATCCTTCATGAACTCCCTGTCTCAGAGTATCTGTCTTTGGAGCACGGCCAGCAATAAAAAATTGAGCTCAGCAAATCACATAGATAAATAGCTCCAGCTGAGTTAGGATGAAAAAAAGAAAAATTTTTTTCTCTTTGTTTTGGCTATGTGGAATGTAACTATTTGAGAACTTAAATGAATTTATAGACAGAAATCTAACTTCAGTATAGTAAAATGATGTAAGAGAGGGTCAGCTGAACTACTAAGACTATATACTGGTATTTTCTCACAAGTCAGTTATTTTCTTCAAAAGACATACCAAGTAACACATACATTCTTCATAACATGGAATATTTTATGATCTGTCCAATGAGCAAAGTCTGAGCACCAGCAAACAGTATGATATTTTATGGTGCTTCAGGGAGCAAAGGGGATTTGGAGGTATGATTCCTGATTCATTTGGCCACCTGTAGCTCTCCACATATGATCCACCCAAATGTCTTGAACTGTTACCAATGGAGAGAGACCTGTACTTCTAGAGGGTGATTTATTCATAATACTCATGATCTGAGTAAACCCCAACAGACTTAACGAAAATGTTATACTTCTCTTTTCTAACTATAAAAGGAGCCTAGGATGACTAATATGAATATTGTGCATATTGTAGCTTTCTAAAATTACAGAATATCTAAAAGTAGCTCATTTGAAACCCACCTGTGAAGCCCAAAGAAAGTGGAAGTGTTTTAGACATAAGTTTACACATCTCATAAGTATTCTTCCATTAAATCTCTCAGTTGAGATAAAATAATCTCAATAAGTTATTGGCAGATGGTATTTTTTCTTTCCTGACTGTTTTCTCCCGCATGTTAACAGACGTTCATATTTGCTTTTTGAAACCTTAAAAATCAGGTAATAGGCATCAAAACAGTTTCCAAGACTGGACAACTGCCTTCTACTTTCACCACAGCTTCTCCAGAGCAGATTGAAATTTCTTAGCAAATCAATCCCTCAGAAGCTGGGGAACAGGTGGCAGCATAGATGACCATCTCATTGATCAGGTCTTCTGTCAGCTGATATGAACATGATATCAATGAGGGTTTGTTTTGGTTTTTTTTTTTTTTTTAATTATTGTATAGGATTCTTTGGCTACATTAACAGAACAGAATAATTTTTCCTGCCTTCATCTATCCCTTCATTCCTTCTACACATTTTCTCTTTCCTGCTAGCAGAGGTCCTGGTGGAACTGAACCACAGCCTTTGATCAGCTGCTCTCTCACTGCCCTGTCTTTTTCTGGGAAAAATCTAACTAGCTTCCCATCCATGACTCAGCCATTGCACTATCTGATCTGTCCTCACATTCTTCTGAAATAACATGAACTTAATGAATTAAGCCTTTCCTTTCTCTTTGTTTATGGAGGGCAAAAAAGAAAAGACCACAAAAAGTGACAGGGGAAAGCTGTGGTTTGATTTCAGTTTGGGAATACCAGAACAGATGCACACTAGAGGATATATATAGAGCAAAAACTTAGCCAGGGATAAAGCTGTTTTGCAAAAAGTGGAAAAATACAAAAACTATCCAGAAGAAAATTAATTGGAACATGATTCGGTGGAGGTTAGTGTGTTCATTGGTGAAGGGTTGAATCCTCTGCATACATGAAGCATTTCTCCTTCAGTAAATCTAATTGCCTAAAAACCAGGTACCTAGTGTGCCCTGTTTGTTTCAGGCTGCTTTTAAGACCAAGGAAAAGAAATAGAGGTGTCCACAGAGTAGCTCATTCTGTTCAGATGTGTGCAGGGACAGTCATCAGGCTATTGCAGGAAACTAAGTAATGCAGAAGCACAACTTACACTTCAAAAGCAGAATATCATCTGTATGACATCCACAGACAACAAAGTAACCATTTTCTTCTGGAATAAAAGCACACTCACATATATAAGGTTCACACACCTATATGAGGTTTTAGTTTTAAAAAAGTGTGTTGTAAACTACAACCTAGTCCTAAAGTTGTATTAACTTAAATGGAAAACAAGTTGAAGTTCCTATTTCAAAACCAGTCTCTCAAATAATTAGTTTATACAGTTTTATTAGTTTAAAGTATCCCTCACATCTGCTGTTATTCTAACTCACTGTTCAGTATCAAGTAATCTTACCACATTTTCACAGAGCTGGGAAAAGTGTTGCGATTTTTTAACATTTGCATGACCTTTAAGGTTGTTGTTTAATCTCTGATTTTGCTGTTGATTACTGTGTACAGCACTATCACAATATAGAGAAGCAGCTCTGCAGGCATGTAAATGAAGTCATTTCTCATTACAGTGCTCTTCTTTCCTTCCAAGTGAGTGGTTCAGAGGAAGAGCTTTAAAAAGAAAATAATCACCCAGCACTATGTAAAGCAGACATGTTAATTCTGTTATTTATGCCACACTATCAATCACTGATTCCTCTCTAAAATTTAATTTTAAGACTGTCCCTTATCTTTATATATTACCCATCTATCTTAAATATTGAGTCATTATTTCATGTGAATCCTCCTATACAGTCTACATATGCAAATGTTCACAGGGTTCTGTTTGACTATTTCAGTGCAGAGAACTATTTTCAGTTCAGATCATTAAATGTTTGTGTTTTCTTGTGTCTTAGAGGCTCCCAAAATTCCAGGGAGGTTTCTGACGAATACCTGGGGTTTAACTTTGTTACAGAAAAATCTCAATCAAATAGTTTGAAGTCGCATTTAAGCCATCTTTGTGCAATAGTGTCAACAGGGAACCAGATTAATAATTTGGTGTCAGAAAATCTATAAAACACATTAAGCCAGTTTCAGTTCCACTTTTTTTTTTCCTTAAGTCTTGTTACATTCAAAATTGAAGTCACATAGACAAGATCAAAACTCCAGGAACAAAGCTTACCTTGAAGGCTTTACTGATAAGAACTTATAAACAAAAGGTTTAAGATTCAGCATCCAAACTAAGCTTTACTAGTTCTGTAAACACTATTGATTTCCCACAGATTCCTCAGAAATATTTAATCCAAACCCTATTTGTCCTATGAAAATGAAGTGTCGGAGCTGATCCATATTTTCAGCTTGCAATATTGAGGTCCATAGGTTAATACACTAAGCAAACTGCAGACTCTGGGGTTTTTATTCACTTTGGAAGCTACAGGAAAGACAAGCATTTAATTTTTTTCCATCACGTGGTCTTGCAGCAGAAGTATTTGTACTGCATTGAATCTAAATATGCGGTTCTGCATTGCAGTAATATTCAATATCCTATTTAAGTTGCATTCTGTTTCTGAGATAAAAGCTTAGGCTGTGATATGGGCATTTTCATTTCACTGCTTAACTTCAGGATTCTGCAGGGATTAAAAAAAAAGTCAAACACTAGTTTCTCTAACTTTTATTTAGGTTTTTTCTGTTGTCATCATCATAGTAGCTTATAAAGAAATGCTCTTTAGAAAGAGAAAACCCAGAGAAAGATGAATATTTAAAGGTACATTTCCAAAATAAAAAATTATTTGTAATTTAATTTCAAGGAATTCTATAGAACAATTCTTCTTTTATTTAGCTTACAGCAGGATGTACATTATCCCACTTCTAGCTAAGTCTCATTTATAAACTATTAATGGTTACATTTGCATTTTCATCAGGAAGAAAAGAGACAGTCATCACATATATCTTTCTCTAGACACTGATATATTATTTAATTAAATATAGTTTATGATTTTGTACAGAACCTGCAGAGTTTTGATGGGAAACAAGAATAATTGCGCAGTAATTGTGCAGTGATTATATTTTTTGGCATCACATGTTTCTGACTATTTCAGTTTGCTCTATATGCAGGTTAGCTGTGACACAAGCATTTACACAGCTTTAACCTTCTTACAGCCCACCAAGATATTGTCTAACAAGAAATATTTATTGTTTAACAAGAAATATTTATTGTTTTCTGTGGTGATTTACATAGATTGTGTACTATTTTTTTATTCATACTCATGATTACAGGACCTGATTATGGGATCTGTAAACATCATACCCCAGCAAGTCAAGTTGGTACCTATATGTCCTCTCATTCTTGACAATGGCACCCTGTGACAGAAAGTGATTACACTGAATTAAAAACATCTTCTTCATAATACAGCATTGTTCATTCATTCAAAAGTAGATAGAATGCAAAATAATGAATAAAACCAATAAAGAACCATATGTATTTCTTTTCTCTACTAGCTCCATCAACTTTCCAGACTTTCCTGTTCAGTGGTGGCAGAGGCAAATTGCTTGTTTCAAACCCAGCTGGCAGGTATCTTTGCTCTGTGCCAGTATTTTCTGATTCACTATGCATATCCAACACCACCACCCTTTTCGAACCAACATCCTTAAGGGACAGGCATGTTCTGAGTCTAAATGTGAGTTGAGAAATACACTTTTTGCCAGACTTTGCATTGCCAGGCAGTCAGCAGTCAATAGATTTCCTAAAAAAATTCTTCCTTCTCCTGTGTGGAACTCCTTTCACTTTGCTTCTACTTTATTTCCTGTGGAATTTCTTCTTGTCCTTGTCTTTTGATTTATCACCATGCACTTAGTCAGGGTAATACCCGATAGGTAAACTGAGGTTCAGAATTTATTTTTAAATTAATATCCATACACATCTACTTTCTCCAAAAGAAGCTGATGGATGACAGTTAAGTTCATGTAATCACATAGGAAGCATAAAAGGATAATTAAAAACATGTTCTACAAGTATGATGAGTCAGTATTTCCTATCATAAAAAAAATTGTAATGGTCTGCAGTTCAGCAAAAGTAGTTCATATTGTCTTGCAGACTCACAAAGGGCTTTTCCATTTCCTTCAAAATGCTTTTTCTTGATTTTTGGGCCAATCCAAACTACCTCAAATGAAGGGAGGATGCAAATAGACATGACAGACTGCTTGTAAAATAGGAACATGTAGAGACAAAGTACACAGAAAGGAGGAAATGAACACAAAAGCTATCAATAGCCCTTATGAAAACTTCTTTGTTGTTTGCAGGAGGGGCATGACTGAAAGGGGACACTAAAATGCTCTTTGGAAGTGAGGCAGCACAGAATGTAATGGGTTTCAGGATCCACCCTTGTAGGAGTTCAGTTATTTGAGATGGGGCATGATGGTGGGATACGAAAAAGTTACGTGGTGTGTGTCTTTCAGCTTCAATTCCAGGAACGGATCTTAAATGTACACAGGGCCAACTCCATTAATTTGGGTGATCTGAAAAATTGTGAGAAAATATTGAAAATCAATCTTCCTCTTCATAGACAGGGAAGGGAATGTGAAGAACCGTAAAAGGGACAGTGTGGGAAGTTGTTTATAGATTAAGCTAGCGAACAGTAGTGGCAGTGCCTTTTGACCAAGATGTAAAGGAAAAAGCAGACCTGCTAAGTGTCTTGGGAAGAGAAAATTAAAATAAGATATTTAGTTTTGTGGTCAGAAGGAACATGTTAGTGACAGAGCTTCCTCATATGAGAAAACCTGAAAGTAATCTATTATATTGTATCTGATATATGGCTTCTCACGCAAAGGAATCCCCAGAAATTAACAATTTTACTAGACTTCCTCCAAAGCAGATATTTCTTTAACAAGCAGAGCTGCAATAGAACAGCAGAATTTCCAAAATATATGTCCTTTACCTAGAAGCAAGGCTTCTGTCCTTCTGTGCCTAATGACAATTTTATTGCCTGACTATGCCTATAATAAAATATTTTTTTAAAAGAGAACCCACTTTGGCTAAAGACCAATTTCTAGGAAGGTCTGCCAGCATTGCTTTTTCTGGTTTTATTTGCTTGGGGTTTTTTTCACATGAAAGAAAACATTAGCACATAGTGCACTAGCATGTAAATCCAAAGCTTTAAAGAGGGTACCACTGCACATTCCTTGTGTGCAAGTGTTGATGTTTCAATTAGCAATAAACCACAAACTGTTGCCATAGACTGCGACCATCTGGTGGACCATTACAAAGAAGAAATGAACATCTTATGGATATATGGAACTTCCCAAAGGATGATTCCTTAGTGCAGAAATGCTGAGTTTCAAGTCTACCTCTTTCATTTATGTCTAGTAAATAGATAAAGTAAGTAAATGAGATACTAACGATGTAATAGGAAATGCAACATCAGATATGACTTTTGAGCTCTGAAAATACAGATAGAACTCGGGTAGTGCTCAGTTCTCTTAATGGAAGCTAATGGGACAAGTGTATTCCAGAGGTAAATGTTACTGAATAGACTTCAGCTCTCCTTATAATACAATGACACTTTGTGAATGTCAAGTATAAGTGACATGGGATTATGGTCCTTGCCTGCTACACAAGCAGGTTCAAAGTACTTGCATAGATGCACTTCTTCGAATCTGTTGGAACTCATGATCTGAATTTCATCTCAAAGTATTCGGAGATGCAGTTGATGATTAGTGTTTCAGCTTCAGAGTAAACATAAGTAAACATAATGCTAATTGTTAACATCTTAAAGCCTGTGAAAGCATTGTCTGGATCAGTTGTGAACTCTCAGTGGAGGGTAGAAAAAAACTTCTGTTAAGAATAATATAGGGACAGTTCACCCTGCCTTCACCCAACAATGAACTAGATGAGTTTTCAAGTGCTTTGCAAATTCTGTGGCTTTAGAAAGCATTCTTCTGATGCACCAATATAGAAGAGAGAAAGCAAGTTAAAATCCAATTCAAATTAAAAAGGCACAAAAAAGGCTAGAAAATTTATCTAAGTCATGTCTCAAGAAATAACAGGATTAAGACACAGAAATGATCAAAGCAAACCAATACCTTCTTCTATTTCACCTGTGTCTTCCTTATTTTTTCCTTATCTTGTCACATCAACAAATATCCCACCATGTTGTTGCAATACTTCTAAAAGTACACAACTTTGCTGTATTTCCCTTCTGCTTTTATCAAAAAAAACTTTAACACAGGAATCATGTATTCTTTCTTGTCTCTGAAATACATCTCCAAAAATAAGCAAGCCATTATACTTTAATATTTTTCTCAGGGAAAAAAAAAAAGGCAACAACAAACTAAGCAGCTGTTGATTTGAACTTTGACATCTTCTATGATGGCTCACCTAATTTCATTTGTTCAGTATGGTGAAAGAGTGAGCCAATATGATTGCAACTCAGGAAAAGGTGAAAGGCATTTTTATGCTCTTCTCTCAGGGTTAGTCAATAAGTTAATTAAAGCATTATATATGCAGCCATAGGAAGAAAAAGTAGGTTCTGTAACTGGTAAATATACTTACTTTCTGTAATATCTTAATTTATTATGTTTGCATAGAGTCATTTCAGACACAGTGAAGCCAACAAGTCAGTGGAGTGCTTGTCAGAAAATAGTCTTATTGCTAACTACTCCGAGACACCTTGTCTTGTCAGAAGTCTTGAAATTTATAATAGCAAATGAATTATACTAGTTTTATTCCATTTCTTCATCAATTGTACAGTTGCAGGTGTTCCTTAACTGGTATCAAGCAAGACCATTATGACTTCATCTCTTCAAGTGTAACTTCTTTGTGCAGCAGAATTTAAATTTTGAATGTGTTGATATTCATGCCTCTGCCACTTCCCCAGCCTTGAATGATCACATGAAAGTTCAGCCCTTTAATCCATGAATTGTGAATCAGGAAGAAAATACTATAGGATTATATAAATAAATGCATGTAGCAAAAAAGGTAAAGGAACTACAGCAGCCTCTCTGCCTGCCCTAATCTCCCCACAACTTTTATAATTTTATATCTATTTTTTTTCAGTTCTATTTAAATAGAAAAAGACTATAAAATAAATTATTAAAATAACAAATAAAAAGAGAAAATGGCAAAATGCTTGGAACAATAACAATGGAACTTAGTTTCTAATATCCAAGAGTCAGTTTTTTGTTTTGTGTGTGAAGCTGAACTGATCTTTAGCAATAGCCACCTTCAAAAGACAAATCTTCATTTATGCATCTGCAGTAACAATACAATAGCTGTATTCTGAAGTTCTTTTAACAATATCTTTATTCAATGATCTGCGTGGTTTTTCTAATTAATTATTTAAATATTCTGTCAGGTGCCGCAGTAAAATCTTAATCATATTATAAATGGAGGAATAGTAAGAGAGTTTAAATGACATGATTATGTCAGTATGCATTGGTGGTATCATCACAGAGAGCAAAGTCATAGGTATATGCCCAGGTAGGTTTGGTGACATCAGTGCCCATACCAATGAACTCAGAAGGAACTTTTTCAGTCTGTTGTTCAAATATGTTGGACTCATCTGATGCCAACCAAGGAAACATAATACAACCCTGCTTAATGTTTCAAAAACACTGTAAGTTCTTATGACATTACAGAATTACGCATGTATTGACATTGATTTAAGCCTGCATTTGGGTGCTGAGACCTAAGACCTTTCTGATTCTTTTAAACTGTCACAATTCACTTCAAGAGGGAAAGGATAACTACTGAAAATATTACACACCATATGATACATAGAAGCATTCCCAGGTCAGATTCTCTAGTCTGTTGTTGTAGAGTTGATGTTTCATCCCTAAACCTCAGCTTTCTAAACCCAGAGTTCTCTCATGAATCATAAACTTTCCCAATTCAGAATAAGTTGTATCATTAAATGTTTTAATTGGTAGAATCACCTATTAATTTTATGCATCTCGATGTATCAGTTAAGAAGACTATCAGACCAATTTGACACCAAATACCTCTCAGGGAAAGAGGTCACAGTCTCTATCCCAGATAGAGACTGCAGTCTAACTAGATAAAGCAAACAAAGGACTACAGAAAAAATAGGCTGAAGATGAAAAGATTTTCTCAGGGTCCTGAAATAAAATAGTGGCAGTAAGAAAAAGACTCTAAGCTTTCTGTTTCCAGTCTTCTGAGAATCTTACCCATTTTCTAAATAGTTGTTCCATTTCTTTTCAAATTTCAGAAGGAGATCATAGTTTATATTCAGATCTGGTATAAGTAAGCAGAATATTACTGATTTGTAAATAAGCTGAGATAGGAATTTGTCTTGTGAGTTTCACTTCAGTACAAAGCAAGATATAAAAAATGCAGTACTTCACAAAACTTGATTTGAAGAATATTCTCACAAGTTCCTTTTTTTCTTCTGAGATGTTCATACCCCTGTCAGAACCTGTAATGTAACTGAGCAATGCAAACAAAAGAGTTATAATTATGTTTGCCCCAAATAACAGTAAAAGATCAATATCACATCCTGCTTGAGTGCTGCAGTTTCTAACACCACAACCATTGCTGAAACAGAGGTGTTATCTTCAGAACTATCATTGTTCTCCTTCTCATAAACAGGAGGAAAAAAACAAGTCTGCAAGAATAAAAACGTTTAATTAAGTGAAAGAAAAATCTTTTGAACAGCAAAATTCTCAACTCACAAAAGAAGGAAATTATATCCGGCCTTTTGCTTCATAAAATTCATGAAAGTCATCATTAGGGGTTTAGATTACTACAAAACCAGATTCAGGTTTTAAATTAGAAAGCACTTACACCAAGACTACTATTGTAAGGAAGGAAAATTTGTCAAAATATGTCATCTCTACTGTTGTGTTCAGCTTTTGCAGTGGTCTTTTACATATCTCCATATCGTACCCATCAGCCCTTAGAAACAACCTCCTTCACTTTTATGAATATGTTGCAAAGTTATAAAGATCCCTTTGCACTACATAAATGGTACAAAGAGGTGATTGGCAGTGTATGATGTTATGGTAAGGTGGTGACTCTAAAGACACCCAAAACATCACATAATTATGCCATGACATTATTATGATCTCTTCATTACTGTCTTTGATTACTCTATGGCCTGGTCTGGTGCTTTTCTTCTTTCATTTGCTTCATTTGCAGTAAAACACTGGGGGGAAGGAGATAAATTTCTTATTAATCCCCACATATATGGATTAATTGGAAATGTGTGGGTCAGTAGTCACAGAGGCTAGGAAAAGTGTTTCTGCCTTCTGTGTGCCTGGGGAAGAGAGGAATAGGTTCCCTCAGTCCCAGAGCTGCCTCAGACTCCATCCTCCAAAACAAGGAAGATTCCATTCCAATTGCTGTTTTCTTAAGACTTTTATTAAAGTTTGCAGTATTGTTTTTAATATGTTCACCTAAAGCTGGCCAAGTTGAGAACATCCTGTCCAAGGATGTGTCCCAAGACTCTCTTGCACTCCCATCAGTCAGCTATGTAACAGGCAGTAATAAGGAAAAAAATGCACTCTCACCTATGTTTCCCAAAATGCTAGTGACTACTTGTCCAGCACTTGAAAGCATGGGAAATTTTTTTGTTGTTGAGACTTTTCAAAGTATTTTTAAGAGAAAAGTTTTGTATTCATTACCCAACAGAAAATGCTTAGAAAATCAGAGGTGTTATCTTGAAATATTGAGCATGATTTCCTGATGTTGCAGTAGTATGCTGATGCCTCAAAAGCAGACTGAGGATATCAGCATGGGGGATGAACATGTTTATCAAGAAATGACATTTAAATACAGTGTGAAGAAAGTTATATTCTAAGTTTATGCAAAAGCCTTCCTCTTTTCCCTGAGCCTTTTGATCCCTTTTCCAGTCAATCTTGAGACGGCTTTCTAATAACTGTCTAAAACTCTATATTGTTGGTTTATTAGCTGTTTTATAGTAACCTTGCTTACATTCTCAGTTTGATAACGTTATATGGCATTTGATTTCCTCTCTTTCTCAAACAGTCACAAGAAATGGAAAAATGTCTCTTACATGTGTGATTCCCATGAATCCTATACTTTCTGCTTTTTAAAACCATAACCTCCTTTATGCTTTTATTCTGTTTACTTCTTGCCTGTTTCCTCTTCTTTTGTCTTCCTAAATCTTTTTTCTTATATGTCAGTCCCTTGACTCTGTTGCTCTTCCTATTTGAAGTCAAAACCAGCAGGATTCCTCCTGCTTCATCCTACTCATTTCTGATTTTGACCTTATTTTTAATTCAAAATATATTGAGTCTTTCATGGGCAGATATGAGATCCAGTCTGGGTAAGTCAATACACATCTAGATCACAGATGCTGCAAATAACAATGTGAGCAAGACTCCAGGTCATGCACCGCCACAGTGTGCTACTGATTTGAGGCTTTGTGATGTTGATGTGAGACCAGTTAAGAGTGCTGATAAACCCTGAGTTTCACAGCAAATAGTGGCTTTCTCCTTGTCCTGAAATATGAACTATTGTATAATCCTGATTCCCTACTCCCGACAGGCATTTAGACACACAGAAGAAATTCAGTAGTTGGAGACGCTCTTGTTGCATCCTCTTGACCTTGGCTGGAGTCCTAAGACCAACATGGACATAGAAATTTGGGGTGTGAGAGAAAGGCATCACAAACTGAGTCCTAATGATTGTTAACACTGCGTGAAAGAATTGAAAAGAATTGTCAGGTGGCCCCACATATATCTCCAGGACTGCCTTTTTCTGGAGCCGAGGCTTTGTTACTCAGGGCACAGGAGTCCTCTTCTGAGCTCAAGCCTGCAAAGCTTCTTTCTGAGAGATCAATCTTTTCAGGCACACTGAGCAGAAACAGAATTTCCCAAATTCTATGTGAACAGATCATGTGTGAGAGGCCAGTGTTACAACACACACTAGTGATTGAAGGCAACCTCCTTACCTGAGACTGTAAACCAGAATGGACAGGGTAGTACTTTCTACCTTAACTGCTGAAGCTGGAACACTCAAGAGAAATAAAAAATTTCAGGTTAAAAAGAAAAACATTGATAATTTCATACCACCAGTGGTGAGAAACAGACAGATGGGAGGTCCAGCCCCTCTTCTAATGACATTCTTCATTTGAATGCAGAGAACCCTTATTAAAACATAGAGAAACATCCCTAAAGTAACCAGAATACCAGCCTCCCAGCAGAGGTGAAAGCCATAATCTTTCTCTCCCACCTCTCTCTGATCTTGAATAATTTGTAGCACAGCACCATCACCTCTAGGCAAGCAAAGTTTTCTACTATCTACTTCCTTCAAACACTGTCTTTAGGATGTCCTCCCAGAAAATTAGCAATGACTTTCAATTCCTTCAGGCAGAAGGAGAACACAGGTCTGTCTCTCCCTTAGTACTCTTTTTCTGAACAACAATCACAAGTACTCTTTTCAGCATCATTGTGCCATCCACTTAACATATTTTAGGAACATGTAGGTATACAATAATATACAACAGATAAAATTTAATCAGAAATTGGGGCAGAAAAAATGCCTTATTCTTTGTTCCCATGTGGAATTAAATGGCAAGCTGCTGAACATGGCACACTCCTGCAAATGCACAGCAGCAGAGCACCATTTTATATCTAATCTGAGTAGTGATGTAAATGCAATTGAGCAGCAGGTGGATTAATTTCGTAATTTTAATCTTAAATTGTGCTTGAGTCTTTCTGTAGACAAACAAGTCTCTCATAGCTGTCTGTAACTCAATATATTAAATACACATATTTATTTTAAGAAGTGAAGCTGGATAAATATATTCTCCTGCAATAGCTGGATGCTAAGAGATCAGAATTGGCACTTTCCATGGGAATACATGCATTCCTTCAGAGCCATTGACAGAAAGCAGCAGGCAGCAGGACTATCCTGGTTGTTGCCCTGACAGGCAGGTGGCTTGCTTGGCTGACCAGCTCCCAGTCTGTCCCACTGGGCAGCCAGGGAGACAACCAGTGTGTTAGCTTGCCAGCTTCTTGGCTGTCTGAGTGGCAGATGGACTTGCAAGCTGCCTGGCTGGCTGTCTGCCTAGCCCTCCTTTTGCCTGCTGGCTGATTTACCTGCTGCCCAGCTCCCCAGATGCCTGGCAGGCTGCCTGCCCAGTTTGCCTGATCATGGGTGAGGTTATGGGCCCAAAATAGTTTGTTCTGCAAAGCCGGAGACTGCAGTGTTGGTGTTTTGTTCTCATCCAATCTGGAATGTCCCATGAAGCAGAAATTCCCATCCCAGCAAGCTTTAGTAATCAGTTTACAACATTTATCCATGTATTCTGTACATGGCAATTTAGACTTCTTAAGCCTGATGAAACTCCTCACTGGAAATGCTTGCATAATATGTGTCTGACTTGTTTCAACTTCTCAGATTGCTTTGTAAAGATTTTCTCTAGCAAAGTTAGAAAAGATTTTTAGGCAGGCTTGTAATGTCATATTAATCACTGTCTCTATTTCTACTGAATTAAGCTACAGCCCAAACCATAAAGTACTAATAAACTCTAATGTAGGTTCATGAAAAATCATAATGATGATGGTACTGGATATGTGGCTAATATATGTGCCAAGCGGATTGAACCTTTTCTTACCTACAAAAAATAAAGATATAAATTTCTATTTGTCATAAAGATGGCAGGAGTCTGCCTTTTCTCAGAATACCTTACCTTTAATGTTCCAATTTCATTTTAATCACACTGTCCTAAAGATTTCATTCTGCTTAAATAATGAAAAAAGGTGTTATAAAAATTGCATGAAATCAGCTTGCCCCAGGACAGGTTCTGTTGGATGTAATTACATATGCTTCAACAACTGGAGCAATGTGTTGTGAGAAAGGCTTTTAAGGTGATGGAAGTTAATTGTGCAGGTTCTAAGGTAAAAAGAGAATGGAGAACAATGACCAGCACACTGAGAAGAAGCTGTTCAATTTCTTAAAGCTCAAGAGTGTAAAAACATTATTAAATTATAAATAGACTAAAAAAGAGTGGTAAATAGGTGATGCACTTTATCATATAGGGGGAATAAAAGCAGACTCTGACCTGGTGGAAAGTATTGTACTCTGAAAAAGACTGTCAGATACAAAGTTCTTTATGACATACCTTCATATAAAATAGGACAGTTGCCTATAAAGAAGGTTGTGATATTTCCCTGGTGACACTGCTTCAGAAGGCAGTACAATAAGAAATACAATTTTTTTTCTGCAATACTGGTAATGACAATAGATCAGAATTGAAGTCCGAGGCTAAGGAAAACATTTCAACTTCTTTTTCCCAGCTGGAATACACAAATTTTTTTTTAAGGGACTCACTGGCTGGCATTTCTCAAACTGTGAACTTGCTTGCCTAAGATGTGTAAGATAGTCACAAAAAAGACAAAAGGACTGTGCATGCAAGTAAGTGGTTTATTAAAATTAATAAATAAATTTATCAAAGACCCAATAAATGTTTTCATCACTTTATACTGTGTGTATGATACAGCAGCTCTTTAAATAATAGAATATTTGGTGCATAATTAGTCCTGTTCTAGTTCCTGGTAAATAAAATTTTCACTTCATATTGGCTTCCAGATATTTGGGTATCAAGTCTTCCATTATGCAGGAATCATTAGAAGCACAGTAGGTTTTTTTATTAAGCATGATTTCTGGAGTTACAGCCCTTGTTCAAGGATATCGCTACCAGTATGTTAATTGCTACTAATAAATTAATTATATTGCATTGAAATACTTAATAAAATGGAGGCACACTCAAGTAGTGAAGGATTATTGTTGAATTTTAATGTTAGATTCAAATATATCAAATTTACAACTTAGTCTTTCTTGCTCTATGACCACTTGATTTTGATGAGCTGGAGGCAGGCATAAGTGCTACAGGCTGCTTAAAAAGACAGCAACATTTCACTTGAGAAAATACAAAGGATATGCCTTTCACCCACAAATGTAGCTGACAATACTAAGAAAATCTTTAATTTATTTCTTACAAAAGGTTTTTAATTCTTAGTTGTTCTCCCTAGGGAGCTATGAGTTCTCTATGACTTGATTTTTTTCAGGTCTAGTCTATTCTTTCTTCTAGTTTAAGTTTTATCCTGTTTCTCATTACCAGCATTGCTGCAAATAAGTCTTGTTCTCTGATTTCCTCATTAGGGTGCACAACATGTGTCAGTCTAGTCCCTAAGAGTTTCTGGAGCACCATTAAGGTGTTAATGCCCAAATCCTGAAATAAAGTGCTCCTACACAGGGCCAGCAGCCTGCCTTTAGTCAGGACAGAACATCACAGATGAGGTGAGACAAAACCCCCGGAGCCCAAGGGCTGGTGGGAACTGGAAAGGAAGTCTCTTACAATACTGAATTTTGGCTCCAAAATTTTTCTTTTGTCCTCTTTTAGGACTATAAAGACACTTAAAGATGCTCCTCCAAATACAAGAGGGAAATATTCAAAGATGGGCTCCTTCCACTCCTTGTACAGCCTGAGCCTGAAATTCTTTCCACTTGTCCAATGATTTTTTTTTCATTTATTTAAAGTGTAGTTCCTCTCCCATCCTTGTCTTGGCAAGATGAGTGATTTGTGCTCTAAAAAGTTCCTATATATTGTGTTATCAAAGTCAATAAAATATCAGAAAGTTGGAAAATTTAGTATATCCAGTATCTGAGGCTGAAGGGTCAAAAAAAAGGTGGTTTATATTTTTGCTAGAGCTTGAAGTCAAGCAGATAGAACAACTTTTAAGGAATAAAGGATCCAATCTTATAAAGACTGCTTCCTTTTTATTAGGATGAACAACTCTGCTGCACAGAGATTCAGTTTCATAAAACTTCTATGCAAATGTTTTATTCCTGAACTCAGCCTAGATGTAAATAACCTCCTGGAAAACATCCTCTCCAAGGTATATGAAAGATATGACATATATCTGTTTGGTGCCTCTCCAAACTACCTTATAGGTTCACAAGGTACTCATGAGTTTTGCATTTTTCAAGTTTTTTCTTGATTTTGGAGAATGTTCACATTAAAATGGAGACTATTTTGGTGCAAAGCTGCAATTCCAACTGTGACTAAGTGGTAAGGAAGTAGGGCTGATTATAGCAGTGATATAACAATCATACCTAGAGATCTTAAAGTTATGCCTTAGTCAAGTGAATTCACGGCTATAACTTCTGAGTCACTGTTTCAGTATTTATGACTGTGTTTTTATATAACATGTACAGCTGACCCACATCTTCTTCATGACTGTCTTGTCAGTTCACTGGCTTATCTCTCTGATATTGAGAGAATATCCTCCCCTAAAGAAATACAGTTTTTCATGAACTTTTGGCTACCATAATAATTTACTGGTTCATTCAGCTTACTCTTTGCTTGCTAACTTTTAAGTGCACCATAGGAAGCAGTATGGGAATAGGAAAGTCATCAAAAAAAGAAAAATAAACAGAGTTATAAGTTCTAACAAAATACATTTTATAAATCCTTGAAGTTTATTATGACTGCACAGTAAGTCACCAGTTCACTCTGTTGGTTTGATGCTATGCAAAAACACAAGGACACGAGGATGTTTTCTCTCTTCACTGAATGAAAGGCAAAAATGAACACACTGCCCCCTGGGCAAAATGTTCCTGATAAACACAGCGTTGGCATTAAAATATGACAGAATGACAGGCACAATGGAAAAGAAAACTTGAATCATTCTTACTGCATGAGACATGTTGAAGGTAATGTATGAATAATCCAGAGAAGGTTATGCTAGATAAAACAGCTTAATTCGTCGTTGTCAGTTTAAGTGTAATATGCATATTGATTCAGGTCTACCTTTTAGAAGTTGGTATGTGAATCCATTGGAAACCTGCTAGACCAGTTGGATCCATTAAAGGCACAGGGATTATCAGTAATTTGTTGAATACACAAACACTTTTTTTACTTATGAAGCCTATTCAGTACATGACTTATGCTTCTTACAGAACTTGCTCATGAATATGTTATTACAAGTTTTCCACAGTTTAAAATATAATTTTGAAAAATATCTACCTACCAGAATCTCCAATGCTTTAACCTTTTTTGTTTGTTTGTCTCTTGTTTTGTTTTGTTTTGAAATACATCTGTAGTAACTGCAAACTTTTAGCTTTGTAGCCTTTTATTTTAAAAATAGAGAAAACAATGCAGGTGGAAATCTCATGAGCAAGCTATCTCCAAAATGTAACATGCTGTAACATACACCTTTGTAACATGCTCTATCAGTTTTATTTCAATTTAGTGGCAGATGTTCAGATGTTCTATGTACTGAAATAAGCAACTCAGAGAAAATAAAGGTGCAGAGAGTGTGCCCAGTCTGTAGCTAGCCTTAATAGTCAGAACCGACTTCTGAAAGCCCATATTAGTTTAATCTGGACTGAAAGCAAAACACAATGTCCAACCATACCAAATGCTTGCTTTTTCTCCACAAGCCTGTGTGGAAACACATTATTGTCCAGTTAGCTGGCAAAGTATCATCACATGCATCTTCAGTTACGTGCCTAGCTGAGAAACCCATCTATAAATAAATAAATAAAACCTCTCCTAATTCAGACAAAAAGGATTTACTTGCAGCATAAAGAAAAGCAAGGGAACAAGAAAAAAGTGTAGCTATGCAGTGAAATATATATGCTCTTGTTGGTGATAACCTTCGTATTTCTGGTGGACACAGAAATCCTATGGAAACATGACATCCTTCTTTTTTTTAAAAAAAAAAAAAAAGTGTGATAAAGTGTTTATATTTTTACTTTCTTCAGCCAGTAATTTAGTTACTTTTTCACCTAAAACCACTAGAGGCATTTCAAAGCCATTAAGCTGTTCTTTATCTCTCTGCTCCAGTCTCAATTCATACCAACAGAATTTATGCCAACTGGAACAGCTTTTACAGGGAAGACTGACCAAGTATCACCTGATGGTTTCCTGTCTAAAACTGTGCTAATATTTTTGCATATTCTTGATGACACTCAGCAAGAAATAGACAATTTGAAGTTCAGTATCCCAGTGTTAAAGAAAGAAAGAAAAATCAAATTTTGTCTTTGCTAAACAAGGACATGTTAATCTGTCCTAATAGTACTCCAAAAAGATAAAGTCTTTTGTTTCAAACATCTTCAACATATTTATCATATGTAAAAGGCTGCACTTATTATTTCTCCCTCAAGGCAGAAAATCAGAAAAAAGGGAGTATTAGAAAAACAACATCCTTTGAGAAGGATAGCTTCACATATTTTTTTTTACTTTGAACAAATTATCTTCGTATCTCCTTTATACCTACCTATATCTTACTTGATCAGCAGGTTGTAATAAAACAAAATTAAACCAGGCAAGAGTTTCTTACTTCCCTTTATCTCATGGCAATGCAGAAAAACCCTAAAGCCTGTACCCTGACATATATTTTATTTAAAGCTCACTCTATTCTCATTGTTTCATTCTAGCATAGGGATAAATAGTGCTACACCTTAGGATGGGCTTTATCCATTTTATAGATAAAATACAACATACTTCTATTTCTATTTAATGGCTTCAGGTTTTCTTCTCCCTTCTTCAGTCCTTAGTAAAACCCATGCTTAGAAAATAACAAATAGATTGCTAAATAGTTTTGACCAGGTCTTTCAGAAACCTCTTTCCTAGCTTCTCTTGTTAGAAAAGGCTTTTCCGGTTTACAGCACACCATAAAATTTGCATTCATTTGACCATGTTCCTTTAGTGTGAGAGCTGTTGAGAAGTCAAGATTATATGCCTGTGGAAAAGCACCACTGAATGGAAAGCATCCACTGAATAAAACTAGCCCAAACATCAGTGTGTTCAGTTTAAGCAGAAACCCTATCCTAGCCCTCACAAGCTGTTCAAATTGAAACCAATGCCATCAGCTTTCACTGCATCAGCATTTTGTAGCAACTACATCTTCCACAGCTGTCAGTAGTGACAATAAATACAGAAGGGGTTTTTAAGGCAGCTGGGGGGAAGAATTAGCAATAGGTGGATCTATAGAAGTTGAAGCTGTCCCAGGTCTAAAAATTAAGAAATTCTGAAAACATGAAAAGGCCTTTAAAGCATTTCAGAACATTTCCAACAATGGCATATTTACCTGTGAGTAAGCTGATTGCTGGCTTCAGTGTGTGCTTTTCAATTCACATAAACCTTGTCACTCGTGTTTTACAGGAAGCCTGTACATTAGCATCAGCTCCCCTTATGCAGTCAGCTGTGGGCCACACCTCTTCATTTCTGTGTCCATAGCTTCCAATGCCATAGTCATGGAAGCCATATCAAGCCCTGAGAAAGAAATTAATGGCTGAGTGTTACAAGGTCTGTGTGGCAAACCATGTACACACTGTTGGATTTCCATGGCCTGACTTCCTTTAGAACAGGTAGACTTTGTGCAGCATGAGGAAGGTCTGAGGATGCTCTGGTGCTTCTGTAGGCAGCATAGGTGTGGGGCATGTACAGCCAGTGCTCCCTGTCACAAGGGAAAAGGGGAAGTGCTGCTGTATTCAGGCTCCAGCACTGCTCATTTTGGCAGGAAGGATTGTTTTCACCTGTGGAATCTCCTCTATTTTCATTGAGTCATTTATCTTCAATACAGTTTAGATAACCTTCTCAAACTATCGAAAGTAGGTGTAAATCTGTGACTGTTGTGGCTTAAGAATGATTGAAAATCATTTAATTATGCTGTTTGAAACAGTTTTCACTGCAAAAGCCTCCTTGCAATCAGCAGAGTAGAAATACATTCCTCTGAAATTAGTATCCTTAAATGCAGGATATAAAAATCAGTGTCAAGCAACTATTAATATGGAATCTAATGTATATCACTAAGCCTCTCAGAGCCTGTTCTGCTGCACCAGATAAATTAGAAATTTCTTAAGAGGAAAAAAGTCCGTGTAACACGAAATGCTTTGTCTTGGGTAATGCTGATCTTCAGTAGCATCAGGTAGTTTTCATCAGCCCTTGCAGTTTTCAGGCTGCAGCCTGACAGTATGGCAGAAACTGCTCTTTAGTTACAATTAATTCACTGCTTCTTAGTTTTTCCCAGGACCAAACATTTAATCTGTAACCTCATTTTGATGGTAAAATAGAATCCTGTGTGATGGGGCTAGAGTACTAATACACTTGTCTATACATATCCTCATCAGTCTGCAAAACAAATCTTGTTTGACAATATCAGGGTTTTTTGTAGATAATATTGGCCTTTCAATTTTACCTTTTTATTTCTTTATGTTCCTGAAATGATCAATGACATATCAAAAGGCTGTTTCATTTCTTATTAGTAGAAAAGCAACAAGGGAGTGTAATTAAGAATCAGTAGCTTGGATAATTTTCCTTTCAAGTGGGAGCAGCCTACAACAGTGAACTAATTTTCCCAGTATGGACTGCCAGATGAGTGATAACCAAGCAAGGACTCAGTTATAAAGACAGGTAAGCTGTGTTTCCATGCAAAGCTTAGTCAGTCAAAGACATTACTGTCACCACACCAGAGGTCTCCCCTTCTCCACATGTATTTTAGCTCAATTTTACAGTTCCACTTCTTTTCACAAGCTCCAGCACTTAGTAAAGCTTTCCTGAAGCTCATTCAATTCACAGGGCAGAAAAAAATCCTTCATTTTTGTTTCTCTGGGTTTTTTTATTTTTTTTCTGTACTGTCCTTTTGCAAGGTAATTGAATTGAATTAGCACACAGTGAAGTCCAAAACTGATGCAATAAATGCAGAAGCAGCAGCATGTGGTCCAGATGGGGAAGGGAAAATGAGGAAAGAGAAAGAGGAATGCCACCATTACACATTGGCTTGGATGAGCAGAGAAATCTACTCATCCTGCCCCAGGCAAACTTCTTCTTAAAATTATGTGGAAGCCCCATGTAAGGCATACAAAATGGAAACTGAATACTGCTTCTTACCAAAAAGTCCATTGCTCTATCCCAAAAAGAGGGAGAAAAGGATAGATTAAGCTGGGAGGTAAAAAATATAGTTGTTCAGACCTCAGAGCAATTATACAGAAGTGAGCAGAATTAGGACAGGATAATTTTTGTCCTCTGATTCAAAGTGTGCTGAATAAAACAAAGAATGTGATATGATGTGCTAGATCATTGTAGAATGCAATGTCATATGATGTCACCAAATATAAATCAGCACAGAGGGGTTTCATCTCAATTTGTAGCCCTACAAGACACAATTTTCCAGCAGTTAATGAACAGATAATTGCCATGTTTGGAACAATTTAAATAATTTTAAATGTTTCAGCTTATGTTCTCCTAGCAGAAAAGAAACCACACAGGTGGGACAATAGAATTTTTGTTTATCTTGAAAGGCCTTGTCTAAAAAAAGAAAAGTAAGTAAATTTATACCTTAGTTGTAGTGGGTTTATACTTAAATGTTGTACAAAAATATATTTGTTATGTGAAATGTAGCTTTTGGGTCTTAAAATATATTGAAAAAAAAATTGTTAGTCCACCACAAGGTTGCCTCATTTAGTGCCTTATTTGCAATATCAGACTTAACTTAGCCTTGTTTATGTGCTTTAATTTTGTTCAGTCTGTGAAGTTGTGAGTAATAGTTTGTTGGCACTGAATTTCTATACAAATATGAAAAACACCAAAGTGTGCTCAAGCAGCTTTTGTAGAGCATATGTTGTTTGAATTATTCTCTTCCTGTGCCAGGAGCTCACCATATTCACACCACTGTATGAATGTATGTTTTTAGTACCAGTTAATGGAGACATATCCACCTCTAGGGTAAAGGAGCTCTTCATTCCTATTTAATTTGTTCATGAAACTCCAGGGAGTGTGAAGGGGGAGTTTCTGCTTCTCCTGCCAGGAAAAGAGTGTGAGCTCCCATTGAAGTACTCAAGCCTAAATACAACCACTGGCTCTTCCCCCAGTGAATCCTGAGAAAATACTGCTACCCCCTGTATGCACCACTATCACTGGAACACACCTCCTCACAGAGCATGTGAGCCATGGGCTCAACTCTCTCGTGCTTTAGACACTTAGGTACCACACAGGTACACACACCATAAGCCTACAGTACCTGGGGTGGGTCCTGGAACACAGAGTGCCAGATTGCGAGAAAGAGATAAGGAAGAAAAGAAAATAGCCAAGGAGCACTCATTTGACTTCCCTGCCTTCCCACACACACAAGTACTGATGCAACTCTGTAAGATGAAAAAATGGGGAATACTTTCCTGCCTGCTGCTACCTTTTTCTCTAATCTGACTCATTTAAAAAAAAAAAAAAGTTCAAAACCTTTCCAAGGGTTGAAGTTTCCAAGGGGGTTGAATAAAGGCTTCAAGATGTATTAGTTAGAAGACTGAATCTGAAGTATTTAGAGAACATTAAACAGTCATGCGGGCAGCCTCAGAAATATAGTGGCAGTATTTCACTTAGTTCACTTCAAAAGACACTCACATGAGGATTCAATGCACTTTAACTAATACACTTTAAATTTAGACCTCAAATAAATTTGATTACCAGGTAGACAAGTCCTTAATTGGCCATAAAATCATTTAAACCCTCTTTTTTCTGATATCATTGAGGTATTGCACAAAAGGTGACAATGGGCCTCAGAAGCGTGGGTGGCACAGTCTAAGGAATTCTCTGCTGGACAGAACTGAGTGGGTTGCCCACAGCATACTTGGGACTGAAGGGATCAGTGCAAAACCTCTTGCTACCCCGGCTCCCACAAATACCTGCTGCTGTGAGCAGATGGCAATGCCTCGCCATTGAACCTTCATGCTCTTGTGTCAAAGGTACATGGTTCTGTCCTGCTATCCTCAGCTCATCTCACGTTGTTCCTGAAAACCTTTCTGTCTGGAATCCCTCGGTGCTCTTTCACACCTACACTGCCCTTGGATATACACAGATCCTCCTGAGGCCTTTAGCCCTGTAACATTCATATCTACTTTGGTCTTCCTCTCCTCTGACCCAGCGGTGTTGCCCCAGTGTGTGATGCTGTTCAGAGGAATCCCAACATCATCAGGCCCTCAAACACTTACTTGATAGATGAGTATTTAATGTTCTTTATGAAGTGTTGAAATAAATGGCAAATGACAGCTAAAATGTTGAAAATAACATGCTACTTCAACACTTTATGCTTCATCAGCTTTTTATTTCAACACTTTACGCTCAAAGCGTGAATATGATAGGGTTTATCAAGGGCATTTATCTTTGAGTTATGGTAGCATGGGGGATTGTGATATAAAACAACCATGTTACTCACAGTTACAACATGCTGAATATTCAAGGCACAATTTGAAAAATTTGTTAAACCTTGTTTACTTTCATGGTCTTTTTTTAACCAAGGATGCACTGAGAGCATTTGTGAGTCAGCCAGCAACCAAAGGTCCTTCCTTCTCTTCATATAAATAACAATACAAACTGACTGATTTCAGAAGTCTTGGTGACTGCTAAGTATGAAACTGTTTCAGGCAGAAAAGCTGAAAGGTAAAAAGCTGAAAGAAGAACCAAAGTCAGTTTCAAAGTACGACAGCTGAATTAGCTATTTTCAGCACACTAGGCAGTGCAAAACATTTTTGTGAATTCTTAACTAGTAGAATTTGTATCACAGTAGTATCAGACAAAATTCTGTGTTCCATCACCCCAGGCATCAAGACTGCAGAAAATTTGAAAACTTTGCCAAATAAAATGCCATAAAAAATATCCATTTTTTAATATTTTTATCTTGTTTGTCACTTCTTTCTCATCATTTATAAATATCACAAGAATGCAGCTCATAGACAATGAACAAGCTACATTTGCTGGTTTCATATATTAATAGTGCATATATATAATAACAAATCATTATTACTTTTATACACTATTAGTCCAATGTGCAGAGCCATCTGAATCCTCCATTTTTATTACAATTCCCACAAGTGCATAAATATAATTTCTATCTGGCAGTGCATTAGAAGATACAATAATCTGTGACAGGAATCAATACTGCTACTGAAAAAGCCTTTACTTGCTCGGAAGGTAGTTTCTTTAGAAATTCTACATAAAAGTGAATTGTTTCTCCCTACACAATTACACCTGTCCCTCTCTTTCAGTGCCTAGTAGGAAAAACTTTGATCACACCTTCAGAATGGTGCAGGAAGACAGAGGATGTGGTAGAAGTGGCCCAAGGAAACAAGGAGCTTGAAAACACTGTGAGTTTACTCTGGGACAGTTTTATTTGCCTAAGAAAACAAATATATGAAAACTGATTTTTCTAAAAGCTGCTGC
Organism: Rhipidura dahli; assembly: GCA_013399225.1. NCBI lineage: Eukaryota > Metazoa > Chordata > Aves > Passeriformes > Rhipiduridae > Rhipidura > Rhipidura dahli. The sequence goes on along the minus strand of VXAC01004737.1, from coordinate 72,924 downwards.
TTGATTTAACACTTGTATTTATTTGACCATAATGCCACTAATTTGTTTGGCATAGCTGAACTAATTTGTGAGCTTTTCAAATATTTTAAAAGTCTATTTGCACCAATATGCTTGCTTTCAGGTGCAAAAACTTTTTTTTTTTGTTTAAAAACTGGTGTGCTCCTTAGTATTGAACAACAGTGACATATTCCAGGAATCATATTGTCAGAGTGCATTGTCAACAGTACTGTTAATAATTTTGTGCATCTCAACCATCTTCCTACCTGTTATTGATATAATCATATAACGCAAATGAGCTTATCTGCTTTAGGTGATTCAAGTCCCCACACTGCTGGGTAGACACTGCATTTTGCTGAGTTCTGTATAACATCTGTCAGCAGAAACAAAGCTTTACAAATTGCTGTGAGCAGTGGGAGTTCAGACATGTATCCATGGGGAAAGAAAAGGAAAGGAGATAAGAATATTGTTATTTTCAGAATATGTCAAGTTTGTAGGCTTTAGATTAAAAACAGATTACAGAATGTGGAGGAAGTGTGATGTTGTGGAAAAATGACACATTAAAAAGACGTTGAGGGTGGTTGAAACTCTGTTGGTAATGAGAAGTCCCTGTGAGCTTGATTTTCACTGGTCTCCAAGAAGACTTGCAATATACAGTTGCTTATCAGGTCTATATTAGTGAAATAAAACATTTTGAACCAGAATGTGCTTTAAAGGGTTTTGGACAGATATCACTTGAAACAAACAAAAAAACCCTGCTTCCATCAATATATAAATATTTGCAAATCGTTTTCCAAAAAAAACCCTCTGATTTTTCAAACACGGCATCTGAGCAGAGGATATCATCCAGCTGCACAAACAGATAGTTTAGAACACTGCAGCAAACATAAATATATATTTTTAAGACCTAAGGTATAATGTAGCTTCTGTGGAGCCATATGGGTAATCACTTCATATGGCAGCTTGTGATATGCTTCTTGTCCTTAAAAGTTTAAAAGGGCAAACTTTTCCATGCAAAGGCTTTAATTTGAGATTCTGCATTTCTTATGCAATCACCTTGAGAAAAGCAAGGGAATTGCAGTCTCTAGATTACTTTTAATTGCTTATCAGGGATTTTAGAGGAAAGATATGCAATAACTCTGACTTTGGTCTTGTCAGAAGGAAAAAAACCTGTAACTATGTTTTATATAAATTGTACTGGACCTGGATAGAGTTAATTTTCTTCAGAGCAGTTCATATGGGGCTTAGGTTTTTTGGCCAATATAATTTTGATAGAATACAAACTTTCAGGCTTTTGCTGATCAGTGCTTGCACAGTGTCAGATTCTCACTCTGTGTCCCCAGATGCATAGATTGGAATGCCCTGCAATAGGTTGGGAGAGGAGACAGCTGGGCAGATCACCCAGACTAATCAAAGAGATGCTGCATATCATGTAACTCCATGCTCAGCAGCAACAGCAGAAACAGGAGGCCTTAGGAGGCTTAACCATATTTTTCTCAGGAACTGGCTGGGCGTCAGTCTGCTCATGGGAGGTGCTGAGTGGTTGACTTTGAATAACTTGGTTTGTTTTCTTCTCCCTTCTTCCACTTATTCTTCATTTATTTTATAGTAGTAGTAGTAGTAGTAGTAGTAGTAGTAGTGATTATTATTATTATTATTATTATTAATAATAATAATAATAATAATAATAATAATAATAATAATAATAATAATAATAATAATAATAATAGTTTATGTTGTTGTTGTCTTTGCTCCCAAAGTTTTCTTGCTTTTATTTTCCATTTCCTCTTCCCTATGCTGGGACAGAAGGGGCAGGGGGAAGGAGAGTGCAATCAGCTCTCTGGTGTTTAGCTGCCTGCTGGGGTAAACCAACAGCTTATATAGAGATATAAATCTACAAAGTTTTCATTAAGGTTTGTGTATTTTCTCACAGATGCCTGAGTAAGAGTATATACTCAGAATTCAGCTTCCTACTCCATCCTTGAATCCCTCCAAATCATCCAAAGAAATGTGTTTGTGTCAGTGCAGCAGATGAGTGAAATATTCCCTGTTAAAAAATGTTTTTCCCCTACCTCCTCCTCAAGAAATCTGGCACTGGCACAACACAAGGGGTCAGTAACTGCAAGACAGTACCAGGGGTCTGGAATAAGGTGAAGTGGGTATGCAATAAGCAAATTTCATTGCAAGGAACAAAAGTTCTAATTATCTTATAAATGCCTTTTATGATTTCTCTCCTGTGCAGACACACATAAGCATCTGAAATGGATCAAACCCTCATCATGTCAAGCTCTCTACAAATACATATCTCCAAAATTATTTTAGCCTTATCAGACATTCCAGTCTAAAACTTGGAGAAGAAGGCAGAAAACATAGAAGACAAGTTATTTCAGTCATAGTGGTGAGTGACTAATAGAGCTGGGATGGAAGTTCAATTAGCCTGGTGACACCTTGTCCATTCAACTACCATGAACTACTCAGAGACCTTCCCTTTCTTTAACTCCCAAAGCACATTTTTAATGGCGTTCAGCATCACAAAAGACTGAAGGTCAACTCACCTCTTCAGGTCAGGAAACTCAGTATGAAAGTCAGAGAGCATAATGTTGTCAGCAATCTCAGACTTTTTATACTCTGGTGGTTTAAGACANTAGAGTTAATTTTCTTCAGAGCAGTTCATATGGGGCTTAGGTTTTTTGGCCAATATAATTTTGATAGAATACAAACTTTCAGGCTTTTGCTGATCAGTGCTTGCACAGTGTCAGATTCTCACTCTGTGTCCCCAGATGCATAGATTGGAATGCCCTGCAATAGGTTGGGAGAGGAGACAGCTGGGCAGATCACCCAGACTAATCAAAGAGATGCTGCATATCATGTAACTCCATGCTCAGCAGCAACAGCAGAAACAGGAGGCCTTAGGAGGCTTAACCATATTTTTCTCAGGAACTGGCTGGGCGTCAGTCTGCTCATGGGAGGTGCTGAGTGGTTGACTTTGAATAACTTGGTTTGTTTTCTTCTCCCTTCTTCCACTTATTCTTCATTTATTTTATAGTAGTAGTAGTAGTAGTAGTAGTAGTAGTAGTGATTATTATTATTATTATTATTATTATTATTAATAATAATAATAATAATAATAATAATAATAATAATAATAATAATAATAATAATAATAATAATAGTTTATGTTGTTGTTGTCTTTGCTCCCAAAGTTTTCTTGCTTTTATTTTCCATTTCCTCTTCCCTATGCTGGGACAGAAGGGGCAGGGGGAAGGAGAGTGCAATCAGCTCTCTGGTGTTTAGCTGCCTGCTGGGGTAAACCAACAGCTTATATAGAGATATAAATCTACAAAGTTTTCATTAAGGTTTGTGTATTTTCTCACAGATGCCTGAGTAAGAGTATATACTCAGAATTCAGCTTCCTACTCCATCCTTGAATCCCTCCAAATCATCCAAAGAAATGTGTTTGTGTCAGTGCAGCAGATGAGTGAAATATTCCCTGTTAAAAAATGTTTTTCCCCTACCTCCTCCTCAAGAAATCTGGCACTGGCACAACACAAGGGGTCAGTAACTGCAAGACAGTACCAGGGGTCTGGAATAAGGTGAAGTGGGTATGCAATAAGCAAATTTCATTGCAAGGAACAAAAGTTCTAATTATCTTATAAATGCCTTTTATGATTTCTCTCCTGTGCAGACACACATAAGCATCTGAAATGGATCAAACCCTCATCATGTCAAGCTCTCTACAAATACATATCTCCAAAATTATTTTAGCCTTATCAGACATTCCAGTCTAAAACTTGGAGAAGAAGGCAGAAAACATAGAAGACAAGTTATTTCAGTCATAGTGGTGAGTGACTAATAGAGCTGGGATGGAAGTTCAATTAGCCTGGTGACACCTTGTCCATTCAACTACCATGAACTACTCAGAGACCTTCCCTTTCTTTAACTCCCAAAGCACATTTTTAATGGCGTTCAGCATCACAAAAGACTGAAGGTCAACTCACCTCTTCAGGTCAGGAAACTCAGTATGAAAGTCAGAGAGCATAATGTTGTCAGCAATCTCAGACTTTTTATTCTCTGGTGGTTTAAGACATGGGGTTTTTTAAATTATTATTTATTTATTTATTGGAGGGTTTTTTTAATATCAAAAATATTTGGGAAAAAGCAAGTAAAATCATGTTTTCTTCATCATTATTTTACGAGATTGTTTTGCATGAAGAGCTATTTAACATTTTGAGTTAACCAATAAAGAAGAGCAGGCTTTAAAACATTGAAAAATATATTTCTATGTGTACTAATTGTTGTTACATAAAACATTTGTAATTAAGGATTCTATGAACAGAATACTTAAGGAAAACCTGCTGTTAACAGTATAAACCATGTAGTTTATTCACTGCACACCTAAAGCAAAAGGTGCCAGACTTCTGTTGGAAGCAGTGATGACTAGTTTGGAAAACTAAAAATGCTTTTCTTTAGAAAGCTTCTAGTCTTTCTACATTTGTGCAGTGACAAAAGAATATGAAAAGTTTGCAATGAATACTTTTCATCAAAAAAAAGGGTTTAGGAACATATAATTAAAGTTCAGGCTTCTCTGACTCTTGAGCTCCATATTTGGCAGACCATTTTTCTTCTCAGAAAAATGTATACTGACAGGGAATGAAAGTCACATATACATGATGTGCCAGAAATTTTGCATCCAAAATACTTTTTCTGTTGTCTTGTAACTTGACTTTTGTCCTTTCTGTTTAGAATTGTTTCATGGGGCAGAGCTAGAAAAAGGAAATTTGCGCAATCAAATAGAAAAAGTGCTGGGCAAAAACAGCAGACTTGTTGTGAAGCCATGCATCATACTTAAATGATTCCGAATAAATCATCTGTAAAATTGCACCTGTTTATTTACAGACACTGTGCAACAAAAGGAATAAGAAAAAACTTTAAAGTCCAGAGAGCACTGGACCAATTTTTTGCACAAAGCAAACGTCATGTGTAAAACAAGCTTGCACATTGAATATTAGGGCCTTAGAGGTTTGTTCTGCAGTATTGCTGTTAAGAGAGTATGTCAGTCGGAGCTACACACATGCAGAGTTGAAATAAAATGAATTGGTTGCAAGGGAGGTGATCTTTGCATTTGCCCCCATCGAGGTCCTGGAGATCTGCAGCAGTGTATCAAGACTCCTACCAGATGTCCTTAGCTGGTTGTCAGTGTTCTCCATACATTTGAGTTTAGCTTGGTTATCTTGTAGGGAAAGTATTACACATTTTCTAGAATGTATGTAGCAAGTTTCAAAGCAATATCTTCTAATTTTAAACAATATGTGAGTTTGAATTGGGGGAAGATGTTCATTTCCAGTCCGCAAAAAAGTCCTGCTTCTTTCTAGTAGGTGGGTGAGAAGACTGAAATATCATTAGAAGCTGCTGGTACAAAATGGCATATCTCCATGCACAGTCTTTGACAGAGAGAATGTGGTGGGGTTTATAAGTTGCATTTCTAAATTTGCAGTGGCGGGTTTTGCTGGTTTTGGCTAGGGTAGAGTTAACATTCTTCAGAGTAGCTAGCATAGGGCTATGTTTTGGATTTGTGTTAAAAAACAGGGATGTTTTTCTTGTTGCTGAGCAAGACTTGCACCTCACCCCACCTCACCACCAAGGAGGCTGGAGGTGCACAAGGAGATAGAAAGGGACATAGCTGGGGCAGCTGACTCCAACTGACCAAATGTATATTCCAGACAACTTTAAAGTGTACAAGGACAGGTTGGATGGAGCTGGGGAAAGAAGTAAGAAGGGGAGAACATTCAGAGTGATGACACTGGTAGTCTGTCATGGTTCAACCCCTGACCAGAAACCCAGCCCCACACATCACCTCACTCACTCCCCCAAGAGCAGGATCAGGGAGAGAACTGGAAGGATAAAAGCTAGAAAAATAAAGGGTGGTGATAAAAACAGTTTAATAGGAAAAGTAAAAGCCATGCACAAATAAAATAAAAGAGGGAATTAATTCACTGCCTCCCATGGACAGGCAGGTGTTCAGCCATCTCCAGGAGAGCAGGGCCCCAATACACATAAGAGTTACTTGGGAAGACAAACACCAGCACTCAAAACATCACCCCCTTCCTCCTTCTTCCCCCCACTTTATATATAGTACATGATGTCATATGATCTGAAATGTCCCTTTGGTCACCTGGGGTCACCTGTCCTGGCTGTGCAGCCTCACAGCTTCTCAGCTACCCCCAGTCTCCGTGCCAGCACAGCAGTAAAAAAAGGTGGAAAAGGCCTTGGGTCTGTATAAGCATTGTTCTGCAATAACAAAAACATCTCTTTATTATCAACCCTGTGTTCAGCACAAATGCAAAACATAGCCCTGTACCAGCCACTGTGAAGAAAATTAACTCCATCCCAGCTAAAACCAGTGCATCTTCCCAAGCCACCATCATCCATAATGGAGCCTGGCTTCTTGGGTGTGGCTGAACACCTGCTTGACCCTGGGAAGCAGTGAATTAACTCCTTGTTTTGCTCTGCTTGCATGCATGGCTTTTCTTTGCCTATCAAACTGTCCTTATTTCAACCCATGAGTTTTCTCTGTCTTACTCTTCCAGTTCTCTCCCCAGTCCTGCTGGTGGGCAAGTGAACAAGTGGCTGCATGGGACTGAGCTGCTGACTGGAGTTAAACCACAAGGCAGGGATGTGTTCTGAATTTAATATTTCTCCCCTAGCTGTTATGAGGCATGGTTTACATTACTGAACCCTTGGCAGCTGAAGCAAGTCTTAAACTGATAAAATATAACACTTCACACCGGACAACTGGATTCTGTGGATCCTTTCTGAACGCTGATGGGGCAAATTGAGGAGAAAAAAAAAAAGCATTAAGCAATGCTTGGAGATGGACTTTGTTAGCATCTGGCTATTTTAAACTTTTCTCATGGGAGTGATTCCAGGTATCTTGGTAGTTACTAGGCTCACATCAACCAGAAAAGATTCAGATGGTGAGTAGGGACAAAAATAATGAAGAGATGATCAGATACAAGTTTTCTCACAGTTCAGGAACCAGTTTTCTCACAACAAAAGGGCAAGGTAGCAGAAGGTCCTAAGACAATTCAGTGTAAGGAGTGAGAGAAGTGAAGCCATTCACTTCACAGGATAAATACTGAAGCTTAGAAAGTTGAGAAGAAAAGCAGTTAACAGATGCTGATACACCTGAGGGACTAACACTGTTGCAGAACATATACTAAATTACCTGCTATGACATAAACTGACATAAGGAATGGGAGAAGGAGCACTGCTGCGTGTGAAACACCCTGCCCAAAGTTCACCACACCCTTTAGGCCCAGCTATGTGGGTCTCCCTTGTAGCTTTAGAATATACATATTCTGGAAAGAAATTAGTTCATGGTCCTCTCTTTTTTTCTCTTTATTTTTTTTTCTTTTTTTCCCCACTTCTATATGTGAGCTTTTTCCAGAAAAGCACAAGTCTAAAATGGCCTATATTTTATGTAGACAGCTAATGCCTTATGAACAGAAGTGCAGAGCTGATGAAAATGAGAAGGCATTTTCTTTTTATTTCATACCTACACTAAATTGTTAATGTTCCAAGCCCATCCCCATGGATTGAAGCAGCATTTGTCCATATCATAAAACCAGCAAACATCAGAACTAGGGTAAAGGATCTTGCAATGATGCATGGTATCCTAATCCATCTGGTACACAAGTGTATTTCAAATTCTCCTATATGAGATTCACCAGAAGGAGAGGTTCTGTGTTTCCATGGTTTAAAACCACTCCGGGGGGTGGGAAGGGCTCTGCTTGCCAAATTTGTCTCCACTAGAAGCATAAACAAAGATAATGAAGTTAATTCAAATACAGTAGCTGTTTAGTACCATATGTCTGAAGATCCCAAAGGGTACCATTCCCCTCCATTTGTGTTGAGAAGTTAAATAATTTATTCAGAGAACGAGGCTGTCCATTGGTTTTGTCCATTTCTCATGTTTTCATCACAGAATATCTTTTCAGACCAGAGAGGCCGGATAGGTCACTCCTGCACAGGCCACCTTCCTTTATAAATTGCTGACTTCACTGAACAGACACTTGAGCACTGGGCAGTTTGGTGAATTTCCATGACTTAGTGTAGCCTATTGTATAGTTATTCTTTTCAATATATACAATGGGTTTCCTTGGCTTCATACAGAATTTTCCTTTTATCTTTTTCATATAAAATCTTTTCACTTTATATTCACATTGTCTCATTTAACACTAACCTTTTCAAATTTCCCTTTAGAAGTGTACAAGGACAGGTTGGATGGGGCTCTGAGCAACGTCTAATGGAAGTTGTCCCTCTCCATGACAGGGGGGTTGGAACTAGATGATCTTTAAGGTTCCTTCCAATCCAAAGCATTCTGTGATTCTGTGAATGCTCAACATCTTTCAAATTGTTCTAACGCCAAATGCCTCAGTTGTTTCTCTCAGGTAAAGTAACTGCTTCTGGCCCATAGAGTAATGGTGCCTAAAGCAGTGCACAGATCTGGTATTTTTGCACTTTGAGAGTTAAAGATTTTATCAGCTTGTAGTTTCCTCAGTTCCTGTGTAGAACACCTTTTGTTCTCATTCAGAAGGAAACCTCAGCACTGGTCAAGGTTCCTCTGTACACACAGGATTCTTGCATATTCTTTGACTTCGCAGATGTCACATTTCATTTGCCCTTTCTATTTCTTCTTTTTCATGTTGCAGCCCCTTCATCTACTTGGCATTTATTATGAGTCAAAGTTGACCAAACCAATCTTCCAAGGTTAATTATTAATTTGATTCATCAATAATTCAAGCATTTTTTTCAGCTATGTGATGTCATCTGTGTTAGTTAAAGGACCTTAACTTTAGATTATCTCCAGTCATGCCCTCTACCTCATTTCTCATTCTTACTGTCTAGTTTAAGAATATGATGAAAAGCTGTAGTGATTCTATGCTTCCTTATATTAGATCAAGCTTTGGACTTGTTTAATTTTTCTATTATTTTTTTACAATGCTGCAAGAGTCTTCAAACACAACTTTCATATTTGCAATTATATTATCTGAATGCTATGTAACTTTGCAGCTTCCCACATTGTTTCCAGCCAAGCTGAAACAAGAGTCAGTGGAAAGGACAAACATCATTATTGGCATCTTGCTTTCTTCAGCAGCCAGCAGAGCCAGTCAGTGCAGCTTCAATCTTGTTTGAAGTTGCCCTAGCTGTCCTCCCCTTTTACTCTTTAAAATGGTTTCTATCTGCAAATTATTGCACTCACCATGACTTTTCTGATTTGCATCTCAGCAGAATCTTTTTACCAAGTCAGTTCAACTATTAATGGTAGTCATTTCTTTCATATTTCTTTTACCCCTCATACATAATTCCGCCAAAAACTGACTGTACAGTCAAAATGCTCCTAACATTTTCTTTAGCATTAATTTTTTCTTTAGCCACTGTGGTAATTCTCAGCTTAACCATTTTTTCAATTTTACATTATTGTACAATTATTTCAGCTGTACATTATTTCAATTTTTCATTATTCACAAAATCATAGAATGGGTCAGGTTGGAAGGGACCACAGTGATTCATCTGGTCCAACCTCCCTGCTCAAGCAGGGTCACTCAAGAGCACACAGCACAGGATTGCATCCACACAGTTCTAGAGTATCTCTAGTGAGGGAGAGTCCACAACTTCTCTGGGCAATCTGTTCCAGTGCTCAGTCACTGCACAGTAAAGAGGTTCTTCCTCATGTTCAGGTGGAACTTCATGAGTGTCAGTTTCTGCCTGAGCATCCATTGCCTCTTTTCCTATTGCTTGGCACCACCAAGAAGAACCTGGATCCATCCTCTTGACACCTTCCCATTACATATTTATACACATTGATGAGGCCCCCTGTCAGCTGTCTCTTCTCAAGCCTGAAAAGGCCCAAGTCTCCCAACATTTCCTCATAAGAGAGGTGCTCCAGTCCCTTAATCACCTTTGTCTGTGTGAGCCTTGAATATCAACCAACTCCCTGTGACCCCTCTTGGGTCCATCTCTGGGACAGGCACTGTATAGAAGTATTTAACTGTGTCAATATCCCAGTAGGGATTCATATGGATGCCCCATAGTCCTGTCTCCTGGTTATGTCTTTGGCTGCTTCTTCTTGCTCAAGGTCTTCCTTTGCTATAGGTCTCCCCTTCCCACATATTATCTCTTTTGAGACTGCCCTGTCCCTATTCCCCTTAAAATCGAGTATAAAGTTCTAGATTCCTGATCTCTTTACACAGAGTTTTCTTTCTTTTTACCAGTCTCATTTTAGAAATTACTTCATTCTTTACAATGATGTCATCATACTTACAGCTTCTTCCAGAACTATGATTTCTTTCTGTATCTTAATCTTTGTAAAGCTTATCCAGCTATTTCTGTCCTTATATCTTCTAATAATTTTCTATCCTATATTCTATCTATTTAGTTTTGCTTCCCTGAATATTTCTTGTCCAGCCTGTAATGAGATTTCTTCATCAACACGAATTAATGGACTGAAAAAATGTCTAAACAGCACCTTGAATGCCTTCTTCATAGAACTTTCCTTTCATCAAAATTGAATTTGGTTTCAACTACAACCAATTTTGGAATGTCAGAGTTGAGGGTTTTTTTCACTTAACCCTCTTTCCCACAGGGCTTTCATGAGAAGTGGCATTTTCTACTTTCCTATTTTTAACTTCCAATGCCTTTACTAATAATAAAGTGCTCTGTCTTCCTTTTAGTCTGGGTAAATGGTGAATTCCATAAAACCTTCTGATGTCTTTAGGAGAAATCCACCTGCAACCTGTAATCAAACTGTGCATCTCAAGGCAATTCTGAACTTTGCCCTTGACAATATGAGAGACAGAAATGACTGAGTGGGGACACAGTAATGTTACCAAGATTTACATTGGTTTTAGTATTTTTGTCAAGCAACTGAATAACATCCTTTTTTTAAAAAGTAACAACCCCTTTTGAAAATTTTCAGCTACCTGCACTGACAAACTTTCCTCTCTTCTGTTAAAATAAGATCTTAATAATCCATAAGGGACAATTGAAATAATAAGAAGTTACCAATTTTCAAGAATTGCTTTTGTAATATGATGATTTCACCATTAAAATAATTATGTTTTTTAAATGATTAGTCCTCACAGTCACTATTTAAAAGTAAACTATGTCTATTGTCCATGAATTTCTGATCAGTTTTGTCTCATGTAATGGGTGGTTTGCTATCAGATGTTTGGCAGACTACAATGCAAATTAAGTTTTTTAGTCTATGGAAATATCCATTAACCACGCACGTTTCCAAACTTCAAAATGCATGCTTGAAAATTACAGTTGATTAGACTCTTTGTTGTGAATCGCAGAACAAAAGCTGAAAACCCCACTCTGCTTTTCATTTATTATATCAAACAATGATGCAATTCCACCATTGTATAGCATAAAAGGTGTGTTCATGTTTGAAGAACACAGTGTCCATAAGTTTTAATCTGCAGTCTTATGTTCAGAGAGGTTTGTAAATCGATTCTTCACTAGATGCTGTAACTCTTGTCAATTGAAGATAAATGGCTGAATTCCAGGAGAATAAAACACAAAGAAAACCATTAGCCCTGACAATTCATAAAAAAAATAAAGAATATTATTCATTCCTTTTCTTGTAAAATAGTACCCAGGTTTCAAACAATAAAAAGTAAGTTCATTTAAATAATTGTAATTATTTATTTAAAATGAGTTTGTTTATGAACAAATGTACCAAAAGAAAAAAGGTTGGGTTTTTTATAAGAAGTAAAAAGAGGGAGAAGAGGCAAGAGAAATCTTTGTCATAATCCCAGCAGCTATGCTAATAGCAATAGTTTTGTTTTTAGCTTTTTTTTTCCTTTATTATCTCATTCTTGCCGACCTATTTCTTCTCTGAAAAAAGTGTCTCAAACACGTTGAATGCTTCTAGGTCAGAGGTTCCCAGCATCTGTGCACCATGGTGACAGTCTCAGGAGATTTTCAACCAGTAAGAGTTTTCACAAACCTCTTGTGAAAACCTTTGGGTTACCGGAGGCAAGAAAGGTTTGGGCTTGGTGTGGAGGTTATTTTGCACTATGTGCATTTGTCTTCAGCCTTTGTGAATTTGTGATTCCCTGGATCACTTGGCTGCCTAGTCACAGAAATTAAAATACATTTTACTTTTCTCTCTGTGACATTAAAAATGCATTGCAATGAATAATATAGTAGGGCTGTGTATAAAACTAAAGCTTATGCATTCCTTTTAAATGTTTGTGCTTTAACAGAGATTCTCTGAGGGAAACTTATTGAAAGGATGAACAGTAATTTAATTTTTTATCATAAGCATTAGTGGAAAATAAAGGACAAAAGTACTTTGCAGGGCTGAAGAAAGGGAAAAGATATTTATCATGGGAAAATACAGCATTCAGGCTGAATTTCTGGCAGTGCACATTCTTTTCCTGTTTAAAGAGTGGCAATAAGGAGATTAATATTTAGAAGCATTTCCTATTTATGTCATAAGCAGCAAGTACTAAAGTAACTTACCATGAGAGTCTGCTTAAAAAAAAAGTGTATAGTCAACAGATGAAAGCAAAGCTTTTGTGAGAAATCATTTTTAAATTTTGAAAAGATATTCAGTAACTACTGGTTTTCCCCAAAAATATTCTGGAAGAACATTAAAAGTAATAACAGGTCAAAACATCAACTCATACATATCAAGGAAGATCTGTATCTTTGGAAGACACCTAATGAAAACTGTTCCAGGAATTCACCAAATGTTCACAGATTTGAAACATCATGCCACATCACAGCAATTTCATGGAGAAAATTTATATGCTGCTATAAGATGTAGTATAAGATGTAGTAATTATTGAAATTAAGACACGTATAGAACACTTCAGTTCAGGTACCATTTGTGATGTTCTTATTCACTCATGCACAACTTTTTCTGATATCAGTGTGAACTCCTACATAACAAGGAATAGGTCTTTGTAAACCACCAAATGGCAGGAAAAAAGATAAAGGCAGTGATTTTCTTCCCCCTTCCCAAAAGAAAATATCAGCTGAAGTCTAAAATTACAGAATCAAAATATTAAGTATTTTATTTTCTCTGCAGGTACCTCGTACCTCAATTGACATCCTTTATAAAAGCCAACAGACAGTTGGTTTCATTAGGTCAAAAGGATTTATCGTGGCACACACTCCAGTTCCATTTCTGCATGACAAGTGCTATCCAGCTTTGCAATTTTTTGCAGAAAAGGCAAATAAGCTTTTTCTTCAGGACAATCTCAGACCAAGGTCGAAGATGTTTTGAGTTTTTGCTGAGCTATGCAGAATATCCACCAATAGTATTGTACACAGTAAATTGTGAATAAAATACTACAGTTTTTGGAGTACTCCTTTGAAACGCCATCTGTAGTAGTGAATTACTGGTCACTGTTGTGTATCAGCTTCTCCCAGTTATAGGAGCAACACATCTCTTTCTTTCTCTCTGTCTCTGTCTCTCTCTCTCTTTCCCTCACAAAACACACAGGGCATGCATAAGAGAAAAATAATTTTCCTGTTACAAAATAAAATAATTGTTTTGCCTGGCACTACATCTCAAAAACATGACTATTCTCTAGCAATTTAACAAAACTTGATAATGTTAAAATAATATCTAGCACATATTACCCTGAGACTGGGAAGGGAACTGAATTCCAGAAGAAATCTTTCACGTGGAGGCCGTAGCACAAGAATACTACCTCAGAACAAGAATATCTCCTAAGACGGGAATTCCTATGTGATGTGCTTCCTTAGGTTAATCTACATAGAAAATGCCATTTTCAAGCTGAATGTGCTTCTATAGTGTTAATCTTTTTATTTTTGTCCTTGGTATTTTTCTAAGGACAATTATCTCATTGTTGAGGAGAAATAGTGTAATGGAAATTCTATAATATTCAAAGGCAGAAAGCATCAATATTTAGTGCATGCCTTTTGTCACTCCTCTCACAGCAAAATCACAAATCAAATGTAGCAAGGGTGTAAAAAGCGACTACGGCCCCTCCAAACTTGCAGCATTCTACACTTCAGTTTACCAGGTGTGTACCAGCTGCAGGTTAAAAACAACATGCATTTGAATCAGTTATGGAAAATGCTTTGCTGTCAAGGCCAACTAGTCCACAATACGGAGATGTCTCTCAGCTACATGCAAAGGGATGGGAGATTGATAGGGCAGACTCGAAAAGTACACAACTAGAAGTGAATGAAGGCCGCAGAACTCCAAAGCTTTCTACACAGCACATGTCAGTTATATTACTGACATTTTTTGTGCAGCTTCCTGATGTTTTAATGATCCTCAGCTTGTTACTTAGACTATTAAAACCTTGGTTTGAGAGGCAATGGGAAGGCAAGGATTCTCTACTTCTCTTTCACAGAAGAAAGGTTGTGCCCAAAACAGAGTTTTGTGTTTGGTTTTAAGCACATCTTTTTCTCATGCAATCTAATTTAATCACTGAGTCAAAGGTTAATACAGAAAGGTTTTGATCCTGAAACCACTGGTATGGTTGCCTATGTCCTCTGTGCGTGGATGTGTGTTCTGTTTGTGTATACATACACATGTAGTCATGAGTTTTATGGGTAGAAGACAAAATACTCAAAAGTACAGTGTATATTCTAAGGATTATGTTTAATACCATGAGACTAAGTGGAGCAGCAGAAGTTGGAAATAGCATGAAAAACTTACTTTCATGCCATAGAACTGAAAAAGTCTTCTGGAAAGAAGAAGTTCAAGAAAAGAAAGAGTTTTACAGTTTTTATTGTTTTTTAACAAAAAATGTGAAATAAATTTAGGAAGTGAAAGTCCAGGTCACAGAAATAACAGGTGAGGAGCAAAGAGACAGACAGAGTAGTTGCATAGAGAAATTTCAGGTAAAGCTATTTTGTGAAAGCACTTGAAAGCACTTTGGAAAATAACAATGGCCTCCAAGGATTCCTGATGGAGAAGTCTCATATTTGGTAATTTGCACTGAAGGTTCTCAAGTATCACCTTTTCTCATCTCGAATGTCTCCAGTGGATGTCCAGCTAAGAACCTGGGGATCTCACAGCCACTAAGCTGTTAAACCTTTTGCACCTGAAAGAGTAAACCTTGTCACCTTGAACAGGATTTTCTTCATGGGCATCCAGTATCCTGTGGATTGGAGTCAGGAGTTTTCTGTTATTGCTGCCCAACATGTGAAACCCAAGTGTTCAAATTCTGTAATGAAGACATGCAGCAGGGAAAGTAAGGATCTCCAGAAGGGTGAAGAGCACTGGCAGGTATTGTTACTTTACAGGTCCAGAACTTGCTTGTTGCTTGTTGTCTCGACTCCAACAAGGTGATTTTGGGTAAGCAGACTTACTTGCCTGTCATTTCTTCTTTGTCTTCTCTAAATAAGGAATTATCACACTTTGGTGCCAAAGAGTTTTTAATATGTGCAATCGATGCATACACACAGTTTTGAGGGTATTACTTTTTGCAGATACTAATATTGATGTTTTGATATTCCAAGCTGTGGTTTTATTTTTCTCCTTTGGTACATTCCAGAAACCACTCTGTATTAGGAGTCCTGAACAGTTCACAGAGTCAACATAAAGCAGGACTGTTTTGTAGATAACCCAACTTTGAAGGCAGTAAGAAAAAGGGGTATAGAGTTGTGAAAAGTGATGCGTGGAAGAGGTAGGTAAGGAATGATTACTGTAAAAAGAAGAACAAGACATCATCCCAGTAAATGGTGGACTATAACTCACTACTGCAATTATGAAAATCAAAAGTAGAAAGGAATTTGAAGATGAATTTTTTTCTAAGAGAAGTAGGAATTATAAAGAAGAAATCATTTGCTTAGGCATAGCATAAACTGCTGACTGCCTCAAAATGAGATTATGCTGTCTGGAGAAAGCCTGCCTTACACTTATGTTCTTAAACTTTTTTTGCTCTGCCTCTTCCAGATAGACATGTGATCCTGTGCAAGGTGACCCTTGGCTCTGATCTAGCTGAGCAATTCTCATATTCTCACACTGCATGATTAGCTCCCACTGGGAATGAGAACCACTGCTCTTTCTCTCTTTTCCCTTCACAGTGGAAGGAAGAAAAAATAATGGGAAAAAGGACATGACTGCTTGTGACTGCAGTCCTCAAGCCAGCTCAGTAATGCTTCTGGGAAAGGAAGAATGGGATGTAAGATGGATGAGAGACTGGTGCAGAAGAGGAAGTCTTTACAGACTCTGCATGCATGAGGAGGAAGTAGCACAAAACTGGACCCATCATCTGGGTAACCTCTCATCTAATACTCCAAATTACAGTCTAGGCCTTTAATAACATCCTAACACCCTGTAGACAAAAATCAATGTTCCTCGAATCCATTTAGTCACATGGAAAAACAAGCCTGTAGTTCCTAGTGGATATAATAGCCTCAGAACAGTTAGCTAAAAGTGAAGTTAGCTTTAGAGAACAAGAGAAAAAAGGGTACCACTGCAGTGTGAATCCTGACTAAGGCGATTGCTAGAAATGTCCATGCTGCCTACAAACACTCTTTCAGCTTTGATCTCAAGGGCTATTTTCCTTCATAATGAGAACAGCATGAGGAAGGAGAATCGTAATGCAGGTTCTTGTTCTATTCATACTTTTATTTTTGAGCACAGGCCTGATGTCTGCAGTGTTTCACAAGCAGTAAAGGTACTAAACATTTTTAATAGAACTCAGAACTTTACTGCAGAAGAAAGATTTTTCCCATCTGAAATCTATAATGAATGGAAACCTTTATAAGTCTAGGAACACCTGGATACAAAATATCTGAATCTTTTTCTCACTTATTCTAAAACACCCTTTCTCTGACTTCCCCAAATGATATTTTGATTATGATTTTCTTTCTTTTCGCAGATCATGCTATGCTTTAACACAAGTAACAAAATTTTACGCGTTGCTTTATACCTCTTATTTTCTCCGGCTGTTTTCTCCGATTTGCATAAAAGGGGGGAGAATAGCATGGTTAAACTGTTCGGTAGGTCACTGTTAAGCAATAAAGCGACGGAATTCAAACCCTGGAATAAGTTCCAGATGGCTGCTTCTTTTAAGTTCGGCAAAGCGGGGCCGAGGCGGTGGCGGGGGCTCGTCCCTTTGTTGGGAGAGATCAGCAGCGCTGATCAACAGCGCCACCTCCTGCCCCACGAGCAGCACTGCACCGAGGGGAGCCACGGGAGTCTCTGTCCTCACTGCCTCGCTCTGCTTAGGCAAAAAACATGCTAAAATTCGTATTTTAAGTATTCTTCTTAGCTGTTTCTGACATTAACTTCTCAAGCTTTCGCTGGCAGCAAATGGCATAGGGCAGAAATCTGATGTAAACTCCCAAAACTGCTTTTAAAAGCGTTGTTGTTATTGTATATTTAAGCATCTCCAAAGTAAGGAAATATGGTGCAAATACTGCCTTATGTCCATGTATATATATATATATACACACACATATACACACACACATATGTATACACCTATATATATATATACATATGTTGAATATCTAAAACATGCTGCAGACAGAGAAGGATGGAGATGAAGAAATTGTTTATTTCAAAATCTTCCTTAAATTGTGTAAAATCAATACAGCACAAGAGTGACATATGTGTGAGACTGAAGGAACACGACTAAATTTCAGTGCTAAGTGCTTCACTGCATTCTCTGGAGTAGGGAAGTTCAAAGAACATCACAGTCTGGTAACCACCAAGCAGAACCTTTCACTGGCAAAGTTGTTTATACCTGCATATTGAAATTCAGTCATAAAACTGTTTCATATGCATTTCTCTGGCAGAGGCATTAGTGTGCATTGAATGAATTATGTCTTTTGAAACCTGTCACATACTGCATTCAGCTCTCACCATAAATTCCCTAGAATAAAGTGGATAATGCTACTGTTTCTTGCCTCTGCCCTTACATTAACTGAAGCATTTCTTATACTCATTGGCACTTTCTGTTTTCTGGCTTTCAATAGAAACATTAATAGAAGTGGAAGTGTATTATCTTATCAGGACTTTATATTTTCAAATATCCAGGATGCTCTCACATTGTCTGCTTCCCACATAAAAGCTGACTTGGAAAAGAGAGACTTTTCTCCCCACAATCAATATCTGAACAAGTGCTATCCAGCAAAAACATCTATAGTCTAGACATTAAAGCAAACCTTTCAGCAGCACATCCTGATTTCTGCTATGTAGCATGGCCATGACAGTTTATTAAAGCATCTCTTTCAGTCTTTAAGATAATGCTTTGTACCATGAATCCCAGACCCTGGAGGCCCTGTTCCTTGTAAGAAAATACACACAGTGAAGGAACAAGTGAGAGGTCTGGACTGAGATAGAAAAATGTGACTCAAAACTGCTAATTATCATCTAGCAGGACCTATAATCAGGCACTGCAGTGAAGAGCCCACAAACTCACCAAAATGAGGGATGAGCAATTACCAGCCTCAGCAAGACAAGAAAAAAACAGAAAGACAGCCTTACAACTTTTTTTAAAGACTTTTGCTTTTAGAGAAAAGCACAGTGTATGAAAGTCCAGAACCAAAAGCAAATACCATCTTCCCCACATGAAGACATGTTAAGCCCTTCTCACCAGTGTGGTCTCTTCCTACAGGGTTCCAGAGGTTTTATTTTCCAGCTTAATATGGCTCATTTAGCTATAATGTCTTCACACACACCAGTACCTGCCTCCTTTGCCTAACCTGGCAAAGGACATGAGGTCTTAACATCCAAACATGCCACAACTTTCAGAGCCATAAGAAGGAGGTGACATCCTGGCTTGAAACTACTGCATAAGAGAGTACAAGGTCTTTCACTATGTTTTCAGATATTTTCTGATTGTCTACAGGCTGTGCTCTGCTTTGCTACACATGCAAATTAAGACTATGATTTTCAGTCATTCCCAGGAATTTTATACAACAATAGCATAATGTGGCCCCTCGTCACTATATTTAATGTCATTTCAGTGCATGGCAAAGACATGCAAGCAAACTATTTAGCATTTTCTTTGCAAGGACAGAGGAGCTAAAGATGGTGATTACAAATCACTCTGGGGCATGCCTATAAACTCCAAGTAATCCATTGAAGGGAGATAATGCTAACATATAATGGAAGCAAGGAGATCAGTATTCCCATTTCACTGTAATACTAGGAAACATCAATATGCGTTGCTCTGCTAATACAATGTGCCTTGTTTAGCAAAGTCAGAACAAGGCAAAAAAAGAACAAGATTAGAAACCCACTAAAGCGTGTCCTGTGCACTGATTGGCTGGAAAACACTTTTATACTGAAGCCGAGCAGCTAAAATCCAGAGATTTGTTTCATTACTACCAAACCAGAATGTCAAAATCAGAATTTCTCTCTATTGCCTTGGAGCTAATTCCTACCACAAATCATGGCTTTGCTAGCACGTACAGTAATCTTTGCTTCCTGGAATTTCACAGGCTGTTTTTCCTAGTAATAATTAAAGTCCAGGATGTTGCTAAAGCCTGCTGAAAACCTCCTGTCTCCTAAGGAAACTTTTCTCACCACTAGTCCTCTAATCTCCAAAACAAAATGACTGCTGCACAAAGTCCTTGGAGGCATCTTGCAGCAGGGTAAACATTGCCACCCCAGGGCTGACGTGAGCTTGCAGAGGCTTTGCTTGTGAAGCAGGTAAAAGCTCTTTTGTGACTACATCCGCAATTTTAGCTTCTGTAGCCAAGCACAGATGTACAAAAGCCTTCTGTTCATGCAGAATTTCAACACTTTCAGAGGAGAAATCCAAACATTTATTTTTTCCTCCTGTCCTGTAAGTCTTAAATAGATATTATGTCTGTAAATGTCCTCTAATCCTGTTTTTAGTCTGCTAAGTGTCATACGTATTTTCTGTGTCCCCACATTGTTTTTCTGTTCATGTATATTTACTGGCATTTTTATTGCCCTTCTTATGTTATAATTTCCAGCCTCTTTGCTCTGAGTACCTGCTGAATAATTTTCTATTCTTCTTTCACAGAGGAGTAAACTGTGTCAATATAGCCCTATGAACAATGTGGGAAAATAAGTTTTTGTTTGTTTAAGTTCAGCACTTAACAGGAGTCAAGTAGTGTAGATTTAGGGGAAATTCACATCTTGAAATGTGGATTGAGTCTATAAAAACCATTAAAATTTATTTTCCATTGGAGAATTGTGAGGTTAAGCCATTAACTTAGTGAATTTGCAGAGGTCTCCCAGAAGCTTACTCAAATTTAGTGTTTGTATCATGTTAAATCTATTCCACTTATTACCCTAATAGCATAAATGACCACTCATGCAATGGAGAGTGACAAGATTTTCCTAACTGTGCCTCTGAAAAGTCAGGGTCACTTTGAAACTAGGCAACCTAGAGAAACAACTGTATTAAAACAGTGTGAGGTTTGTGAAGCTGGTATTCTCTTAGGGATTTTTCCAGTTATTTGGGTTTATGCATAAACAGTCAGACAACCCAAAACAGCCTCTGAGTGGTAAACACAGGGAAGTTTTTCTTTTTGCAGCGTGTGTGTTCTTTTGTTTTGGTTTAGCAAGGGCAATAATAATGAACATAGCAGGCACTCTAAAGGACAGTGTTGATGAATACAGAAATTCTAGATTTCTTACCATCATTTAAAATATTTTAGAAAATAACAAGTCTTTAAGATATTTATTTACTTTTATTAGCTGCTTTGGGGGACACCTGGGCACTATACTCACTTCCCATGAAAATTCAAAAACAGCCTACTAGTTGTTCTGTATTCCAATAATGTTGTGTATCAACAGGGACCCCTCTCATATGGCCTCCAAAGCAGTAACAACAAAATACAGGAAAACTTCTGCACATAATTAGCCCTTTCTAGCTGTATTTGGGAGGTACAAGACTGCTCTAAGTTGAGGAGGTTATACAGTTCTTCACATTCAAGTGCTTTATACTGGAGGTCTGAGAGTTACAAAAGGAGTCTACATGCTTAGTCAATGCATTTCTGAGCTGCAATACTTACTTTAGAACTTGTAGCACAGACCTTTTTGTTGTAGAACAAGGGAATTTGAGAAAAGTTTAAAAAATTATTCATCTCATTTATGTCTTAGAAATCTTGCCTTAAATCAAGGTCCTGAGAAATGAAAAGATTTGCTCCAGAGTCTTGTGAGGAAAATAGGAGGTTTTTTCCCCATCTATGGAACTTCTCTTGAGCATTTGAAACCCTGACCAGCCCAGTTGCAAATTTCTGTGAGTACAGGGCTGTAGGTCAGTTGTTTGTCTGAAGATTCCATTGATAAAAAGGTGGCAGGAAAAAAATAATATGCTTTCAAAATTGTACTCTCTTAAACCTACCTGTCAAAGTCAATTCTTAACCTTTGAAAGACTCAATATGTAATTTCACCTTGCAATATCTTCAGTAAGAGGAGTTCAGACAGCAGAATGCTCATCTGAAATTGTCTCAAAGTGCATGCATCTAAAACCACTCAGGTTGCTAGGGTATTTCAATTACATTTATTTTGAAGTAATTATTTCTTTTCTATAGTAATGCAGAGTGCATAATTGTATTCTTGCATCCAACTGTGGCTTAATTGCAGCAATATGTGCTAGCAGCAAAAAGGGAAAGAGAAATTATTGATGGAGTAAAAGGTATTTGCTCTGTTGTACCTCCCTCAGCATTTTTCTCAGTAAGGTAGAATTAATGGGGGAATGGGTGACCTCTAAATGTGCCTGAACTCCACTACATTCTGAAAGGATCATTGTCCAGAAGGCTGTTTAAGATAATTTCCTTAAAAGGCCATTGGCAAGTGCCTAAAACCTCTATTGATCCTGTTCCAGCAGGAAATATCTTAACTTCCCAGTCTGAGCAACTAAAGATTTGTGAACTTCTTAGCTGCATATGTGGCCCAAACTGCTTAGAAGTGAGAAAAGCAGAGAAAATATTTTCTGCTAAATATAGGGAAAACAAAATCTTGATGATTGCAGGTATCAGCAAAATGCTTGGCAGAATGAAAACCTGCCTTTAAATGGACAGTGATTGAGAGCACTTAGCTCGTGCCAGTCAGGAACATCATACGAGTTTCACTTATTCCATATGTTTTGACAGGAACAAAAAAAAAACCAAACCAGAAAATAGCTGAGGCTACTAAAAGATTATCCATCACGAGGAGATGAGATGGTCAGTTAAAGAAGATTCCCAAGCACAAAGGAGAGACGAAATGAGTTATTTAGAAAAGAGGTATTTATACCTGCTGTGGATCTGTCCATAAGGATTATGTAGACTAGGAAAGTGCACAGAGAAAATTTTTTTTTTTAAAGATGTTTCTTATACTTTGGGCATGTCTGAATGATGCATAATCGTAACTGCAATGTTAGAAATTGAAGTCCAAGATTTTTGTTTCGTTGACATTTTCAACAGTCCCATTCAGCTAATAAGTGACTATGGGTGTTATCTTTCTGGTAAAGAGTCTTTCAAGTTTTGATGCTTCCATCAGCCTCTTAGCTGCTGCCTAAGCTTATTCTGTGTGCAGAGATGACTCTGTGGTTAAAATGAGAACAAAACTTCCTGACATAAGCAGGTGTATGTCTCCCTGTGTCCATCATACCCAGCTATGCAATAATGAAAGCACCCTCAGGAGTAAATGGCCTCTCACCACAGGGTATGGAGCATCACTTGCCACAACAACACAGCAGAGGAAACTGCATCTAATCCCATTTAGCTCTCCAGGATCCTGTAAGTATCCATCAGAAGAGTTGGTTTCTTGACTCTACACCTACTCTTTCTCTCAAAGACTGTACAGTTGGGATCATTTAAAAAGGCACTTTACCCACAGTAGCATATCCCTCAGGTTTTTGTTTTAGGCACCAAGGGGAATCAGTTCAGATCACAAGGATTGGATATGTGAAAATATTTTTCCATCTCCTAAATGGCTTCCACACTGCCTACTAGTATAAACATCATACACTACAAAGTGTAAGTGATCCTCCTTGGTGTTTTCTATGAGAAAGATACATCTGACTCAGCAACCTAAGTCCATGAAAGGATGAAGACCCTTATAAGAAGCATCTCTTTTCTGTTAGGTCATTTCATTTCTCTGTTTTGTTCTGTTCTGTTCTGTTTCTTTCCCTCTCCAAACCACTCTAAGAGGGACTATCTCTAAAAACTGTGCAGGTGCAAACTGGTTTGTAAGACTCCTTCTCAAAGTGCAGGAATGATCCTGCACCGTCTTTTTAGCTGCACAGTTATAACCTCGCTGATTAGTCTGATTGGGCTGCTGTGGCTTCTCCTCAGCAGCAAACTGCGGAGAAACAAGGTACTGAAACCCGTAAGTCATTTACTCACTCAATGGTCATCCAAAGCATGCTGTTCTCACTAACCAGCAGTGTTATAAAACACAGTAATATCAAAAAGCTATCCCACGTTCGAGGTTGGGGGGAAGAGGGATGTTAGTGTAGATGGTTCAGGAAAAATCAGACCTTAAAACCACATTATTTCAGTTAGAATGACTTGTCTCATCTGTATTATGTGCTTTTAGCCTCAGATAGAGCCTTTGCACCAGACATGGTTTTCTGTAATGACTTCAGACATAAATTTTAGTAGATTATCTCATTTGGAGCTAACAAGAGACAGAGCCTACAGACTCCTTGTTTTCTTGTAGGACTAATGTCTATTATTCATAAACATTTCCATTTTATTTTCAATGAGGACAGAACATTTTTTCTCTCTAATGACATCAGTAACAAGCCTCTGAAAAACTGACTCCCAGTCAGGAATCCTAATGCAAAAAATAATCAAAGGTTTATGACCATTTTTAAATTTAGCTTAAAGCTTCAGCAGAAGCAAGATGTGCAACAAAATAAAACATACAATAAATAATTATTAAGTAAGCAGAAAATACAGAGCCTTGTGGTAACAAGAAACATTGTTACTAAAAATAAAAAATATACCTGCAATAATTATAGTTTTAAAACAGAATTATGAACCTAAAACTATTTCTAATTTAAATTGATTAATTTTTGAATCTTCATATGGGTCCCTACTGCTTTGGTTCCATGTGAAAAGTACTTCTAGTTGTAGCTCAAGTACAGCCAGAAAATTTGAAAAACCTTGGCTTTTGGCCAAAAATATCCAAAATTCTGTGCAAGTATATCCTCTGTTAAGAGACTTGCCTAAAACATACTAAATATATACTAAAATATACAGTAATAGTTGATGTATTCATTATTTATATAAGGTAAAGCAAATTCAACTGCTGGGAATACACCTAGGAAGTTGGAGAGTTAGTTCAAGGTCCTGCTTCAGGGAACAATTAATTATTTATACAAAGTGGAAACAGGTTTGAAAGAGGCTGGAATAATCTGTTTCCATAATACCTGATAAACTGATAAGGTTTTCCTTTGGGAAATGGAACGTAATTTCAGAATGCAAGCATGTTAACTGTTTGGGACATCTTCTTGAATCATATTACTACACACAAAATCTCATGAAAAATACCTTTTTAAGACTTCAGTGCTATCTATTCCAAACATAATCCTTTATTTGGCTGGAACTGCAGACCCAACATCTAAAATAAACCAAGCAAGCATGCAAGTCTTTCCAACTGGCTCCTATTGGTGACTCATTAACAAGTGGCTAGAAATCCTGGCATGGCTTGTATCCCTAGGAGCTACAGATGCATTTTCAAAGGTGTTTAGGCACCTAAAGATGCAGATAAGAAGCTGCCAAAGTTTTAACCATTAGGCAACTCTTTGCATCTTTAGGTGCCTAAGTACCCTGAAAAGCTTGGCCGTGAGAGCCATGCTGCAGGCTCAGTCAGTCACGGACCCCCTTCAGTGGCTTATCTAATGGTTTTATTTATTGTCTGGGACAAAACAGATACCCATATCCTTTTCCAGATACACTGATCCACTTGTTTGAAATACATCATGGATTTTGCATGCATTACTAGCATGTATGTATGTATTTTTGCATGTATGACTAGCAGTAAAAATTTTGTACACATCCTGGTTTTATATCAGTGGCCATTGAGCCACCTGCAATTTCTGGAGACTGGAAACATCAGGTGTTTTTCATGCACAATGATTCACATTCATAATCCTGGGTGATCCTTCTTGGAATAATACAGTTGATAAGCAACTTCTGAGATATCTCTTCTTGAATAAGAAAGCCCAGCAAACGATCAGTTTTCTCTTTATCTCATGTAACATTTACAAATGCATAGCCCTTCCCATATTAAGAAAGAGAAGTACCAACAAATAAAATAGTGTCACAGATAGCAAACACAGAACTTGAAATAGAAAGTTCAGGAGATTACCTTTTTTTTTTTGTGTTTGCTTTATATATCTGAGACCTAAAGAAGAAATTAACCTTGTAAGAAAAGTATCTTTGGGCAGATATTAGTGTCTTAAAAAGTCTGACATAACTTACAACTTATACTCAGGATGATATGTGCTTGGTATTTGCTTTGCCCTCTCCTTTCCAATTTTGCTCCTACTCTGTGGCAACCAGTACTGTATCAGTCATGCCTGATGAAGACCTAGAGACTCAAGATTTTTCTAAATGAATGTTAACATGGATATTATTAACTGTATTTCTTCCCACTGCCCTTTTCCTTTCTACCAGCAGCAATTCTTTTGCCTCCTCTCACTGTATTGGGTACTGAGGAAAGGATTGCCATATCAACACTAAAGAAACAACAAATTGCATTTTACTGAAGTTCTCTATTTCACAGAGAATCTTTTAATAAAAATGAACCACAGTTTATAACGTTATGACAGATCAAACATTAACATCTCTCTCTGCAGATTAAACATCACTTTCAGTGCATGTCACTGCACTTTCCCCTAAGGTTTACTGGCTTTCAGTACTGATCATGATTGATGCCTTGTTTATATGCAACATTAAACCTGCGCTTTGCCAGTTTCTGGTAGATGAAACCCACTTCTGTTCCAAATGGTAAAACTTGTATCAGTGTTTTACCTTATCCACACCATCACTCCTTTCACAGACTTAATGCTACATATAAAAAACTTGCTTTCTTTCCTTTCTGGACTGCCTAAAATCTAATCATTTCAAAGGCAGAATTCAATGGAATTCATAGCAATTTGGGACTGTCGCAGATGATGGCCTGGATTAATAGTCCAGTTAAACTTTTAAATGTCTTCAAGCACTCAAGGCACATATGCTTTTTCTTTGATGTTCTCTCAGCTACTCTATTTGCCACATACAGCTGAAGAATTCCTTAAATCCTTCATTAATTTTCAACCTTCACATGTTGTCACAATCCTTTACATTTAATTTCTCTTCTAGAAGTATTGTTGGCTTAGAGGCGGAATGACCTACCATTTGTAAAGGGGGGAAACATAAAAGTGTCCTTCTTTATAAAAGATAATGCTTTTCAGTGGGATCATGCACCAAGGGTGATTTTATACTGAAGGCTGAAAGCTGATCTTTTTTGTATCCCAGGTGATTGCCATGAGCAACCAGTTCTGGCAGACTTGTCAGCTAATCTAGGTGTTAAAATGGTAGGTGATGCTGGATTTCACATCAGGCGTCCAGTGGCTCAGTTCTATACAAGGGACCTGAATCATGTGTTGGAAGGCCACACCTGTGTTTGCAGACAGTGCAATGAAACTGAGAGAAAATTATGCTGTGCATGCCTGTGGAGGCAATGAGAACAAACAACACACATCATAACACTTGAAAAGTTATGCTAGAGAATAAAGCTCTCATTTATGCAAACCACAACATTTTTCACTAAAGGGACTCAGACCCATCCTGGAATACTCAATTACCTTGTCATCAGGATCTTTCTTCTATATGGAGAAATTCAGTTCAAAAGGGTCAGAGAATGGAAGTGAATCTGAATAATCTATATAGTAAAAAATAAACTAGTGGACTAATCAATCAAATGTGTGGGGTTTTTCTCTGTTTTTATTTGATGTTTGGTTTCATGAGCAATGAGTCAGCTCGATTTAGATAACAAACTTCAAGATGGGACTTACTGACATAAATCCATAGACAGCAGTCTCCAGACTATTCTTAAAGCAGTATCAGATGAACGCTGTTGGAAGTCATCACCCCAGCTGTCTAAATCAGTTTTTTCTTAGAAATCATCAGGCTGATGGCAGAGGAAATAGATATAACTCCTATCCTAATTTTTGCTGCATCAACCCAGTATCAGAGATGTTACTAAACAGAAATGTGAGATTCTCTGTATATTGTTTGTGGCTGATGTTTGTTTCACAAGTGACTTTGAGAGAGCAGTCAGGCAATAAACCTCACCTCTAGTTTGAATTTTCTGCTGAGTTTTGTAGTTCTCTGTGCAGTGCACTTTTTTTTTTTTTCCTCAAGCATCATATATGGAGAAAACCTCTCTGAATTTTAGGATGGCTTTGGCTTTCCACTAAGCTGTGTTGTACCTAAAAACTATGCATAACATATTTGACCTTCCTTTGTTCAACATTAAATGACTACAGAGAATGTCTTGATTTATCTACTTTAAACATTCATTATTGGACATAATTGCCATATCTCTTATTTTCATTCCCTTGAGCAGCCCATTTTAATCTCATACCATATGGAAGTGATTGCAACCCATCAACAACAAAGGAAAACCTGAGGTAGATTTGCATTGAGATAAAATGAATCTGCTCTAAAATTACTGGAGTAATTTCACTGAAGAATGACATAATTCTGCATTATGTCAATAGCATCAGTGTTTTAGACTGGGCAAGAAGACATTTGCAGTCCCCTCTATGTATAGATATTGATCAGAAAAAGATAATGACCACATTTGGTGATGGCTGGCCCAACATGACCCTTTGTTTTGTGCACTGAAATTTAACAGATCAAAATATGCCTTTATCAGGCTGCAAACTCCCTTTTATGTTCCACGATGTCATTATGTTTTATATTTCAGATTCATACATTATTTCTCCAAGGTGTTCAAAGTACCTGCTTTCTTGACGTTCAAGGCTTAATATGTCATTAATTTATAATCACAGAATTCTGGTTTTGGCCAGGATAGAGTTTTGGGACCGGAATTCTGAAACTCTAGAGAGAACTCTGGAAAAAGGACTATTATGTTTTAGCCCCTGACAGTGATGCCATGATGATCTTGTCTTTTCTTTTATACCCACTGTTATACTTATTTACAATTTCTGTATTCTCAGTGCTTTTTTGCCTACATTCTTGGACTTGTTTGTTAAGCTCGGAGACTCAACATCTTGGAAGCTTTGTAGTTAGGGATCAGTGTGCCCCAGACCCCCAAGGTCCTCTCCAGAACATATTTTGTAAACTGAGATAGAACCATCCAGGGTAAGGTGCCTTGGGGAGGGG
Source organism: Rhipidura dahli (assembly GCA_013399225.1). Taxonomy (NCBI): domain Eukaryota; kingdom Metazoa; phylum Chordata; class Aves; order Passeriformes; family Rhipiduridae; genus Rhipidura; species Rhipidura dahli. The sequence continues at coordinate 44,607 of VXAC01004737.1, read as the reverse complement.
GGCTCACTCGAGCCTCTTATTGGGGAATTTTGGATAGATATGCTAATTAGTAAGACCTAGAATATAAGACCAGATCTTGAGGAGGGGGTGCATGGAGGTGCATTCGTCCTGGATGTAGTGCACTTAAGGATCCTTAAAGAAATACCAAGGTGAAACCTCTTATCCCTTCTAACCATGTTCGCTTCTTGATTTTAGGACCAGGAAAAGGCATCACCAGCAACTAAGTACCACGCTGCCATTCATTCACTTCCTACTAACCTTTCTGGTGGGATGAGGAGAAGAAAAGGTAAAACTTGCAGGTTGAAATAATTACAGTTTAATATTATAATAGAAGAAGAAGAAGTAGTAGTAGAAGAAGAAGAAGAACAAGAAGAAGAATGTAGCGGGTTTGGTTTGCATAACCAGGCAGAAACACCAAATTTTAGTGTAGTGGTTTTATGGTCAATTTATGCACTGTTCCCTGATTTATTTTCTGTGAGATAAACCATTAGGAGACAGCAAAGCAGGCACACAACTTATATGCTATGATAAAGTTTATTAACAGACCTAAGAGAAAAGGAAAGGGAAAAAAAACAATCAGAACACACACAGCCAGAACTCCTCCTCTTCTCCCTCCCCTCCTTCTCCTCTCCCTCAATCCATGTGCAGTTCTCAAGAAAGGAAAAAGGTTTCTTCCTGCTTTACGTGGTTCTCCAAACTGCCANCATGGTGGAAAATGTTACCGTCCCGCTTCGCCGCTGGATGTAGGGCTGTTTCTTCAGTTCTCCGTGCAGTGTGTGCTGGCTGCTGCGAACTGCAGGCTCCGTCAGTGCCCCGCTGTCCCGGGAGGGGAAAAACCCCGTCCCGGAGAGGCCGCGCCGGAGGGAGCCTGAGGGCCGCCCCCCCCCAGAGCCCCAGCAGAGTCCGGGCTGTGCCTCGGGAAGGGACAAAGGCAGGGCCGGCAGGGCCGCCCGGCCCGGCACAGCCCGGCCCGGCCCGGCGGGGCCACCGGGGGGACCGTGGCGCTCCGGCCACCACCCCTGGACCGGAAGAAAGTCCCCACTCCCGCCTCCCGCGGGATTTTTATAGGTAACATTGAGAGAAACGCGATTCGACCAGGCGACTGTCTGTCATGTCGGGGTCAACCCGTGACAAAGATGAAGAAGAAGAAGAAGAAGGAGAGTAATAATAATAGTACCCAAGATGAACAAGTGATGCACAGTAAAACTGCTCACTGCCAGTGCACCAATTCCCAGCCCATCCCTCAGCAATGATCCGTGGCTCTCAGCCAACCCCTCCCAGTTTGCACACTGAGTATGGTGCTCTGTGTTAGGGAATATTCCTTTGGCCACTTCAGGTCATCTGTCCTAGGTGTGCTCCTTCACAGACTCTTGAGCACCTGCTCACAGGCAGGACAAGGAAAACTGAACAGTCCTTTGCTTAGAGTAAGCTCTACTTAAACAACAACCAAAACCTCAGTGTTTTATTAACATTATTCTCATACTCAATCTAAACCAGAGCACTTTACCAGCTACTAAGAAGATTAACTCTATTCCAGTTCAAACCAGGACAAACAGTAAACCCCTTAGCACTACATTCTGAGGTTATCTGTTCTACCTTACTGGTCTGCATTCCCAAGGTACAATGTGCACTCTGAAAAACATAGTTGACTGTAGCAAGCAGTGTGAAGAAAAAGATGGCAGTAATCTCTAATTACCTTTAAGTGCCCTATGCACTCAGAACTAGAGAGAAAATAGAAGACAGGAGCACCTTGACAGAAATTCTGTCTGACTTTGCACTCACAGTAGGTATGAGGTCAAATTAAGATAAACAGTCCACTAAAGTTAGTTTTCAGAAATCTGAAATTTCTGAAATTCAAGGAAATTCACTTCTTTAAAATACTATGGCTGTCCTTGCGCTAGGTTCACTTCGTTCACTTCCCTGTTATCCAAGAAGCCTGGGTTGAGAAGAGGCTAGACAGGAAGCAAAGACCTCAGAGAGTGGTTTCAGAATATCAGACAGCCAAGGACTCAATAGACAAGTTTTGTGGCTAGCAGTGAATGCCAAAGAGCACAGGCAAAAAGTGAAATAGAACCAAACCCAAACTTGAACCCCTCATTATCCTCTTCACTTACAAGTCTGTTCCCTGACCCCACTGCAACATGCTTCAGATAGCATTCCTGAAGACTGATTTATTTCAGTCTTATTTATTTACTTAAAATTTGTGACTTGGTGCCAGCTGGTACTTCTTGGCCTAACCACTTCTTTGTGTCATGAACTGGCACCACTAAATTAAAAAAAAAAAATCCCAAACCTGGTCCAGACTATAGCTGTTCTCCAATAATCACATTATGTCACTGAACCATATTTATTAGTAAGTCAGTTTTCTGAATGCTTGACTGCCCCATTCAATTTGTTTTGGCAGTTTCTCAAGAGCCTTGGATGTCATGATAACTGGTGATTCTATGGAGTCTAGAGAACCCTACAGGAGATATTTTCGTGTGTTGCAAATATTCTAATTCCCTGATTCTATTGAAATCCAACAGCTCTATAAAATATTGACCTTGTTTACTTCCGGAGAGCTGTGTCAGGAATTCTTGAGCTAGGTACCGAGGCAACTAGTATGTCAGATAATCCTTTAATTAGATTAGAAGGTGCAGCTACTATGTGTCAAATACCTATTGGTAAATGAAAAAGTCTGTCTTGGGTTTTCCTAAGTATCTAAGATCTATTTATTTGTCACATAGTTGATTTAAAACTACTTCTAAAGGACTATACTTTTCAAGAGAGTAGTTAGGTAGGTTAATCTGACCTGAAAAACCTTGAAACATTCTGTTTGTTGTGTGAGTCAGGGACATAGTTCAGATCTAAGGTATTTTCAGATCTAGGAGATCCATGTCCTGTCATCCTGTATGGCAACATGCTGGAAAGAGGTAAACATCAGCTCACTGCTAGGCAGCACAGAAGAACAGGGTATTTCCTGAAACCTCAGAGCTCTATATGCCTGATACCAAAAAAGCAGCCACATGTGTAACATCAGGTCCCTGGCTAGGAAGGAGCTTCAATCTGAGTTATACTATTGACAATTAAATGGTCATTGCTCAGTGTAGTACTTCCCAGATTTTTTTCATCTGACTCTCTGCCCTCTGAAATCTGATGGTAATTTTGAAGATATATCCCTTCTTCCAGCACAAAACCCAAATCAGTAGTCTGCAAACTATTCTGGCTAGAACATTTTCCTCCTGAAAAGGGACTTCTTTGCACGGAAAGGTCTCTTTTCCTTTTCTAGCAAACTCTAGGTATCTGAGCAATTCAACTCAATGTCAATTGAATTCTAATTCAGCTGAATTTTTGTCAATGAGGTCTTTCAGTGGCATATAGGTATATATATGTAACATGCCAAATGCTGGATCATGACTCTGGAATATGGAGAATATTAGTATTTATAGAGGCTGATAAACCCACTTTGCCTTATTTATAAAGTCCCTGTTACCAGTACTTGATAGCTCTATCCTTTTTCTGCAATTGAATAATATAAATATAAAATATATATTTGCATACCTATCAAACCTGTGACAATTTTTATTACAAGAAAGCTGTTAAGAAAAGGTTGAGGTTTTTACCAAACCACTTAGGATTAACCTGATCCCTGTTAATGTCATTCAGTGAAGAGTTTATTGTGACAAACACTGTATTTGTGATTTTACTGTGTGAAAATGAGCATTTTGAGAGTGTAAGTTGTGTTGTTGCTTTTAAGAGCTTAGTAGCTGAAAAGACATTCCCTGCATCTACCTGAAAATTGCATCTAGTAATGAACTTGTGCATAAAAAGGGCAGAGCACTGCTTTTCAGTAGGGACATGTGGTTGCTCTTTTTTTTAATAGAAGACAGGGCTTAGAGTAGGATGATATATGCCCAGTAGGTTAACAAAACTACAGAGTGAACCACTCACCTTCATATGTTCTAACAGCTCATATGAAGTAATGAACATGACTACAGAGCTTTTAACTGCCTCAGGCCCTGTGCTAGGAACTCAGAATACGTGGAAGCGAGATGTCAGAAAGGAAGCAGTACTTGATTTTGAAATAAGAATGAATTGTCTAACCATCTTGTACCAACCACATCTATGAATTTCTTATATAGTGCAAAAAATGCTAAAATACATGTCCTTCTCTGGCCCGAGCAGTAATAGAATCTGACAACACAAACCATAAAACAAAGCTATATTGAGGCATATAGCAGCTAACCCAATTGCTGATAGCAAACACAGGATCATGACGGATGCTATGGTTCTGGTGGACTCCCAGGGGCATTTGGTGTCTGGGGCATACAGCAGCAACAGCCAATCCTGCAAATGCCTTTTGAATGGAGTCAAGAGTCGTGCCACTCCTTGGCTCCACCAAGGATAAAGTGATTTGGGAGAATCACACCTTACATGAATAATGTGTGTGGCATTCTGTCTGCACTACTGGTTCTGTCTGAAGACAGGGTGTCAGGATGCTGCGTGTCACCTTCTTTTTAGGAATAGACACTTATATATGCAAATATATATATATATATATTTAATATTCACATGTAAAATTCCACTGAAAATATCAAAAGATTGTATACTGCATTTGGGTGAATATGTAGCTAGAAATCTATTGTTGTTTTTATGTGATGAGAATATTATGGGCCTCCTGGTGAGAAAAAAACCAGACAACAGTCAGCAATTGTCATTCAGTGCTCAAGCATCAGCCTACCTCTAAGGCTCGAAAATAAATTTTAAGACTTCTAAACTATGAGCATAATTTTAAAAATTACACAAGCAGTCCCTTTCAGCTAACCAGATGGAAAACTTGGATATTTGCCTTAGTGATATTTATATTATACTCACCATGCATGGTGATTATGCTAATAAAAATAATTGTCATAATAGCTATTTTCTGTTCTTGTTCCATTATAAATATGGCTGGAAGAAAAATAATTTTTCATTGGTCTGTTTCGTTTATTCTCTTTACTTCTATCAGCTTTCTAAAATGATAAATGAAATTGTTTCTAGAAAGGAGTGTCACTTCAGTGACATAGTTGTCCTGTATCCTTCTTTATATGAGGCAGCTCTGCTGATCTGTTGTCATTCAGAAGAGTAAATTTTAAGACAATCAACTAAAAACCTCTCTTCATTCTTCCAGCCCATCTATAACTACTGCTATTTGTATTGTTTCAGAAATTGATGGAGCAGCATAAGAAAGGGAAGCAGAAAAGGGAAAGATCTTCACTAAAGCCCTTGGAACAGAGAGGTTATCTTTGCCTACAGGGCATATGAAGCAGTGCAGTGCTGAGAGCCTGCAGCATGGTCTGTTACCCACATGACACACTGTCATTTACTGGATTAGCCATATTATCATTATTCTCTATGGTGAGCAGGTGTTTTCTATTACTTGAGTATGGAGGTAAAAAATATATAATTTTTTTGCTCCAGATCTGAAAGATTTTAAAATATATTAAAAGATTCAGCACATATGGGTGTTCAAGAGCAAGTCTAAGATTTAAAGGATGAACCAGGACTCCAAATAAACTTGTATGTCACAACATAAATCCCTGCAATGAAGGTAAAGCTACCCCTAAGGTTATTTTGCCCACTCCTACCAGCTTTTTCAACTACTATCAAGCTGCCATTGATCCTTGCTTGGGGAAAGTCAGATCATGGGTCTCCCTGTAAATAACTCATTAAACCAGCTCTCAGGGAACTATTGTTGGCGTCTCTAGAGAGTTGATTTCTATTCCTTGACCTGAGCTTTAAGACCTAGGCAGCAACACAGAAAAGAGAAACACCTGCAACTGCTGGCCCTGTGTGATGTGGGAATAGGTGTCAGCAGATTGGCTGACGAGCATTGAGTACAGAAGTAACAGGATCATTCTGACCAGGGGCTCCTTTTAACAGCATATCCTATGTTAACTATTATGAAAAAAAATTTAAAAATCAGTGCATAAATTGGCTAGATTGCAAAAGTACATGAGTGTGCTTTATGCATCTGTTGAGGAAGAAAAATATAAGGTGTGGTTGATTGATGTAATATATTGTATTTCAACTAAGTTAAAAAAATTAAAAAAGTGTTCAGCTGCTTATTTTTTATTGCTAAAGCACTGGGCTTAATTTAGATTAGAAGGACCATGTTTGATATAAACAGTAATGAAAGGAGCAGTTTTTTGGGGGAAGAATTTCTATTAAAACATGGAAAATAGATTTAGGTTTATATACAGCCTCCAAATTACAGTAAGAGGATTTGAACAAACAATAGCACTGCACATCACCTGTATGCTATTACACTGTTCATGATCTTTTTAACAAGCTTATTTTAATCAGGAGTAAGTAGTAGAAGCTATTTTAAACAGAGATATCAATGCCAAGATGGAGAAGCTTTCATATTTTCAAAACAATACCTAACACCTTGTTTGTAGTAGTCCATTTCAGCAGAAAATAAATACACAAGTTTACAGGCTAATTCATTCATAGTTGCATAATTCTATCTTCACCAATTCGTGCTTTCCTCCATTTTTGAAAATGCAAAATCAGCTCATGTAAATCATGCAAACCAGAAAGCAGTCCATGACAATAAGCATCCCAGCCTGGCACAGACGCCTGCCCCAGTGACAATGCACATGAAAAATATTAAGATGATTATCCTTCCTTCAGGCCTGAAAAACGCACACAGCCTGGAAGTGTAGGCTTCTGTGGGAGAGTTAAGTAATGTGACATCTGTGTATTTTCAAAGCACTGCTTGTTTTCATTTCCCAGCCACCAGTACTGCCACAAAGGCAGTTAAATAGTACAGCAACAATCCTCTCTTTCAAGAGTCTTGTTATTTAGCTAAAAAAAAAAAACAAAACAAAAACCCTTTCAATTTTAGAGATTAAACTCTTATTCTGCTTCCATAGCATTCCCTACCCCAAACCCTGCATAACTGAAATTATCTATCAACATCCTTAAGTCTCACTTACAACAAAAGTAATTATGAGAGACAATGGAGAACAGGTTTTTTCTTCTTGTTAGTGCTCTTCGAGTTTTTGCTATTTTGGAGAGGAAAGTGATCAGAAAGAACCTTTTCCTGTTTATTCTCTCAGTAGCTAGCAGTCCTGTGACTATGGATAATACAGCCCTGAACTGACCAACAATCTGTGCTAAAAAGTCCTATCTGTTGGCAGTGTGCCATATGTACGTGGCTATACAGCTTCTGCTAGACTCAGGGCACAAGTCTACCCATGAGTGGCTGAGCAGACATATGTTAGATAGCATTACCTGGCAACATCTGCCATAATAATTTAATTCTGCCTGAAGACTGGCAGTGTCTCCTACGTCTCCCAGCTGCTCTCATTCTGTTCCTATAGGAAAGCATTCATGAAGAGTAGAAGGTTACCTGATTTCTTTTGCAGGTTTTCAGGGGTAAGCAGGTTTCTTTAAGGGGAATCAAGGTCTATACAAGCTTTCTTTCATAACTCCTTTGTGGACCCTTGTAATTAGTTGCCTAGAAGACCCCACAGCAGATAGTAAGCATCTGGATCATAAAAGGCTAGTTGCTAGTTAGAGGTGGATCATGGAAGGGGAAGCTTTAATGAAACAGAGCTGGAAATCCTCAAGAAAATATTCCATTTCTTGTTCCATGAGTAAAGCACACCTGTAGGAAAAAGCAAGACTGTAAGCCCTTACAGCTAAAAGACATGTTTACTGGAGAGCAAGCCAAAGAAGGTCTTTCTTTAGGTCTTTTGAACTCTAAATTAGCAAGACACATGAAAGGAAATATACTGGTTTTTTGCCCTGTTTCTGCTTGTGAGAGGAGAGTCAGTAGTCAGAGACAGAGGGAAGTGAAGGCTTCTGACAAAGTGAAAGTTATTGAACTTTATTTCCTATGAGAAATTTGTAGAGGTATGTTCTGCATCAGCTTCCCAAATAGGCTCTTGGTTATTCTATTTCTCTTAAGCAATAAACTCTTTTGAAATTGTATTTTTAAAAATCTATGAACTAGGCTTGCATGGAACTCTTTTTAACAAAGAGCATCCTATTTCTGAAAAAACTGTATCCAGCTCTTCTAACTATCAGACATTAAGCCTTTTATCAACTAGCACATATTCTTCTGTAGGAGAGAAACTCTGAGTCAATCTGTCAAGGCTCTTCTTGAGTGCCTCCATCTAGGGTGTCTTTATCGCAATCATTCATTCATTCATTCATTCATCATTTATTTATTTATTTATTGCCCAGTTTGCTAAAAAACTTTGTTCAGAAGCTTTTACATGTTGATGGCTAGGTGCAATGGACTTTACCCCTTAAAGAGCAGCTTTTAAATCTCCAGGTTCCTGATTTCAAGTGTTATTTTCTGTCATCTTAATGCTGACCTCTTTGATGTCTCTGCCTGGAAACTATAATTACTGAAGCTTTGAACCAACAAAAATATATAATATATGTTTATTTATAACATATATATATATTTTTAATATATATGCTAAGTGTATGTTCAACTGCTGTCCAGTGGGTTCTAGAGGACAGCAGGGAAAATTTTATTTTTAGCCATTAGGTAATCCTACAGAGCTAGTAACAGATGGTCAGGCTGAACTGGGAAAGGAGAGAAGAAGAAGAACAATGACTATAGAGCAAGAAGGAAACAAAGGAGATACATAAAGGAACAGACCAGGAAATTTAGAGGAAAATGTCTCTAGAGGGAAAGTGAATTGCTCTAGACATCTCTTTTTGCTAACCTAAGTGGTTAGCAAATGGGAACAGCCTCCACACCATTCCTCACAGCTCCATATTGGGGCCAGTGCTGTTTAATATCTTTATCAATGCTCAGAAAGAGGGGATTTAGTGCACTGTCAGTTTGCAGGTGATTTCATGTTTGATGGAAGTGTTGACTTGCTGGGGTAGGAAGGTTCTGCAGAGGGATCTGGACAGGTTGGATCAATGGGCTAAGGCCAACTGATGAGGTTGAACAAGGTAAAGTGCCAGGTCCTGCACTTTGGTCACAACAACCCCAGGCAGTGATACAGGCTGGGGGAAGAGGGGCTCTAAAACTATCCAGTGGAAAAGGACCTGGGCGTGTGTGCTGGTTGTGGCTGGGGTGGAGTTAATTTTCTTCACAGTTACTAGTATGGGGCTATGTTTTGTGTTGGTGCTGAACAGAGGGCTGATGAAACAGAGTTGTTTTTTGTTTTTTGGTGGGTTTTTTTTGTTATTGTTGAGTGGGGCTAATGCAGAGCCAAGGCCTTTTCTTCTTTTGGCACTGCCATGCTGGTGAGGAAGTTGGAGGTGCAGGGAAGACTGGGAGGAGACACAGCTGGGACAGATGACCCAAGCTGGCCAAAGGGATATTCCAGACCATATGATATAATGTTCAGTATATATATCAAGTGGGGGGACATGTTTTGAGTGATGGCAGTTGTCTTCCCAAGTAACTGTTGTGTGTGATGGGGCCCTGCTCTCTTGGAGATGGCTGAACACCTACCTCCTCATGTGAAGTAGTAAACCAATTTCTTGTTTTCTTTGCTTGTGTGCACAACTTTTTCTTTCCCTATAGCACTGTTTTTGTCTCAACCCAAGAGTTTTCTACTCTTACCCTTCCAATTCTTTCCTTGATGCCGCTGGTGGGGGAGTGAGCAAGCGACTGCATGGGGCTTGCTTGCTGGTCTGGGGTTAAACCCCAACAGGCTGCTGGCTGGATATGACCCATCCATGTGCCCAGGTGGCCAAGAAGGTCATTGACATCCTGGCTTCTATCAGAAATAGTGTGCCCTGCAGGGCCAGGGCAGTGAATCCTGTACTCAGCACTGGTGTGATGCCATGATGATTTTTGTCTTTTCTTTTATACCCCTTTATACCTTTTTACAACTTCTGTATTCTCAGTGCTTTTTTGCCTACATTCTTGGACTTGCTTGTTAAGCTGAGAGACTAAACATGTTAGAAGCTTTGTAGTTAGGGGTCAGTGTGCCCCAGACCCCAAGGTCTTCTCCAGAACACATTTTGTAAACTGAGATAGAACCATCCAGGGTAAGGTTCCTTGGGAAGGGGGGTTCATTTGAGCCTTTCATTAGGGAATTATGGATAGATATGCTAATTAGTAAAACCTAGAATATAAGACTAGATCTTGAGGAGGGGGATTGTGGTGGCCATTACGGGGTACATGGATGTGAATTCGACCTGGTCGTGGTGTACCCAAGGATCCTTAAAATAAACACCAAGGTAAAACCTCTTTTCCCCTTCTAACTGTGTTCGCCTCTTGATTTTAAGACCAGGAAAAGGCATCAGGTGAGGCCACACCTCAACCTGTGTTCAGTTCTGGGTCCCTCACTGCAGGAAGGACATTGAGGTGCTGGAGCATGTCCGAGAAGGGCAGCAGAGCTGGTGAAGGGTCTGGGGTGCAAGTAGAGTAGCTGAGGGAACTGGGGTCATTCAGTCTGGAGAAAAGACGACTCAGGGGTGGCCTTATCACTCTCTACAACTACTTGAAAGGAAGTTGTAGCCAGGTGAGGGCTGGTTTCTTCTTTCAGGTAAAAAGTGGCAGGACAAAGCAAGAGGAAATGGCCAAGTTGTGCCACAGGAGGCTCAGACTGCATGTTAGAAAACATTTCCTCACCAACAGGGCTTTTGAGCATTGGAACTTGCTGACCAGGGAAGTGGTAGACTCATCAGCCCTGGAGGGGCTGTTTAAAAGACATGTAGCTGTGGCAGTTGGGGACATGGTTCAGTGGTGGAATTGGCACTGCTGGGTTTATGGTTGAACTTGATGACCCTAAAGGTCTTATCCAACCTGAATGAGTCTATGGTTTTTGTTGTTCATATTGTTGTACACAATAGTGTGAGAGAAATAAAGCCGTGAGTCCTTGATTAATGACTCAAGGCTGCAGTAAGTTAGAGAGCAATGGTAGTAACCCAGCTGAGCTCCTCCTTCCAGAAAATTCTCAAATCAGGCACTACATACTTGCTTTTGCTCATATTACAGCTCCTAAAACTTCATAACTTAATAGAGAGTAGTTAAAAAATGCCTCTAGCTGGTACCTGTCTTTCTTTTTCTTTCTTTCTTTCTTTCTTTCTTTCTTTCTTTCTTTCTTTCTTTCTTTCTTTCTTTCTTTCTTTCTTTCTTTCAAAGGCAATCTAGGATTTTAGAAGCTGGTAGGAATGTTAATAAGCAGAACAGAAGGCATTCAATATTAAAAACAGCTTGATAATTGTTCTCCTTCACTGGTCTTTGAAAATAAGTGATATGCACTTACTTTTTTGTAAATTAAAAGGTTCTGTACACTTGCCTTAGTTCATGTTTTGCTTTATTTCCTGAAGTAATGTTTTCTATATGATAATTTTCTTTCCCTGGGAATACATTATTTGCCCTGAGGTGCATACTCAATAAGGGACAGACAAGAATAAAGAAAGAACAGAAACCTTCAGGCCCTTTGAAGGATAAAAGCAGAAGTTCACCTTTTGGAAGATGCCTTTTATGCTAGTTCTTTCTTATCAGCTGCCTGTAGACGTGTTGTCTTCGTCATATCTGTGCTCACATTTAATTACTTATGAACATTTCAATGTTTATTTATGAAAACACCTAATCTCTTTTTTTTAGATCTTCCATTTAAATTATTTCTTTTCAATTAAGCCTGAGCCAGTGAGTGTTCCAGCATGTTGACCTTTAATTGCCTGTATGAGGGGCAATTAATGCATTAGCATTGCCAGTCACAAGAAACCACCACTGTAGGAGTAGGAGCACCAATGTAAGAGCAGACTCTTCACCCTGAAGTAAGGTGTTGTTTGTTTGTTTGTTTGTTTTTAATTAGAATAAGAGCAGAAATAACAGATCTATAGTTATTCCCTCCGAGGTGTTAACTACTATCTTTCCATGCCATTTCCTTCATTTCCTTTGGTTAGCTGTTTACAATGAAATGGTAGTGAAAAATGGCAGCATATGGTGGTGGGCAAGGGAGAGAAAACAGAAGTGAAGGAATGTACCAAGGCAAAAATAAGTAAAAGTCAAATCTGTGCTGCTGGGTCATTTCCTCTCATCTGTCCTTGAGGTTAATTAACAGTAAAATATGCCTTACATACATTAATGCGCCCACTGAGTCCCAGAGTAAGTGATTCTGTCTTCATCCATTAAATTACTGAAGTAGCTTGTGTTTCTTAGCCTTGAATTTTAACCAGAGCTTGTGAAACATTTAAAAAAGCAAATAAATGGAACTTCAAACTGACCCTCAGAAGCATTTGGTGTCTTCAAACAGTGTGACTTGGTGTACAAGTGAGTCAACAACGTAACATACTACACTATTTTGACTGCAGGTGGAAAAGAGATTACTTGTACCAGTCTTTAAATTTTTTGAGAGATCAAATACTGGATACCATAAAAAGGTATCTTCCTGGTCCAGCCTTAAAGGGCAATGGTGCTTTAATTCCCCAAATCTGTAGCTTTTGTTTGTGTTATCCAATCAATTTTCCTTCCCTTGTAAATATATTCTTGGTCTTTCTACAAGAAAAATAAAATGTCCTCTTTTCTTAATTTAATTTAACGGAGAAAAGAAGAGAACATGGCTTTTAAAGAGTTGTCATTTCTGCTGTTGACACACGTCAGGAAAAGCAACAGTTTTGTTGCTGGTACAAGAGTTGCTGTGCTTTGACTAGCAGATTACAAATAGTCTTGGCAGAGTCAGTAAACTGTGACAGCAAGAGATTCTAGCTGCAGTAGAGTACAGTTTAGGTAGGATGTAGTGCTAAACGCCTGAGGGATGAAAGAACAAGCATTCAAGTTCCCCACAGAGATTTTGGATCTAGCACATACCCTGCAATAAAACTAGTGCTGAAAAGGAGCAATCTCTTCAATGCAGTGCATAGAGTCTGCTCTCTTTTCTTTCTCTCTCTCTCTGCCCTTCCACCAAAAGGGGGATTTTGGATACATTTTGCAAGAAGCAAACCTAATATCCTTGCCATAAGTCTACCTATACTTTCTCTCTTTAGAAGAGATTCTCACTTCAGGACTGCTTCCGATTTGTGTTGAGCAAAGTGATGGTCGTATTTGTTCACTGACTCTTAGTTTATGAAATATTCTGATATGTATTTGAAACGAAATATTTCATAGTAAACTTTATTCTATAATAACCTGTTACCTTCATTACTGTCTTATTTCTTGGTCTATTGTATATACAGGCATATATTATCTGGGCATTTGTTTTCTGTAGTTCTGATTACCCTTTTTAATACTAATTGCTCAGGTAACAATAATTCCCTACTCATCAACACAAAAGTCCCATTAATTTTCTTCACACCCTTTGCCTCAGCAGTAAATGGCATTTTGAGACGAAATGTTAATCTGTGTAAAGCAACATATCTTATGTTCAACCCTGATTGATGACTGCAGAATTCGGCTTTTGCTCGATCACATTTTGTGGCTGTGGTGTTAACACCAGTTAACTGTTCTTATTGAGTGTAACCTGATATATTCAGGCATCCAAAATCACACTATTTTCTGAAGTATTTCGTTTCTTAACAAGAAATAGAACCACTGAATCCCAGTCTCTCAAATATTGAGAATCTGTGCTTCTAAAATAGTGAAGGTTTTTGCTTTCTACATGATCAAAGAGTGGATGTACCATTCATCCAGTTCCCACACACAGAAATGTTAAGGACTTGCTCTTCAGATGATGCTAAAATAGAACAGTCCAAAATGTTCTCAGGACAGCTTGGTAATTTTCAGAAAGCAATGATTTGCCATCATTTGCTCAATGCACTTTCCACCTAAATGGCTGAAAAGAGGAGAAATGGATAGAAATAATTTGGTCTAATTTGATGCTGTGGGGCAGTGGGGAAGTCTCTGCTGTGCCCCAGACTCCCTGTGTCAGCAGAAAGGTACAGCAGCAAAAGAATAACATACCATCTTCCAAAGAGCTGAGATTGTTGCCATAAAGGAAAAGGGGACGAAAACCAGACAGCCTTAATTCCTGTTCACAGATTTTGGACTACCTTACTTATATTTTTGGCTACTAATATTACTACTAAGATATGACACCCTTCAGCATGGTTGCTGCTGTACTTTTGGGGCAGAATCTATCAAATGCTGTATTGGGGTCCTATGCTATCACTTGATTTAAGCACAATGAAGACTTAAGGCATAATTTGAGTTGGTCTTACTGATGTGTCTCCTAATGGTGTGGCTGGGTAAGATGGAGACTAAAGGTTAGTTTTACTCTGTGCATCTGGTTATCTGACTGACACAGATTAAACACTAATTTCCATGGGCACAGCTGTTGTGATTAGGCCTGCATATAGGGGTGATACCCTTACTTCAGTCTATAAGTGTCCCTCCAGGCTGAATATGACATTCTACTTCTCTATTTGTGTCATCTAGGGTGTTGGCAAACGGGTATATAACAGCATTCCTTGTTTTCCCTAGGGAGTCCACGCAGATAGTCCAGAGCTCTCGAAAGTCTCCTGAATGTTCCTTCATTTTGTGTGGTTTTGTCTCCTCTGTAATAACTGCTTGGTGTCAGTAGCTGCTTGGCATGTGGTTTTAAAACTGTCCCTGTATTAATCACCTGTACAACAAGGAATGTCTCCCTTGGGCTGCTGCATGACACCAGACAGTCAGTAGACAATGGGACACAAATCCTGGCTCACTGATCTGGACAGCCCAGCTGGACAGGAGCCACTGCTCTTCATACACACACACTGCCTTGTGGACCAATGGGCTCAGGTCTCTGCTAATTTGAATATCTCTACACTGTAACCCTCTGCAGAGTATCCCATGTACTGATACAGCCAATAGGGGCCAGGCAGCTCTGAAGAATTGAGCTGTAATTGCCTTTCTCTAATGAGAAGAGATCTCTGGCAGCATTATGTAAGTCCATAAAACAAGAAAACCAAAACAAACACATGGTGGACTTCCTATCTTATTTGAATCTAACTTCATTACTGCTGGTGAACTTTAACTTGAATAAGGCTGCTTACTCTGTTGCCTACACTTTCTTACTTGTGTTAAGATGTTGTGGTGAGCCAGCCCACTGGTGAACCGAGTGGGAGCCAGTGGGTGGATTTCCACCCCAATGCTGAAGGCAGAGCCATAGTTTAAACTACCTCCCACTGGGTGCAGCCCCCACAGCATCTCCTCCTCTCGTTCTGGACCCTTCTCCCCGTTCTCTGATGCATATTCATGTGGTTAGTTTACTATGCATCGGGTCCAAAGAGTTCTCTTTATCTACAGATAGAGAGAACTGTTTTGTAGTTGGTTCTGCTCACCTGGTTCCTCCCCTGTTCTCTCCCCATTGGCTGTATCTACCTTGCACCTCCCTGGACACAAAAAGGAGATGCAAGACGAACCAGGCGCCATTCGCCTGAGCTTGGATGTCATTTGCACACTTGTTCTGTTTTTTGTTCCGTGAGGGAAATAAATAGTTAATATCCCAGCTCAAGAGTGGTTCCTTCTACCTTTGCCACGGCCATTGCTGTTTGCCTAAATGGAGCTCCCAGGCCTCTCTACCAGGGGATCAGAACTCTGCCCCACCTCCATCACCCTGCTGGCGCTGGGCGAGTCCGTATCCCAGCCGCGAGTTACCCGGGCAAGAAGAAAATACCCAGCGACGACAGCCTACCTGAAACAAATATTTTTTTCTGGCCTCAGAAAAAAATTCTGGCATAACTCTTCTTTCAGTACTGCTTTGAATAGTACTAGATCTGAACACCTCACTTAAATGTGTCCCTGTACTTTTCAGCAACTAGAAAGGGAAGAACAACATCCATGCATTGACCTTAGTACTGCTCTTTTGCCAAAAGTTTTTTTTCTCATTTTCCTTTGAGTTTGGGCAATACAATCCAATAAAAGAATTTAGCCCAGTGGAGTAATATTTCTCTATTTTCTGTCTTGCTCAGCAGATTGAATTCAGTGACACTAATTAGTTATTCCAGTTTTACATGTGAGGTGTGCTTTTCATTATTGCCACAAAACTTGTTTAACAAGTAACAAAATGGCAGAGTGGGAAAAAAAATCCTCTTTAAAGGCATTAATGATTTAGGATTTTTTGGGGATTCCTCCTTTCACCTAGCCATGCTAAAAACACCCCTTTTATTATAAAAGTATGAGTAGGCATAACCAAAATTAAGAGATTTGACCTCTGAAGTGGAATAAGAAAGTCAGGAAAAGCTTCTTTATAGAAGAGACATCTAAGTTCTTTTTTATCTTCACAACAGACTATATTTATTTTGCAGTTTGGGGGAGTGTCAATAGAAATGTTTGTCTTTGCTGCAGAATTGTCTAAACCTCTGTAAATAATTTAATTGAGCTGTGAATATTCAGTGATTGAAAACTAATTACTTTGGCTTAATTTGAGTACTGCCTGACTGCTCTGGAGTTGCGGGTAATTTAACAATGTAGACAGTACGTGAACATGGAATGTTAAACAGTGACTGGGACAGAGCTAAAAATTAAAAACTAACTCCCAGAATTTACAAGTATGCTGTGGGGTGGACTGTTTGTACCATCCAAGGGCTTTTTGCAGACAGTTTTATGTGCAGTGCTTTCTGAAACATCTATCGGAATATTTTTGTACATCATTAAGTAATTGCTTTCTACTCCCCATAGAATTTTTCAATAATTTTGCTCATAAAGATTAATGATGTAGCACAATGAATCGCATTCACTCGTGTGAGCTTCAGCTTTCGGTTTTAATCACTGGTTAGGTATCATGCAGATATTTTTCCTATGAGTTTCTTTAAACATTTCCACCAAGACCCCCATTGTTTCTAGAGGGAATGTCACATTTCAGTCACATTAAATCACATGGTACGCAGTGCTTCTCCACTGTGTGTTGCTGATACCTGCAAAATGTAGACATTGTTGAATATTCTCCCTCCAGAACTTTAAGCCTTGTTTTCTGGGGTCATGACAAATCAACACTGTTATTCTTCTTATATATGATTGTATGCTCCTAGTTTTCAACTGACTTGTAATAGACTCCTAATATAAATGTCTACTGTTAAATTATATAGAGAGTAAATATTTAGCTGTCCATAAATTAGTAAATTTCTAAAGAAGGCTGCATTTTAAATTACATTCTTATTTTTTTAGAAATGATTAGGCAAAGTTCAGGGAGTGTGTGGAGGAAAATAATTTTTTAAAAAAATGTCTACTATGTACTTTCCAGTGGAAAGCCAGGGAAATGAGACCAGTGGAAAATAATGGAAGAACATGAATAAAAATGACATACTATGCTTGTACTGTTCATCTATTATTCTGTGAACCAGTCTTCAATAATGGTGTGGTCAATAGTTTACCAGCATTTTACTAAAATAAATAAAAAAGAACTCCCATCCATACATAGGTTTATTATCTAACTCTCTGTTCTATGTTCACAGATCTCAAGGAAGTCATGTAAGAATTGTCAGGAGAACGGCTTTAAGAGTTACCTGTGTTTCCTGACAATGAACTAAAATAATTTCAAGTTCTTCTCTACTGAGTAAGGTACTGTGATGGTAGAAATATTTGTTTATTTATTTGGTTTTCTTTTCCTAATTATTTTATGTGAGTAAAATGAGAACTTTTAACAAGAAGTTCTTATCTTCAGTAAATTAACTAAGGGCACAAGGGAAGCATCCTGCAGTTCAAAGACCTTCAAAGGTAACATGCATTAAGTATGTTAGATCACAGCATAAACCTTGCAAAATAAAATCTGTGAGCATGGTCTGAGAAATTCCTGAAACCGAAGAGAGATTGACTATGCTCTGTTAAGAGAAGGGTTCTCCTTATTGGGTATCAAATAACCTCTGAGATGGGTTTCCTGCAAAGTTGAACAGTTTAGTGCTGCTCTTGGTCTCCCTGTGACACCATAGGGTTAGTTCTCAGGAATGACTGTAACAGCCACTACAACCTGATGGAAAAATTGTCATCTAAGCTACAGGTGCAGTAGGAGATAGTTCACCTACTAAAAAATTTAAAAAACTAAAATCCAAACCAAATCCAAAGCAACTCCACACAAAATCATGATTGGCTGAGGTGTTTCAGTATTTTTTCTTAAGGATCTAACCTATATATATGGAGCACTTGAAACCTGTTATACTGCTACACAACAGTCACCACACTGGACAACAGAAAATACAATAGGTACAATAGGACTAGAGAAGACACAGGTATCCAAAAATTGCCCTCCTTGGAGTGTCAGCAGCCTATGACTTCCAGCAAAGCTATTTGGACTAGGGCTATTCTTTGTATATTAAAATAAGGACAGAACATTCAACTCAGCCACAGGGTGAGAGAATAATTCACACCCTGAACAGTATCCTGAGGACTAGTGTGTACCTCCCAAGGAAGGGTGATATTTAACTAACTTACTCAATATACAGTATGTAAGCTGGATCTGGATCAGGGCTCTAATAACTACTTTTGTGATATTCTTTTATTGCTCTAACTTATTGTCCTGGTTTTGACCAAGGGTTAATTTTTTTCTGGAGCCATGAGGGGGTGGAACTGGAGCCATGTGGGAGTGACCAAGACCCTTATTTTTGTTATTATTATTCAATAACATTACTGGAGGTGGGAGGGGGAGTCTCTTCTGGGAAGAAGAGTGTTCCTTCCTGGAACATGGAAAAGCGTGGTGGATGGAGGGTCTATCCACCATTTTATTCCATTGTCCCAGGCTTGGTGAGCATCGTGGAAAGTAAATTACCCTCTCTTTGTACACTTTTGTCATTACTGTTCATTTTCTCATTTCATTTGCTGTTTTCAGTAAATTGTTCCTGTCTCAGGCTGTGATCTTTGCCTCTTGTGCTTCTAGCTGGAGGGGGAAGGAAAGCAAGTGCTGGCACAATTTCAGAGGGAGAAATAAACTGGGGAATACCATTCCTAAACCACAATATTTATCAGCAATTTCCAATATGTCACAATACATGGTACAAGAAAATCAGACCCCATTAATCTTAAAACATAAACATCTTTTCACTGAAAAAGTTCTCTGCACTCCAGAGGAAGTGAATAACATCTCTTTGGGATTCTTCCCTTTTTCCTTCACCCACGAAATTCTCTGTGATGGTGTTCGTAAGAAAAGTCTCCTGCACAAGGGGATCTGAATCTTTTTAGGGTATGCTTGCAAATGTTTTAATCACATTTAGTTTTCAATGTAGAAGTGAACCTGAGGGGTGCCTGTAAAACAATTTATACATCCAGTTTTCCCTCCTGGGATTGTCTTCAACCCTGAGGAGATTTTTCAGAAGTTATGTGTATCCAGAGGTTGGGCCCTCCAAACTCTCCAAATTCCACAAAGTGCAATTCCTTGACTCCTGACTATAAAACAATCTAATGGCCCAGATGTGGGTTTGTTTTTTTTTTTTCCATTTGGCAACCCTTCAGGCAGAGAGGCAAGATTAAATGCTTTTTTGTACTCTGAGACTACATAAGAATACAATAACTTTCCTAAGTCTGTCAATATAATGAATATTTTCTGGGTTTGCTTTTTTAAACTCTATAAATGCTCTTGTAATGAATGCTCTTACAATTAAAGAAGTATGCCAGAAATTCTACTTTTCTGGGAAGCATTTCTTCGGGTAACCCACAAGTTTAATCCAGATGAGATGCTGTCAGACAGCTTTAAAATTCTATTGAAAAGTAGGACATGGCCAAAAGTTTTGTTCTCCTGTGTTTAAAAAGGTGGAAGGAAGAGGACTTCTTTTTGGGACAAGGCATTATTATTTTCTAGTGCTGTCATTGCTGTTACTTAACTTCACCATCAGTACTGGGAGAGGAGCTGCAAAACAGAGAAGTACACAGAATCCTGTGCATTCTGTGGATAACTAATGGATGAATGTATGATATATCTCTTCAGTTATACAGCAGAACACAGAGGTTTTGAGTGACTGAACAGATTTTTATATTCCCAATGGGTTAAAAGCTGGAAAATAGGATTATCCTTCACTGTGATTTACTTTGCTATATGAAGAGCAATGAGACCAGGTAAAGTCCTAGTACTAAATGGGAGCACCACAGTGGGTTTGCAGCATTTGAAACACTTGTCACCATTAAAACAGGTTCAGTGACTCACCACAGCTTGAGTCCATATGCTGACTCTAGTCAGTAAACGAAGTGCAGGGGACTTCAGACTTCCTGAAGATTAGCACTTCTTTCCACCCAGCACCTTGTTCTCTAATTAAGCCAATCTTCTTAAATGTAATGTCAGTAATGGTATATTTTCAAATAGAACAGATGGAGAGAAGTCTAGGTTGCCATTTGTTTAATAGGAGTGGAAACTGTGAAAGTGAGTGTACCACAGGATTCAGCATTAATAGCATGTGATAAAAGGGAGAAGTATCCTGAAATGTGAAACTAACACTTTTATTTAAATCACAGAAATATTGGGTTGGAAGGGACCTTCAGTCATAGTAGGGGCAACTTTTACCTTAAAACAGGCTGTTCATTCCAAACGTACAAAGCACATCATGGCAAGACAGTGAAGAAGAGTCACATATGAATTTTTTTTATTATTGTTTCTCCCATAGCCCTGAAGAATCAGTCCACTGTATTCATTCAGAAGCTTCTTGAGGGTTTTGATCAACTGCTACTTTAAAATACAGGAGTAAAATGCAGGACATGGCTCCAAACTGTTACATGCTGTGTTTCTGCTCTCTCTCTTCCCTGGGTCTTGTTTCCTTGATGTGTTTCTGCGTAGCACAGGGTAGGTCACAAGAAAAGGTAGCAGTACTCACAAGGGAAACTACAGGTATCTGAAGGTGACCCAAGCTCTTCTGTTCTCTGTGAAGAGAGAGGCTTTTGCAGAGCACCAGAGGTGAAATCCCACTCTGAGTTGTCCTCTGGAACTCTCTGTCTCTATTGAGTAGAAGACTAATTTCCAAATCTAGGCCACTTTTAAAAGTGTGAATGCTTCCCAGGGTACAAGCTGGTGTCTGTTCAGAATCCCAAAGGCCCAAGTGACCTTACTGTCCAGGAGGTCATATATTCATAGCCAACTTTTTGCATGTTGTCAGTGTCTGTTTGCCTGAGTCTTATCTGGATAGTGCAAAGACTATTTAGGTATTTATTAGAAATCTGACTTAGTACTGTAGAGACTATACAGTCCCTTTACACAGAGACTTAACTTGAATTCAGTAAAAGGAGTTATTTTTCTCCTGCAAAAGCATCATTTCTTTATTGGTTTTTTTTTTTTCTGACGTTTCTAATTGTTAAAATGCTTCACTGTATGCTGTATTCACTTTTCAGCATCTGAATAAGTGGTAAGTGGAAACCTCCGATCAACACATCTTTCACATTTGTATTTTCCTTGCTTTGGGAGGCCATTCTCTTAGTCAATTTTGAAAAAGGTACTGGAGTTCCTAATATGACTTGGTTCTTGTAGAAACTTTCCCTTTATGCATGAAGTGGTGTCCAAACTGGCTGCTTACTGAGAGCTTCACGTCTAGGGAGAACAGCAAAGTTTGCTTTGGAAAGCCTGAGAAAATATTGTGTGACTTTCTCCGTGCTTAGGCAGGCTCTCTGAAAGGCAGTTCCCAAAGTAATTGGTATTTGATGGAAAAATATAAGGAAACTTTGTTTACTTATACTCCCTCAACCCTTCCTACATTTTATTTGCCTGAGATGCTCCCCCCCTCCCTACACACACTCATCATGAAGAAACAGTAACTACTTAGACTTCACCTTATACTTTTGTCATTACTCCTAGACATTTTCATGATGACTCATCTCTTCCTGGGACCCACACTGACTCACTGAGATTCAGATAAACTCCTTCCTACTCACTCTACTTTACAGACTGTTGGTTTGGGAAGCATGTAAGAAGCCTGATTTTCATAGTTGTCTACCTTCACAGGCATACAAATTGTCTTGTTTTTCACTGTCATATTTGCAATGCAAATCTGTGTATAAGTTTAAATTCTTTTTGTTTTTTCCTGCAATGATACCTTCATACAGAGAGAGACTTCTGAGCTATCAGTAAATCTATAAAGAATTTTGAATAAAGTTCTTCTTTCAGTTTGAATAGCAAAATGATTTATTGTCAGAATTAATGGGGCTCATTTGCCTCAGGTAGAGATTGGCAATGGATGCATCAGTAAAGGATAGGATGGGAAATATCCTCACTGTCTTACACATTTGATCTACTCCTCCCACGCTTTCAGCAACAGTAGAGTAGCACATGTGTGAGTAACCACTTCATTTCTTTCCAGTGCACTAATGAGGTTTCTTTACTTTTGCATAACACTGATTACTCTTGCACTGGGATTAGAGAGTGGTGGTCATGCAGTTTCACAGAGAAATGGTGCTTAAATATGGCATCTTTTGACTTGTATCTCATGGATTTGGGTGAGAGAAATGTCCCTAAAAGGGACATTTGAGGCAGGCAAAAAAGAAAAGAAAATATATTCACCTTGCTCTAGAGCTGTCTGACAGTGGGAGAACTGTAGACATTGAAGAGGACTCTGCCTACAGGTTCAGTAATGGAGTTCCTGCTGGCAGAGGAAGAGAGCTCAAACCACTTTATATCTCTGGCAGATACTTTCCCACTTAAAGGCAAGAAACTATTCCTATTTATGAAAACTACAGTCAAGTACTATATCGTAATACATAGGACTAAGCTGAGGCAGAAGATTTTTTCTTAGAACATCAATTATTTTGTATGTGATGAGATTGTACTTTACACTCTCCTTGTGCACTGTATTTCATCCAAGGTTACCCAAAGCTTTTGTTAATGCTTGAACACATTCCAGCAGGAAGAATGGAGATTTTTCTCCAGTTTTACACTGGCAGGTTTGCCAGACTCTGGTCAGTCTAGACATTGCAAGTGCACTTATGTCGATGGACCAAGCTTGGTTGGTCAGATTCTATCTTGAACAGTAATTCAAGTTTCAGATTATAGCACTGATTCAGTTTGCTATGATTACTGTCTAGTAATCATCCACAAACATATGGCGAGGAATAATTTATTAGAAAACCTAATTTTCCATATCACTGTTTAAGATTAGAACAAATTTCAAACTCTGACATACAGATAATACAGGATAATATCTGGCATTTATAGTCACAATTTTACAACAATAAATGCAATAATAGTGCTTTATTAGTCCAAACTATGTGAAGTGAAAAAAGCTTATTAACATACAGCTTGGTTTAAGGTAAAATCACCTAAGGGATCTGGAAGTATAAACCTTTTTTCTTAGTATTAACTCTTTTAATAGCATGCAATGCTAAAACCTTGTTTCTGAACATCAGGCAAATTCAGAAACAAGGAGTGTTATTTATAGTGTTCTTCAGTGCAGCTATTTCTGCTCTCAGTTATTTTTTTCTTTTCTCATTTGCCAGTCTGCCATTAATCAGTAAAACTCTGCTCTATATATCCATTTTCTCCCTTTCAAGACATAGATACAATCAATTGTTTCTGTTCTGCTTATAACTCCAGGGGAAAGACATTTGATACTTCATCCTTCTGAGTGCCATAAATAAATAGCATCAGATTGTGAAAAAGAGAACACCAGTACTTTCAGGCATAGAAAAATAAAAAGAGAAAGCTCTTTCATTTTTACTATGTTCCCTAGTCTTTCCCTTTGACCTGATTATGCCTGGGATTGTTATGGGAAGCTAAACATCTTACTATGTTTGTTGCTCCTCATACGTCTCTCCAGAAGCCTGCAAACATTAACAGTGCCATGAAACATTGCAGCAATTCTGAAACAGGATTTTCTTTTTCTATCTTCATATATATTCCAAAGGATTGTGCCAGGTCTCTTCACAAGCTCTTTTAGGAGATTCCTGCAAAGACCTTTGTCTCAGCTTTCCATAACAGTCCAACACAGCAGGTAATAACACATAATCTTTTACACTCACATACTATTTGAAAATATTGGGGATTAACATTTTGGGGGTGTTTTTTGATGTTTATTACAATATTTCTTACCAAACAGGATGGAAAGAAGTCATAAGCAGTTTTATTTATTTAAACAAGATCTCTTTTTAAATGCAAAAGCACACAGGCAATTTTCAAATCAATTATTTATCAGGTGTGTTTGGGTGGTTTTATATCTTTTGTACACAGAAATACTTAGAGAATCACAGAATCATTAAGGCTGGAAAATGTCACTGTTGTAACATGGACACGTAGAAAGACCACACAAGTCCAGGTCAGTAGAAAAGTGGCAAAGCTGGGAGTTGAATGGCTTTTTTCTGAGGTTTTTATATGTTAGTTCACAAAGTGAGCTAGATGGCATAAAGTAATTGGTTCTCTAGCCATCCAGCCCCCAAGGGGGTTGGCCCAACTTCTAGCACTTACATTGGCAAGTTTTTTCCTATTTGAAGGCATAACAATCTGGGAAAAATAAGTGCAGGTGTGGATATTGATAAACACTACTAACTTTGTTTTAGTTAGCTTTCTTGGGAAAGACAGAGTTCTCACAAAACACCAGAGACCTGAAGAATTTCACTGCTAAAGCTCTTACAGCATCTACAGGAAAAGACCTCCAAGATCATGGAGTCCAACCTTTGACTGAACACCACTTTGCCAACTAGATTATGGCACTAAGTGCCACATCCAGTCATGTCCTGAACACCTTCAGGGAGGGTGACTACATGACCTCCCTGGACAGTCTGTTCCAATAGCTGATCACCCCCTGAATAGAGAAATTCTTCCTGATGTCCAGCCTGAACCTCCTCTGGCAGATCCTGGGGCTATATCCTCTTGTCTTGTACTTACAGTACAGTGTACCCTCTAACAAGGTCTATTGGAAATCTTTTTACAGCACCAGTATGACTGTGACAAGATTCTTCAAATAATGTTTGATAGCAACATATGTTTTCTTTAAATCTGAGTGTTGGAGGTATAACTGAAGACCTCAGATAGACTCCTGTTATGAAACTCGGTCACAAGAAAATGTAGAGAAAGATGGAGACACTTTTTTCCCTACAATGATCATTATAAGAATGTTCAAAAGTCAAAAATATAGTATGACAGATTTTGAGGAGTTTTTCACCGTTTCGTCTGAGATCTCTTACCAATATTATATTTTTGCTATATTTATAGGTCCCCCTTTGGTAAATATAGGGTATCTCAGAAAAGATTATAAAGTTCATATATTTCTATACTCTTGCAAGTTCTAGTCCATAGGGTCATCAAATCAGCTTATTATTAAAAAATACCAGTCTGCAGTATCAATATTATCAGTTCCACCTTGTTTGCATTAAATTGCTGAATACATGTTTGTTTAAACAGATTTTATAATCACTGAGTAATTAAGTTGGAAGGGATCTCAGAAGGCCATCTGTTCCAAACCATGTTCAAGGCTGGTTAAATCAAGTCAGGTTGCTTAGAGTGATGTCCAGTTGCATCTTAACCATCTCTGAGATTCCAAGGCTGTCCAAGCATCCTCATGTTTAGCCATGTACATGAGCTGGTTTGTTGGCTGGTTTTTTGTTTTCTGGGGGTTTTTTGTAAGTTTTAAAAAGCAATAATAATAAAATAATCAGAATTTCCTGTTTTTGCATCTGGGCCCATTGCATCTCGTTTCATCACTGTGCACCTCCAATAAAAGTCTGGAAACCTCTTGTCTGTATGTTCTGATTAGGTATTTATAACATCTTTCCTCAGAACTGCATGAAGAAAAGCATTCATGAAAATTTTCAGTAACAATTATATGCACTGTTCCTTGTTGATCAGTTTTATGGATTGACCATCTCTGTAAATGGGTAGGCAAAAATATTTAGGCTGCATAAGTTCCAATTATTTCATTAGCTGACTTATTCACTCTGGTTTGTGAAAAGTAAATTTTAAAAAATTAAGAAATCAGCTAGAATTCATAAAGCTTCCAAAGCTCTATGAAATCTAAATTCATTAGATAATTTATTCCTAGGAAATAATTTAGCCACTTTGACTTGTAATGGAAATTGAAATAGGGAAAACAATACCCTCCTAACAAAACTCAGGCAGATTGGTTCCTAATTACAATGTTATACGTTCCAGAGTCATGTAGTCTTTTGGGTTTTGCCTGTATTCTTCTCTGAGAAGAGACATCCATATAAAACAGCTGCAGCTCCAAAAGGACTTTAAGTGGTAAATTGATTTGATTGATTCAAATTTGATTACATACTGGAAACACATTTAGTTCAAGTTAAGCACATTAGCACACATCAGCTAGAATAAAATTCCAATTGCTTCTTTGTTATTCATAAATGGAACTTAATGACTCCAACAAAACATTAATGAAGAAAAAATACTGGCTTGCATAATTCATTTGGAAAAATTAATTAATTGTTGTATTAAGGGCAGCCTGCTCCATGGAGTAATTACTAAAACTTTGGTGGGGAATACTTCACGATATTTATTTGCAAGTTGTTGTTTACTCCTTTCATTTCACATCAATTTCATTATGCAGATAGTATCGTTTTCCTGACGAAAGAAATTAAACACACTTTGTAATGATGCTTCTAACTAAATATTTGCAATTGATAGGGTCACCACAGTTTTATACTCTGTTAACATCATGTTTACTACATCCAGCACCTGCTGGAAAGATGAGAAAAATTGTTGATAGAGCCAGTTCACCAGTTCCAGTGTAAACAGAAATAGTCACTTCTGCTTAGCTGAAACTTCTTAACAAGTAGAAAATAATTTTGGAGGCCATATTTTTTTCTTGCTGAAATCCATTAAGAAACAATATGACAATTTCCCATAAGTCCTTAATATTAAGACAATGACGGCATTACCCAGAAACCTTTTTTTTTTTTTTTTGCTTTTGTTTTCTGATTTCTTGGAAGCTACAGACAGAAGTTTTATTTCAATGGAACTTAAGTTTTAGGTTGAGATAGTCTTATATTAAGACAAAAGTCTCTACAATAGTGAGGTAGTAAGAGCTGCAGTCCAGCTCCCTGTTCCTTACTGAAGTTCTAATCCTATGGAATTGTTGGGTCTGATGGAAGACCAAATTCAGTGCAGGCATTTACAGGTAAGACATTGCAGTGCTTTTTTTATTTTATCGGCCAATTATTTATTCTCTAAATAAGGCAGCTAGAAGTTCATTGTAATTTCTGCTTTTAAAGGAGTCTTAGTTCTTTACTGGAGTTAATCCTCAGTTGAAAAAAATAATTTTAATTGAAATGTGACATGAAAGTGGTTTTAGGTGAAGTAGCATATGGCAACATTCATTTTGCTGTCTTGTTTATAAAAGCAAAAACAAATTTTAACCAGAGAGATAAAATTCACTGGAGCCAAGTGTCCCTAACCTGATTATGGACAGCAGAGAAGAAAAAAAAAAAAATTGAAAATTCATTTAAATGCTTCCCCAACAGCAGCAGGATTTTTGATTTTTTTTGCTTTTATTCCTTCCCTAGAAGGTGTTAGGTGAAAGGGAAATATGTGAGTGAAAATATTACATTCTTCTAACCAGAATTCCAGAAGAGCCAGTTCACTGAGCACTTGGAAGGCTCTACAGGGTCTAGATGTAAAGTGGAACCATATGTCATCATATTTATAAAACTGTGCAAATAAAGCAGAGTTTTGTTCTGTAGCTGGGTTCTTGTTGCTGCTTCGAAATTTGGTGGGTTTAATGAACAGTGTTTGGCTGTTTAATCATTGCTCCAGTAGAAAAGCAAAAGCTGCTTGTTTATTTCACTTTTGGCATTTTGATCACAGACCATGCTCCAGGTATGGGCTTGGGGTTTTCTTTTTTCCTCTTTAGCAATTAATTTTAGCAACTTCTGCTGTCTAACCAGCAAAGAAACTGCCTGACCACAGGAGATATGATCCAAAACTTACTGTAATTTATGTGATCTTCTCCCTGCATTTAGTAGGATTTGCATTAAATTTTGTACTTAGTAATATGCATGGAACACGGTGGATATGGTGGAGATGTGTTAGTTTAGTTGGTCAGAGATGGAATTAATTACTAAAATCCTCTAGAAATGGGGGTTTGGGGTAGCTATTTTTCAACAAATATTAAGTCCTTTTATTAGTACTACTGAGGAATGAAACAAAACACTGCAAGCAATCCATTTTTGTGTTTGGGTGGGGAGAGAGGGTCAAGAGAGGACCTTTTTTCAGTTACTTTTATGATAACAGAGGAGGACAAACCGTTTATGTAACTCATGTAGAAAGTGAAAATCATTACCAAATAAAGACATAATATTCCTTCATCATCGGTAAAAAAAAAAAACCAAACAAACAAAAAAAGAAGGTTCAGTAGAAGTCTTAAACCTTCTGTTCGGTAGCTTCTGGTTGCTACTATGTAATGGTTTCCAGCGAAGCTGAAAATGACCCACAACATAAAATGCTCAGCAGCTTCTCTGCCTTTTACTGTTTGGCAAGACTTTAACGGCATGACAGGCTGGATTTTCTGCTGTTTTTGAGGAAAAAAAGGATGAAAACAAGAAAGAATCAGAAGAAAACCGTCGGGTGCTACAGGGGACTCAAGTCTTCCATCTCTCTCCTGACAGTCAGTGCCAGGTGAGCAGCAAATGAAAGAGAGAAACAGTGGAAAAAGTGCCTTTGCTTTTTCTTTTAATTTTCAATGCATGAACGCGTAACATGCCACACGATGGCAGCACAGGCTGCAAACTGCAGAGGACATTTATTGCTGTACACAATAAATGATACAAACAGAGATTTAACGTTGAAACTCCTGTCTTGCAAATGTTTCTCAGGGGTAGGGTGTCACTGTACATCACCAGCAATGTGAGTTTTTTCTGTACACAAGTCACGCCTATAGACATCATTTTTCTAGTAAAGACAGTCTTTTTGAGATGGTATATGTATTTCCAAGAATTATAAGGATTTTATTGTCTCTAGTGACCTTTTACTTTCTCACTGCCCCAAATTTTCTGTGCTTTCTTTAAACAGAAGCAATGCCTTCATCTCAAGATGCACGACTGAGCTCTGTGGCCTGCCCCACCCGCGCTAGGTGAAGGTTACAGCTCAGCAGGACAAGGCATACTTGAAGGCAGAGAGTGGTTCTAGCAGAAATCTTGGCTTTCCACATAGGGCTGTCTCTGGCACCATTTCAAGGATTTCACTTTTCAAAAGGAAAAGCCAAATGAACCTCAGGAAGGAAAATAGCTGTAATTTTGAAAACTGATTGAAGGCAGGCTTGGGAGATGTGATGAAGAAGGGTTTGAAAGCTGAGCAAGGTGCCCTTCTCTGCTGCCTTTTTAACTTCCCCTTTGGTTTTTTGATTTCCTTTCTGTCCCAGCTTAATCCTGGACATCTGAATTTGTGCTTCTTTTTCATCTGACGGTGATTAAGTGGTATCTAGCAGACAAACATACAGTAAATGAAAATACAAAAAAACATAACACTTATAAAAAAGAAATACCTGTCTAGAAACAAACCTGGATGCATCACTTTGTCTCCATGTGGGATTATGATACCTTTTAATTCTGTTTCATCTTAAAATGATTTTGTGCTTTGTTACTGCAGCGTTTAGTCTGCGTTTCGCTTGTTTGCAGCAGCCCATGACGCAGTTTGGGTTGGAACTGATTATTAGAAGCTCTCGCTTTTCTGCCATCCCATGCTGCCATCCTGAGGCCAATTCCTGCAGTGCCTGGAGCCGCACACGCTGCAGGCTTGGCTGTGTCGGGATGCACAACCACTGCTCATCCCCGCCTGCTGAGAGACCACCCCAGATCAAAGTTTGAGTCTATTGAGAATCATCGTAGTTTCAGAGGTAGTTCAAGATACTTTTTTATTTTCATTCCAATGAGGTAAATTAAATTTCACTTTTAATAAGCAGCCAAGTTTGTCTTGCACTTTTAGTTCATATTTTTAGTCTGAAACCATGCAATTACTATTTTTACAGCTGAAAGTTAAATTAGTGTAGTTCTTCACTTGATGAATGTAATTCTGCCTGGCCCAATCATTCTTTGCCTTTTATGGGTCATAGATTATCTGTCTGTAAGTGGTGTATAACTCATGACTGGTTATCTTTGGGTCCTAAACGCTGTCCTAGAATTTGAGAGGATGAGTACCTCACCTTCATAAATGCACACTGCTGCTAGTGTAGGTTTTGATCATAAGAAAAAGCCCTGAAATGAAATTTGATGTTGCCAATCTTTGGGATAAGACACATGAAGATGAGTGATGCCAGCCAGGTTGAATGGACACTGAGGGACACAGGAGGAACTGGGAATTGTGACCATTTGGATAACAAAGGGAGTGATGCTGGCCATGTGGACGGGCATGGAGAAGGAGACAGGAGCCAAAAATGTGGGAGGAAGAGTGAGACTGGTGTGAGACTGGCGTGAGACTGGCACATGGGGAGACTGTGAGGGGATAACAGCCCAGGAGTTCCTTTGTTGGGGATCTAGTCAAGGCAGCAGCTCAGGCTGTTTCTGTGTTATTGCGGTGTGAATAAATGCTTTATGGAATGAGACATCTGAAACTCCACCATGGGAAACCTGGGGTGGAACCAGTGAGGAAACCTGGTCTGTCTGGAGGAGTGGGATGTGTGAGGAGCCAAGTGGGGACCTGCTGGGTCACTGGAGCTGCCCTCAGTAAAGTGACTTCAGTCCCAGCAGTGAGTCTCTGGCACTGGGAGTGCAATTGCTGGAGAGGCTTGTGAATGGTAAGACTGGGAAGTTTCCTTAACAAGTCAGCCCCACACGTTTCTACTACACCTCTCAATGGCAGAATGGGTAAAAAATTGGGTTCAAGGTGACATTTGCTCCTTTGTTCAACTGTGGATTCCCATGTGCCAGGGAAATCATCTGCTTTGGCCCCACTAGGAAGAATGAGTGTCAAAATGGCAACCAAGTCCTGTTAAAGACTAGACTAGTAGTTAATGCAGTCCTTTATTTTGTTTCTAAAATCAACTGCAGATATTTTAAATGTTGAACCATAAAACTAGTTGGTTATTAGTAATAAATTGCTTGTTTTCAACTAGAGTCGTCTTCTATTATGAAACATGGTACCTTTAATGGTTGACTGACATGTCCCTGACATACTCCCCAGCATGTTTTCTTCTTTGTGTAAAACATTAGATGCTTTAAAACTGATTGCATAAAAGATAGCCTTTCTTCATGTGGCTCACTGAAGTATTTAATTTTAAATATTTTCATATTTAAGATCAGCGTATTTGTTCAGGATGGAGCTTTAGAACATGCACTTTCTACAGGAGGATCCAAGGGCTACAAGTTCTCTTTCAATCAATAACTGCCATCAGGAACCTCAAAAAAACACTGAAAAAAAACCTCAGTCTAACTTCTTTCCTGAGATTTGACAGCAGAAGAGATGGAAATGTAGCAGCAGTAAGTTGTAGGACAGGAGAAAGAAAACTTTTAAGCACTCTGTACTTACTGTTGTGGAGTACATTGAGCTGTAAAATTGATTTGGGATCTTTATCCTGTCATCCTAAGTTAAACCAAAAATGCATACAGCCTGTAGCTAAATGCCCTTTTTAAAAACTGTACAAACAAAAATACATTAAATATGGAATTCTAGTGTTGTTTTCTGCAGGGGTTTCTTTGGGAAAACTTGAAGGGCTAGATTTAGTGGAAGTCAGCTCTGGAAATACTACGTCCCTTTTCAGCATGAATTGGTACAAGTATTTTTTATCTCTGTAAGTACATGTAGCTAGATTTGCATTAATTTTTATGATTTTTTTTATTTAAAGCAAACTTGTGGTATGATTTCTTAGGTAATAAATTGAAACGTGAGCTTGGAGAAAATCAGCTTGTAACAAATTAGAAAGAATATTATAATTAAAATATTAATGGCTTGTTGAAACTTGAATAATTATGAAAATCAGTGCAGTAGAGACACTCAGTTGTCATATATGAATATGAGGATAAGAGAAGAAGAACATATTAACTCAACTGAAATAAAAAGCAAATCTTTCCCTTTGTAGTAACATGAAATAAAGAAATATGGAGTGAATGTTTTACATAAACTATAATAATCATGCTGAGAAAAAAAAGTCATGCCTCCTATTGTACAATGAATAAAAATATTGACACTCCTATGAGTACTCAAGAGAAAAAGTGTAAAAAGTAGCACCATATGATAAAATCCAGGTGGAATACTGAGGTGCTGCTACATCTGTTGACTGGAAAAGCACCCAGCCATGTTAGGCAGTGTTGTACAGGACAGCTAATGCTGTCCTTCACCTTCCAACCAATTGTTCTTTTGGTTCATCTCTGTCATGGTTTAACCTCAATAGGCAGCTAACACAGCTGCTTGCTCACTCCCCTGCAGAGGGGTAGGGAAGAAAGTTAGAGCAAAAGTGTGAAACATGGGTTGAGATTAGGACAGTTTACAAGGGAATGCAAAGGCTGTGCACACAGCAAAGCAAAGCAAAATAAGGAATTAATTCACCACTTCCCATCTGCAGGGAGATACTCTGCCATCTTAAGGAAAACTGGGCTCCATCACATGTCAGATTTACTTGGGAAGACAGATTCCATGATTCCAAATGTCCCTCCTTCCTCTCTCTTTCCCCAGTTCTGGTCAGTTGGGGTCAGCTGTCCTAACTGTGCCTCCTCTGAACTTCTTGTGCACTCCCAACCTCCTCACTGGTTTGGTGGGGCAAAAAGCAAAAAAGACCTCGATTCTGTGTAAGTGCTGCTCATCAATAACAAAAACACCCCAAACTTATCAATGCTAACTAATTTCATCCCAAACCCTTACCATTGCACCACACAAGCTGCTATACTCCAGCCAAAACCCATCTGAGTACACACTCTGTAGTGTAGGCTCTTCCTGTTTGCTGTCTGCTTGTACAGGGTAAGCACAGTGAACCTCTGACCTATGAGTCTTACCATTAGCTGGAGTAACTTCAGACACAGAGTCTTTGGCTACAAAGCTGGTACCAGCCCTCTTATAGGAATGAAGGATTGAGGTAAAGAAAATTATCTGCTGCAATACAAAAAGCATAAATACTGCTTCTCCAGCATGTCACACCATTATACATTTTCACTCTCACGCTTCATTTTAGTGGTGTGAGTTCCCTTCCCAGTATTTTTTAAGTAGCTGGAATAGTTTGTGCTTATACCTTGGTGAAAGAATTTATCTTAGCCACTGCTGTTCTAACTGATTCACACTCACTGGGAATTGGACCAGAGGTGAATGCTGCAAGTCTGATAGAGCACAAAACTTAGAAAACTGCTAACTTGCTCTTCCCTGCATTTGTATCTTAGATAGTTGTGAAGTTCCTGCATGCCATCTGGTTCACATTTCCTGTGAAGCTCAAGAGTTACTATTTACCACTAAGAGGAATTTTTGCCGTAATTTCTTTTGCTTCTAATCGTCATTTCCTCTGATAGCTACTATACCACAATATTATTATTTTATATATGAACATCATAAAGCATTTGGGAATGCACTTGATATGAACAAGAGTGGAAAAAAAGTGGTATAGCAGTTCTGTCTACATAGTACAGTGCAGATGAATGGGAACAGGTCAGTAAAGCAAACTGCCTGGTGTTGAGGGGCAGTGTCCACACTACAGCTGTGTCAGGGGATTTCATACACAGCTATGGCTATTCTGATCCCATGGGCTGTGTGTTCCTGTATGTTTCACTGATCAAGGTGAGGACCAAAACGAGGACAATGAAAAGGAAGACACAATGGAGAAACAAAGAACTTTGACAAGCAAGAAACAGAGATTATGTTGATGACGTGTGCCTAAGCAAGTTAAACTAAAGATCCACCCCTCAGCTTCTGAAGTCTTGCTTCCAGGCATTCACCGATCACGTTTGTAGTTTGATGTTCTGCAACAGGTTATTCACTTTGAAGAGCTTAATCTTCCTTAGAGTTTAATCTTCCTTTCATATATTATTTTCTGATAATTGTGTTGGCCCAGTTGCCTCACGGGACATTGTATTTTAATATTCCTTTCCAGAAGAGTAAATTCAAGACTCATGTCTTTCGGCAAAATTAGCTTTACTGGGTGTCTCATGTGGCAAGAGTCAGCTTCAGTTGCTCAACATTTCTCTTCTTCTATTGCATTTATGTTTGATCTTGTTCACGATTGAGTCACTGTTGCGGGAAATTTTGCAATCATTGTTCTTTGAGAATTTTTATTATCATAGCAATTTTGTTGAGAGCCAATTAAATCATGTTGGTAAGACATGTTTGGACAGTAAAAGGAAATTGCCTAGTAGCAGCAGAACAATACACAGTAAGAGTATCAAATCACATCAAGTAGCAAACCTCATGAAGAGATATATGAATTTCAGGCTCCTTTTTGAAGCAGGTAGCATGACCGAAATAGAGGCTACAAAGCAAGTCAATGTAAACCAGATATTTGTACATCTGCTGATGGATGCAATATTTTTAAATATGTTTCTCTTCTCTTTCTCATTGCTCATCTCACTTCACCCTTCTCTCCTCATTTCTTTTCTTTTCATCAATTTCATTCATTGACCAACTAATAATTTTCGCATTTTGAAGGGGTTGCTGGAATACATGTTTTCTCTTCTCATTTCATCTCATAACTTTTCTTTCCTTTGTTTACCTGGAAGGTAAATGAGTATTTTATATAAATCACAAAGACAAATACATAGAAAATACCATTTTGTGAAATAAAAAGAGTTAATTTCAGAATACAAAGAGTATTCTCTTTGTATTCTGAAATATTTCAGAATACAAAGAGAATTCTTCTTGTAAATATGAATAATTTCTTTCTCAGTGAATTAAAATGCTAATGATTTTTTTATATAAGCCTAAAGAGGTAGCTGGTGCAATACTTCAACACTTTTTTTTAACTTGGCTTGAAAATTGTTTTGAGCAACTCATATATGTGCCTTCTGCCTTGATCTTAACTACTTTTAATATTCTTTTCATTCTTAGTATGATGTTATCAGTTGTCCCAGATTCTGCAGCTACTATGTCATCAAAATTTTTCTGTTCATCACCAGCAAGATGTTCACCAGTTTCTGCACAGCTACAGACTTACAAGTTGATCCAGACAAACAAATCCTGTTTTCCTTGTGCATTTGAGTTTCACAGCCTGGGGTGAATATGACCTTAACTTAAATTATATCAACAAATTTGTCACTTGATGATTTTAAATTATTAAACCTGTCTTCTTTCTGCTTTTATTGCAATGAACCTGTCTTTCCATGTGGAGTGACACAGACAAATATGGTAGCTGTTGCTGAAGGCAACCAGAAAAATACTATATCCCCATGTACCTCTAAATTTAGTAAAATACGATAAGAAGTCCTTGATGAACCTCTTGTAATATTAATTTAAGGATGGCTTCTTACTGTGTTAGACAGAAGAGAATTTTATAGCAGATGCCAGGTCTCACATGCTCTTGAAAAACTGCTGGCTTGTACAACTCTTGCATTGGGCAAGAGTGCCCCAGTCATCAAAGCAGTTTCTACACTGACATTTTTCTCTAGAGTGCTTTGACATAACTGTCCAAGTCACCCCAGCTTACTGCATGCTGGTGCAGTTCTCAGACCAGTTCTGGCACCAGCAAACTGGATTTGTTTAGGAGGAAACTCTACCAAAATCTCTGCTCTGCGTGTAGTTTAGATACACTCATCACTCCTAATGAAGATACAAAGCTTCAACCAGTGCACAGCCCTCAAAGGGCCTTTAATCACAGGAAGGGGATGTCCCAGCCAGGTAACCTGGCTAAATCCTGACTGAGGTCACCTGAAACTATCCTAATCATCCTCAATGTGTAAGCAGAAGCCTTGGCACCAAACACATTAACATGCTGATCCAGTGTTGGTGTGACAGATCATTTGCTAATGTAAAAGTATTCTGAGATTCCTACAGCCCCTGCTGGATTAGCCTCTGGGGCTGTGGTCACTCTTTCATGGAGTGTGTAGGGTGGTTCTGGAAAACTCATCTCATACCGACAATTTTGAGCACTATCATGTAATTATCCAGCTGTTGGAATTTAAATAATTTTTGAAAGGAAGTGATTGTCCTTTTAACCAAGAAGATCTACGCAGATGGCAAATCATTTCCAAATTTTATTTTCGCTACATTTCAGTTGTGTCTTGCAATAATTAACTTGTGCAAAAATGCTTCAGTTTACTTACAGTAAAAGGGTTGACCATGGCTTCAAATTTAGGTCTGTTTTCATGACACTTATTGATCAATGTTCTCTCTGGTTCATTCTAAGACATATTGAATGTAGATGTTTATTAAGGCATACATTTTGAATGTTTTGCCTATATTTTTTTTTACAATGGGCCATAGAGAGGAAATATATGTTCTGCATATGCTGTGATAGATGTGGTATGGGTCTGCTATCCTAATGCCAAAAAAATCAATTAATTACTTACCTTTTTTTATCTGAATTTACTTATATTATAGTGCATTTATACCCTATCATAACAATAGCTGAATCATATTTTGCTTCCTGTCTTTTTCAATTCCTGTTTCTATCCTACTCTTGTTCCCATCATTAATGGCAACAACTTTCAGTCTTACTTGTGGTCCTTGTTAACAGCAACAGCACAGCATGAACAGCTTCATGCACAGATGTCAAGGCAGAGAGTATTTGGTCAGTCAGGTCTGTCAGACTCTGTACTCACCGATTTCTATGTACATAAATTTATGTGGAACTAATAGCCACTCTCCCACACCTGGTTACAAGTCCACAGTTGAAAACTTAACAACATCTTCCAGGATCAGCTGACTGCACAGGTTATCTCTCGCTGAAATCAAACTTTCTCTTTTAGCTGCAATAACAACAAATCAGTAGTTTATTTTATTACAACATCTGCTCTACTTTTTGTTTTGACCAATTAATCTCTCAAACAGGAGTAACTGCCTTGCAACTGCTTAACTGCCCAACAGTTTTCAAGGTGCATTGTCCCTTTGAAAATGACATCAAAGATGTTCTTCACTCCATCTACATATTTTCCTCCTCTTTTTTGCTTATATTATTGTGCACACACATATGTCCCCGGAAAAATGTGGAAAGCATTTAATGGTCTAGAAAATGAGTTCCAAACTTTGTATTTATCAGAAGAATGGCCTGCAGTTTACTCCAGCAAACTGTCATAGGAGACATTAGGCTCAAATGATATTAGGAGTTCCAGTTTTTCCATAACTGTATAGAATTTCTGAAAATTTACAGTGCTGCATTCTTGGCAGGCATGTGTCACATTGCTGGCTGCACTCTGCTCTTCCCTGCAAACCCATTTTCAGAAATATTCTACAGTGCAGAGCTGGCCTGGCTTGTTCTCCCAGGCTTGGCAACTCCTTCAATGCCTGCTCATGGCTCAGCATCAAGGGCTGCTTATCTGGGGCATAGGCTGGGAACAGTGTAGAGATGTGCACCCTCACTACAGGGAAGGATGAAAGAATTGAAGCAGATATTTCTGCCAGGAGCACTCATTCCTGCCAAAAGGTCATCCTTTAGTAAGCAGCTCAGTTGACCTGTCCTCTCACACATTCCTAATTGCAGGGGTGAATACTGCAAAAGTGTTGAAAGCAGATGGCAAGGGTTTTCTAAACCCTTTGTGGGGTACTTAGAAAGAAATGCATATTCCTCCAAAAGTGGTGGCTCAGAGATCTTCACATTGGGTATTATACCTTAGTCTGATGCATGAGTACTGAGACAGGCTGCCAATGGAAACATCTAACAGAAAGCAGAAGAGTTTTTGGAAAAAATATATACTTCTAATAATAATGATGAGGGAAATAAAGTTTCATCTGCTCACTGTTTACACCTGATTTCATCCAAAGACAAGTGAGCCTTACAGTGAATGAAGAGGGTGCAGCTATTTCTAACATCATCCTGCCACCATTTCTCTGGTAAGACTAAAGCATGCTTTTTTCCATTTTTTCCTGTTATTCATGGTACAGACCAGTGTGATCCATGCTATACTGCCGCCAGTACACAAACAAAGGAGACAGCTGTCCTAGGAAACAAATTATATAAAATATCACTAATTAGAGAAAAAAAAAGGATTTTCTGTCCTAAATGTACATTAGGCTTAATATTTTATCAAACTATTTTCTCTCCCATACAATTTCTGTAAGATAAGAACTAATAAAGATAACACTGAAGAGGTTATGATTGTTTGTAGTGCTACCCCACATAATGGTATGATCTTTGAATTTTCATTTTGATACTGTTATTTCTTTCATGATTATTAATAGTAAAATATTATTTGTTGTGTAAATATTTGCGGGCTGTTAACAGCACTGTGAGTCTGGAGTTCTAGATATAAGGTTAATTTGAGAGAAAACAACTAAAATCTTAGCTTTGGTAACAGACAGCCCCTTGTTGTCACCAAAAGTTTTTTATGTTACTACAGAATTTATCAGTAGCGTGAGAAAATCAGGTGTCCTTTGATTACTACCTAAAGGCTTCCTATATTTGCTTTGTATTAGTGCTATATGTTTAACTTCTTCCCTTTAGTTTTGTTACTGATGTAGTGACTGATTGAGCTGTGTACAAAACCAAGCCCAAGATCTAAGATGATCTTAAAACCACGTGTTAGGGAGGCGAGAGAAAGGTGCCAATCACCTTTGTGTTCTTGAGCACAGGTGGATTGTAAAACCTCATCATGTACTCTTTGATGTGATCAAATTACAGCCTCCTTAGAGTGGGAGGAAAGAGTTGGGACTTTATGAGGCTATTTGATTTTTAGCATTCATGCGATAAGTTTGTCGTGGTTTGGTTGTAGTTATGGGATGGCTTAATTATAGGCTGATCCAGCAAAGTTACCTGTATTTAAAGAGTTGCGTAATGCTTCCTTGTTTGCCCAAGACTACTTTTAGTCACTCATAACAATTTCAAGTGATAAAGATCGTTTGCAATGAAAATCTAAGTTGTTTGGCATTAGGTGGAGACTGACTTTTTTCTCTGCAGCATATTTAACTTTAGCTCAAAAATCTAATGCTTTCTTAGAAAGTGGGGAAAAAAAAATCACACACACACACACACACACAAACAACCTTCCTTTTCCAAAGTTTCAGTGCCTCTAATTTTTTAAATAGAAGTTTGACTATTTCCCAGGGGTTAATCTACTGTCAGGTATATGTGTACTAGTATCATGCCTGTCCCACCTGATCAAAATTTGCAATTTGCACACAGCCTGTGAGTGTCTGTTGGCTCATATGCAAAGAATAACCTTTCTGAAATGTGCTTTGTATAAAGATCTTTGAAACCGACCAAGGCTTTCCTTTCAGTTGCCACTGCAACCACCATAGGCTTTGTAACTGAAATTAGATAGAAAGGTGAGATTCATTTGACCAAATAGAAATCTTTATCTTCAGACTGAATGAATCTTGATCCAAAACTCTATTATCTAAATCTCTGCTAACTAGAAATCCACCGCATGATGATTACATCATTTTTAGATTTGTACATTTTTAAATGCTTATGCATTTAAACTTAGCTTATGCTAAGTTTTTTGCCTTTTCCTCACAGACCCTGTAACACCTTTCCTGGTGTGCAGACAGCTCACTCAGATTCAGATTATGCAGAAGCTGGACTGCAACAAGAGAGGGCAAATTGCAACAAAGGTGTTTGACATATTAAAAAAAAAAAGACAAAACATATCTTTTGAGAGGTACAAAATGATACATAATGAGCATTCACACAGAGATGTCCTGAGGCCAAGGCTGAGAACAAAAGAAAAGGGGAAGAGAAAACTAGGGTAAGAAAGGGATCTGGAGGCTAGAGCTAAAGAGGACAAGCCCCAAAATAGTATGAGGGGGCTGGGATCAGAGAACAGAACAAATTGCTTGGGGAGTTCCTTGAAAATAAGTAATGTTGGTTCTCCATAACATATGAAAATAGTACTTCAGAGTTGCAGATTTCTTCAAGGTATTTGCTGATGGAAAGCATTGCATACAGAATTTTCAAGATTCCTAAGCCAAAATAAGACTCCAGATGTTTGAAAACTGTTTAAAACAATGTATTACTTCTGTAGATTTCCTTGTTTAATTTTGCTGATCATCACTACTACCTGGGCAATTTTAAATCCAGCAAATCTGATTTTTATACATAACCTTTTCTTTATATGTCACAGATTTATCTGTGATATAAGAGAGATATTATAGAAATTTGAATGAATATTCACATTGCTCCATTTGGATATATACTGAAAGGTAATAATCAGTAAATATTTCAGTGGAAATCAACAATACCTCTTGGGAAAACATACACTGTCCCCTAAAAAAAAAAGATAAATCACAAAAGTTGTAAGGCCAAAACAAAAACCATGGCAAACAATGATAGATTTTATGGTAGTCTATTTTCAATACTACTTCTGTTAGACAAGCTGGTGGCCTTCTCATCTCAGGTACAATTCCATTCTAATAAGATAGTTCTTTTAACCTAAAAATCTTGTCTTATATTCATCCAGGTGGCTGTGAATGGGATTAAAAGAGCAAGAATAGCTTGTTTTGTAACAGTCTCCTGATAAAAGAATGCTTTGCCCCCTTACTCTCCCCTTAGGAAAATGCATAAAACCAGGAAAAATGCAAGATCAGTGAGAGACTTTGAATCCCATTTTCATTGTTATGATTAAGTACAGCCCCAGCTTGAGGCTGACTGAAGTTAAGGTGACTCAACTCAGTTTCAGGTCTTTTTTTCTTTCCCCTCCCACCAGTTTCTTCACAGTTCTGTCACCCCAGCACAGAGGATGCAACCACCTCCATCTCATGAGTATGGCCAGCACACAACTGCTGAGCTCAACCCCCTGGTGCTGGCTGCTCTTTGAGGCAGCATGGAGCATCACGGACCCACCCATGCTGCCTGTGGGACCTCACTCCTCCTCCTCCTCTGACAGTCCCACAGCACCAAAATCACAGAGCTGGAAAGAGGTGCATCCTTTGTATGAGCTGAAAAACATCAGTGGCATCAATATAGACAATGAGTGAATATTAAGGCAGGTTCACTGCCCTCAAAGCTAAGGAGGAACCAGGTGGGCTCTCAAGAGAAGCATCAGTGCCCACTGACCCTGAGCCATGCAGAAGCACCAAAAGGAAGCAGCAAGTGGGTCACAGCAGCAGGCGACTCTCTGCTTTGAGGGACAGAGACACCCATCTGCCAATCTGATCTGATCTCTAGACAAGTTTGCTGCTTGCCACTGAGAAGAGCATTAAAGAATGGACAATGTGGGTGACAAGATAGCGAGGGTCTGCTATGGATCCCCTGAGCAGGAAGAACAAGTGCATGAGGCTTTTCATGGACAGCCAGAAGCAGCCTCCCATCTACAGACCCTGGTCCTCATGGGGCATTTAAACCACCCTGATACCTGCTGGAATGGCATAAGCAGCAGCTTGGCTGCTTGGAAAGCACAGCTTGGCAGAATAGGAGCTAGGGATCCTGGTGGATACCATGAGCCAATGTGCTTTTGCAGTGGTAGCTGCTGCTGCCCAAGTTGCTGGCGAGCCACAGGGCCAAACCACAGCATTAAACTCACGGTGGGCCGGCTCAGAGGTTTGCTGGCGGTGAATGTGAGGACCCACAGACCCTTGTGCTAACGGCTTAGCTGTGATTGGCTCATCATTTCCCCACCCGTTTTATGCATGACCTCATGAATATGCATCACCCTAATCAATATGTATGAGTTCTAGAAAGTTCTCTGCTATTCAATTCCCCATTGGTCCCCCTTCACTGCTCCCTCCCACCTTGTATCTGATTGGTCCGTTTGTAGTCCCCCCCCCCCTCCCCTTTGCAGAAACCTGATTGGTTAATAGCCCCCCTATAAAACCCCTGGACCCTCAACCATTAACGTCTTTTGTCCCTGGATTCTGTGCTGGGATGAATCCTTCAGAACCCACACAAAAGGCCCCTCTCTGTCTCTTCATCTTCGGTGTGCACACCTGGCTACAGCCACTTGCCTGTCATGGCTCCTGGGACAGTGAGTGCTACGTGGTGCCTCTGCAGCCCCTCCTGAAGGTCCCCAGCTGCAGATAGGGGTCCCCGAGGCCTCCAGATCTGCAGCAGACACTCGGGGAAGGCACAGCACTGGTCCTTGCCCAGAGACAGTGGCTTGCATTATGCTTTTGACACAAATGAGGCCAATGACATCTTGGGCTGCATTTTCCGTCTGGTCGAAGGAAGTGATCCTTCCCTTCTAATCAGCACTGCTGAGACCACACCTGGAGTGCTGTTTCCAGTTCTGGGCTCCTCAGTACAAGAGAGATGTGGACATACTGGAGGCAGTTCAAAGAAGGGACACAAAACAATGAAAGGACTGAAGCCTCTCTCCACTGAGAAAAGGCTGAGGAATGTGAACTGTTCAGCCTGGAGAAGGTTTGGGGAGAACTTATTAATGTACACCAGTGCATAGGTGGCAGAGTCAGGATCTTTCCAGTGGTGCCCAGAACACAGACAGCAGCACCTGAAGACTACAAAGCACATTTTTACTTTGAAAGTGACTGAGCACTGGAACAGGTTCCCAGAGAGGCTGTATTCTTGGAGATACTCATAATCCACATGGTACAGAACAACCAGCTGTAAGTGGCCATGCTTGAGCAAAGAGGTTGGACCAGAGGACCTACAGGGGTCCCTTCCAACTTCAGCCATTCTGTGAATTTCCCTTTCCTTGAAACCAAGTAACCAAACCTTACATTCCACTTGTCTCCTCATCACAATATCATAACCCCCACTATACTGATATTCTGCAGCTTTATGTGCCAAACATATTAAAATTTGGGTTATTTGCTGCTGCTACGGGTTTTCCTTATGAGGTTTTCAAAATAGGCACTGTGTATTTTTTACAATTTATCAGCAAGATGACAGAGTAATGCTTTGTAATTTAATATCCTGAATTTGCCAAATATAAACTCCAGCTAGACCCACCCTACGGTTCATGCTGCATGGACAAGTACTACTAGCATTACAGCAGTATAATGGCACAAAACCACTTGCATTAAAATTTAAAAATCCAATCCCCTTCAGAAACAGGCATATTTATCTTCATAAACTGGTTCATACACAAGAAAGGATGAGTTTTCATAGAACATCCTTTTATTTTGAAAAAATTTATTACTCACTGTTGTACAAAATATACCTAAAAATATGATGTTAAGACAATTTTGACACAGCTAGGTAGATTGCAGATTACCTAGTTGAAGGGAAGAAATCTTCACAATTTTTAAGGCAATTCAAGACAGTAACAACAAGTGAATTATACATTTTGAAATATTCCATTTATAAGCTTTACACAAATGTTACCAGGTACTTGGTATCTGTAAACTTTAATGCTTTATACAAAGTTTCCATTCACATAATTAGAAAATACAATGAAAATAATGTTTTACAGTTCTTTTTGTAAAGTATTTCACATCTACTCTTGGTCTTACAGAAATAGCTGGTTCAGCTCAGAATTTTAATTTTTAAAAGAGACAAAGGAGTAGAAGTGATTCCAGATTTCTACTTTGTTTGAAAATGGGGGGAAAATGATCAATGTTTACTGAAATGTAAAAAAAAAAAAAAACCACAACAAAACCAAATAAAATATTTTTAAGGTAAATTAGACTAGAAAAGCATTATTTTGATTTAAATAATGTATTATTTTAACTCTAGGGTGGTAAGTTGGCAATCAGCTACTTAAAGCAGCCAACACTGATTCCATTTAAGCTCATACAGATTTGGTTTATTCTTTTAGAGAAGTACTACTACTATCTATTTCATGGGAAAAGAAACCGTACTCACAGGGGTTTCTCTACACCACCCTCCAAGTAATTTTCAGAAGAGTGCAGTCATTATTTATCCTAGGTCCTTCTCAACCACAGGATTTTTATATAATTTAAAATACAAACAAACAAAAACACCACCAAACGTTAAGAGAGGGAGGGGGAGACATTACTATTACCTTAAAAAGTGTATAGCCAATAACTAAACATAAAGATGCAAGACACAAAGCAGCAAGAAAATCACCTGGGGACAGATCTTCATCTGGCATAAAGTCAGCATAGCTCCACTGGCCACAGCAGAGCAATTCTGACTCGTATCAGTCACAGATCTGACTGTCCATGTACAGAAGAATTCGTTTATGTTAGTGATAAGGATGAGCAGTGTTCAGAAAAGAAGTGTTAGCACACATTTTTTAAATGAAGTAAGTTTGTAACACCTTGCTTCTCATCTAGTATTTTGCTGCTGATGACTGTCACTCTTGCCAGTGGCAGTGTATCTACTTCAGGATGAATTCGTTACCACTTTCAAATGATACACTAAAATATATGTAATAATGGTCTGTGAAGACTTAACCACAGCTAGTTCTTACCAGAAATATTCTGAAGCCCATTTACAGTGTGAAACATAAGGTTTTAAAAGTACTATTTCATAATGTTACTAAGTTTTTATACTGTTATGGGTTTTCACTGACCATAATTCACATGGAATGAACTGCAATCACTGGAAGTCAGCAGAAACTGAAATTTAGAGCAGCATGACTTTTAGTTGTTAGCAATTAGTCCTTTTACAGATCATTAGCTATAGTAAATTTTTAAAAATATCCCTAAGGCATATGTTTACAGAGCAAATCCTAAAAGCAGACTTATAGCTACAGAAATAAGTAATTGCACAAGTTTCTCATAGGCACCAAGATGTTCTTTTAAGGCACAA
The DNA here is from genome assembly GCA_013399225.1 of Rhipidura dahli. Classification (NCBI taxonomy): domain Eukaryota; kingdom Metazoa; phylum Chordata; class Aves; order Passeriformes; family Rhipiduridae; genus Rhipidura; species Rhipidura dahli. The sequence continues at coordinate 162 of VXAC01004737.1, read as the reverse complement.
GAGAATTCCCAGAGTGCAGAAGACAGATCATTTAACCAGGAGTGCAAACATTAAAAAAAACACTTAATACCTGGGAAGCAGAGGTGCAGTTCCACCTGCTGCTTATGGCAGCATTCAGGTCCCACTGCTGTCATCTGCCAAAAGTATTTCAGACTTTTGTGT